>CM052445.1:24764468-24807991 GCA_028533085.1 Varecia variegata | reverse complement strand
TGATATCTCATTGTGGTTTTGATTTGCATTTCCCTGATGATTAGAGATGTTGAAAAGTTTTTCATATGTTTGTTAGCCATTCTTATATCTTCTTTTGAAAAAATTCTATTCATGTCCTTTGCTCACTTTTTGATAGGGTTGTTTGATTTTTTCTTACTGATTTTCCTGAGTTCTAAATAGATTCTTGTTATCAGTCCTTTATCTGATGTGTAGTATGCGAAAATTTTTTCCCATTCTGTGGGTTGTCTGTTTATTCTCATGACTGTTTCTTTGGCTGTGCAGAAGCTTTAGTGGTTCTGTTTTCTTATAACCGGCAAAAGCTACTCTCCACTCATGTACACAGGCCTCAAGGCAAAAAATAGAGAAAGAAAGAAAGAAAAACAGAGATTAGGTGGTTTGTGTGTGCCTCCTCCTGCGAGATTGTAAGGCTGGCTGCTTGCTGAAAGATACAGGGCTCTGGACCTTTTTTATTCTTAATGTTTTTATTTATGCATTCTTTATTTTTTGTGATAAGATTTTCCTGAGATATGTAATTTTATAGACGCTCTTTTGTTTTTTTGATATTCACTCATTTTTTCCCCTAGGTCAATAATATCTGCTTATTTGTTCTTCTCTAATTATTTGATAGCATATATTATCTAACTGTGCATTGTAGGTTTAAAAAAATAAGGAAGAAATTAGGGCATTCCCAGATAAACAAAAACAAATAGACTTCACTATCACTACACTTACCCTACAACTAATGTTAAAGGAAGTCCTTTGGATTCAAATGAAGGAACACTAGACAGTAACTGAAAGCCATAGGATAGTATAAAGGTCTCTGGTAAAGGTAAATACTTGAGCAAATAAATATCTAGTATTATTGTAATCTTAGTTTATAACTACACTTATTTTTTATAAGATCTAATTCTTCTCTCATTGCACATTTTATGTTATTTACATCACAATGTATTTTAACAAATTACTGTAACTAGAGTTATTTTTAACTATTTTTAATAATTTTGTCTTTTACCTTTATACTAGAGTAAAATGTGATTTATGTACCACTATTACCGTATTAAAGTATTCTGAATTCAACTCTACATTTAGCTTTTCCAGTGAGCTTTTATACTTTCAAATGTTTTCATGTTGCTAATTAGCATCCCTTCATTTTAACTTGAATTACACCCTTAGAATTTCTAGTGAGGAAGTTCAGTTATGATGAAATGCCTCAGGTTTTGCTTGTTTGGGAAAATATTTTTCTCTTATTTTTTTTATCAAGTTTATTATTGGCACATCTTCTATTTTATAAATAATACTTTCAAAAGAACTGGGAAAAATAAAAATGTTTGTTTAATAAAAAATGAAGTTACCAAACTTTGATTTTTCAAGGAATTATGAAAATTTTTACTTACACAAAATATGTCACCTTTTATCATTCACCTTTGAGTGTATAGTATTATCACTGATCATATGATACCTAGAAAACACAAACTCACTGAAGATTTAGAATCTTACTATGCTCAATGAAAACAAATTGGGCATCTGAATAAGATACTTCAAAATGTCACTCCTTCATATATGACTTTTCCCTTAGATCATCAAATGACTTGTTCTAAATTTATTTCATTCCTTACCGGTTTCCACGTTTTCTTGTGCAAGTATGAAAAGGCAAGCAATAGCTATTAAAGGGATTTTTTTAAAAAAAATAAAGTAAGAACTAAGCAAATAGTTAAATGCCCAAAGTTTTATAACAGTGAAATCAGATGCTTCAAGTATAAAAATAAATCAGTTCCAACAATGGCTCAAATTTTTTTATCCAATAAATATTAATAGAATAACAGTAAAATTTGAAAATTTATTTTGTGAAAGACAAAACTTATGTTATTCAAAATGCTATTTCATAGTCAGTTAATAATTCAACATTGAAAATAAAATTATTTTTTCATGATAATATAAAATTGCTATTAAACACTTCATGTTTGGGAAAAAAGTTTTCACTGAATGAAGGAAATTTTATTACATAAGTATATACCCAATTCATAATTGTATCCAAACTAGATAAAATATCTTAGAAATTGAATAAGAAACTGAACTTATAAGCAAGCAAATATATTATGCATATGTTTATATTTGTGAGTTTGTGTTTATAGAAATATTTGTACATTTGCTTATAGAAACTGAACTATAAAATTGCTGGTGATAAGGGTAATGTTAAAAACAAAGAAATATGTCAGCATGATATCATGCATTTTGTCTTTCAAAATTATTTTATATATTTATTATCAATTAGATTTTAGAAATCATTTTGCCTTTTAAAAATATTTTTCAATTAAACCTACATGTGTTGTGATGATCTGAACTCATTTGTAAAAATTCCCCTTAAATTTGGTTGCATTTTATTCAAACTCAGTAGAAAATTTTAAATTAAAATATTCAGCACATTGAGTAAAAATCCTCTTTCAAAGTGTATCAGTCAAGTTTTAACAAGAGAAGCAGAACTTGTAGAATTGTGTGTGTGTGTGTGTGTGTGTGCTCACACACACGCATGTAAATTTTTTACCAAGAATTGGTTTGCACAATTGTGTGAGCTGGTTAAACTGTCTCTGCAAGGCCATTGTCTAATACTGTGGTTTGTAGTCCACACAGGTTATAGAAAGAGCATTGCTCAGATAAAGAATACTAAGTTGTCCATTGCAAACTTTCTAATAAAGAGGATCATTGCAGTCAACTGGAAACTTATGTTAGGGTCAGACTATAGAAGGCTTTGAACATACTGCTGAAGAACTCGGCATATATTAGGCTTGCAAATAAGAACTGCCTGTGGTTTCTGAGCAGGAGAAAAGAATGTTCAAAGCTATGTCTTAAGAAATTTTAGCCTTTAGAGACTGATAAATTGGAAGGAGGTAGAGAAATGAAAGATAAAAGGAAAGTATTGATATAAATTAGGCAAGAGTTAATAAAGACCTCAAGTTTAAAAAGAAATAAAATAGAAGGAAGAAAAAAGTGAGTCATTTTGAACCACTGATATAACCTGTTGAATGTGGATATGTGTATGAAAAGTCAAACATAATTCTGAGATTTCAAAACTTGATAAATTGGAGTACATGGTGACTAATAGGTGGGAAAAAACAAATGATTCAATTTTTGATGTATTTAACTTGAGCTTTTGATTGGACACCCAAGCAAATGGCAGAACTGTATGTATGAGTTCATCAATATGAAAAAAAACCTAATGGAAAGAGAAACAGGAAAAATACATACATGAATGCATGGAAAATGGTCTTACGGTTTTCCGAGAAGAAAGTGTGTGATGGTGAAGTTAAAAGCAATACAAGGAGACGCTCAATTTTCAATCTGTGTTTTATATTGTTACATTTTCAAAACAGGCATAAACTAAATAACTATTTATTTTATATATTAGTGTTCTACATTATATTTTATTCAAACACACACTGAAAAAGTTCAACCTGATTTAAAAAAATAAATGTAAACCTGTGGTGTAGAGCCAGAAGAAAGCATGTTTGTGATCAGAACTGTTAAAATGCTAAGTTTTGATTTTTTTTTTTTTGGAGACAGAGCCTTGCTCTGTTGCCTGGGCTAGAGTACCATGGCATCAGCCTAGCTCACAGCAACCTCAAACTCATGGCCTCAAGCAATCCTCCTGCCTCAGCCTCCCAAGTAGCTGGGGCTACAGATGTGCACGACAACGGTCTGCTAATTTTTTCTATTTTTAGTGGAGATGGGGGACTCACTCTTGCTCAGGCTGGTCTTGAACTCCTGAGCTCAAGGAATCGTCCTGCCTTGGCCTCACAGAGTACTAGGATTATAGGCATGAGCCATTGTGCCCGGCCTCAACCTTAAATTTGACTGAAGAAAGGTTCATGAGCCATGGAAATAGATAGACCCTAGTGATAGATCATTGCAGGTCCAGGAACATGCAGAGTCATAGAATTCTGGGTAGAAAAGAAATTCAGGGAGAGAAAGAACACTTTAATTCACAGTTCCAGAGAAGATGAAGAACACATTGGATTTCAAGACTGTGAGAGAAATTTTAGGAAGAGTACTGTGGACAGAAGACTGTGTGACTGAAGTGAGGAAAAAAAAATGTGAGCAAAAAAATGGCATGCTATAATTTTAAATAGCACTTTGAAATAGGTTGATGGTACAGGAAACAAAAAATACTGAATATATTTAAAAGTAAAGCAAGATCATAGAAGAACTTTCTCCATTTCCTATCACTTTAATAATAAAAGACTTGATTGTTAAAACTTTTACAGAGGCAGAAGAGAAAGGAAAAGGCAGATCTAATATTAAACAATCATTTATTCTTTTTCAAGTCTTGTATGTGTTTCCTATTGCTGCTGTAACAAGTTACCACAAATGTCATGGCTTAGAACACATCTGATTTTTAATTTACAATTCTGGAAGTGAGAAGCCTGAAATGAGTTTTATAGAACTAAAATTAAAGTATTAGCAGGGCTGCCTTTTCCAGGTTCTAGACACTGAGGGCATCCCTTAGTTGTTGGACATATCTCTCTAACCTCTGCTTCCATCCCCCATTTCCATCTCTATCTCTCTCCAGGATAATTTCCCTGTCTCAGAATCCTTAACTTTATTACATCTGCAAAATCCCTTTTGCTATGTGAAGTAACATATTCACAGGTTTGGAGGTTGAGTATGTGGATGTCTTTCAGAAAGACACACTTCTCTGCCTATCACATATTCCAATAACATTTTGAATTCTATGTAGCTTTGAAATCCAGTGTTTGGAAATAAATTTGAGAAAAATCTAAGTTTGTTCATATAATATGGTGAAATGTTTACCTTCATCAAGACTTTAGGACCCATATTGATGGTTGCTTCAAACTGACTGAAGATGATATATCAGACTCTTTATACTTAGTGAGCTAGTTTACACTAGACTATTTAGGTCATTAAATATGAAATGTCCAATGTTGAATCAAAAGTTTAGTTTATTATACCTCAAACAAGAAGCAGTACAATTAATCAAAATATGCGTCTAAACTATCCACATAGTTTTGCCATCTTAACAGTAGCTTGTTTATGCCAGCACCAAAAACACCTGGAGAACAAATGGCAGTGAAATTGTGAAAGGAGTTTTTCAAAGCTTGTTGAGAACTGAATATTTTTCCTTGAAAGAAGTGGTCCAAAGCCTGGAAAAAGTGGAAGTCAGTTGGTGCAAGGTCTGATGAAAACAGTGGATGACAGAGAGTTTCCAAGTCCAGCCTCTGTAGTTTGAGCAGCATTGTTTGTGTGATACATGGTGAACATTGTCTTACAAGAGGATTGGCTGGTCTCTATTGACCAATCTCGGCTGCTTAGTCACAAGCATTCTTAGCATTTTGTCCAATTTGTTGCAGTAGACATCTGTTGTATTTAATTAAACAGGTTTCCTGTAGCTGTAGTGGATAATACCAGTCCTGGACTACCAAACAGACACATTAGGTTTTTTTGGATGAATATTCGGTTTTGCACTGTGTTTTGGCACTTCATCTTTATTCAACCATTGTGCCGAACACTTGCAATTGTCAAAAAGAATCCATTTTTCATCACATGTAACAATACAGTGTAAAAATGGTGTGCCTTTATGTCACGACAGCAAGAAAGGCAAGCTTCAAGATGATTTCTCCTCTGATGCTCATTTAATGCATGCGGTACCCATCCGCCCAGCTTCTTTACCTTGCAAATTTGTTTCAAATGGTTCAATAATGTTAGAATAATAATGTCAAACCTTACTGATAATTCATGCATAGGTTGAGATGGATTCACTTCCACTACAGCTTTCAGCTCATCATTATCCACCTTGGTCTCAGGTTGCCCATGTGGCTCATTTTCAAGATTAAAATCATCAGAACAGAATTTCTCAAATCATGGATGTAGTGGGTGTTCATTAGCCACATCTTTCCCAAACACTTTGTTGATATTTTGAGCTGTCTATGCAGCATTGGTTCCACAACAGAACTCATAATCAAAAAATAACACAAATTTGTAACTTATCCGTAGTCTGACAAAAGTTGCTCTAAAAAAATATTTGAAAGATAATCAAGCCAAACTGTGCATTTGAAAGAATGAGGGTATACGTTCACAATGAAAATAAAACAAGAAGTGTCAAAGTAAAATGTCACAGATATCAACTGTCAAACTTAGTATTTAAGGAAATTGGACATTTCATACTCAATAACCTAAATAGTACCCATCATTCTGTGAAAGCCATAGAATAGTTCCCAGAGTAAAACTCCCACTGATTGGGGAAAAAAATTACACATAATATACTTGAGCCAAGTGGAGCTTAGGGAAACAAGTAGTAATACTACTGCTGTAAAAACTTTAACCTTCATATGCTTAAATCGGTGAACTTTAATATTTCATTAATAAGGGTCTTTTCTGCTTTATACAACTTTAAAAGGGAAGAGTTTTTCCATGTAGTTTTTATTTGGAACATTATATAAATGCTACACAAGACTTCTTATTTGGAGGTATTTCACACTGTTTTTGCTTGGAAGTATTTCACACATGTATGAAGAAATTATTGATTCAATTGAACTGATGACTTATCCATATAGTCATCAGAAAATATCAATGTCTCTTATCCTTATACATCCTTATATCTAGATAACATAGTACATCATGTCAACATTGATTAATGTTGCTTTCCACATAATTTAACAACAAATATTTCTCCTAAAATATCAAGATATGAAATTAACTTATTTTGGAAAGTATAGGAGGTTAATTATAACTTATTGTTTTTCAGTCAGTTTCATAATTTCCTTAGGAAGACCCCTGACTTTGTCTCTTTTTTCATGTTTATTAGTGTGGAATAAGGAAAATGGACTATCTAGGGCTTTTGCCTCTTTCCTGATATTAATCTCAAATGGTCCACATCTGCATGTACATTGTACTTTCAGTATGTGTGGAACTATGGGGAGGATAATAATAAGCAAAGGGAAAAAAATAACAGCAGGAATATCTTCCTTAAAGTGCTATTTTCCTGCCACTTGGATGTAAATTTGCCCACACAGAGTATAGCTTCAAATTTTAATGTCTTCTGTTCAAATTCAAAGTCAGCAGCACTAAATTTTTCTTTTTCATTCCTGAAGCCTGTTGTGAAGGTTAAAGAACTATCATTAATAGGAAATAGAGTTGAATGTTTATTTAATGCTGGACTTTGAAATAACCAGTGGTACCATAATACACAGCAGGTCTCAAGCAAACACCACTAACTCACAGTTTTCATTTATTCTCCTACATGTATCATTGGAAAATTAGAAAAAGGTATTTGGAGTCTTTTGGCAAGTCAGCAGGTAGAAAAACAAATATTTAAAACCACCAGCTTTACCAATACCTTCTTAGTCATGCAATATGAAAATAATTCTATCCCACTTCACAAAATATTCTAGCAAAACAATAAGCCCAAGTAATTCTTGTGGAGTTCTGCTCACTCTTCTGGAAGAACACAGAATGCTGTATGGACCAGACATTTGTCTACCTCTGTCATTCATGCTGTGACTGATGGCTTATTGAGCACCTGTAGGAGACAAAGCACAGGAGACTTTTTTTTTTACATCTTTCAGTTGGAACATACATAACAAATAAGCAACAAAGGTTATCGAATGCTACTGGCTACACTAATCAGAGAGATTATGCTGAGCTGTAATCTCTGCTATGAGGTCATCCATTGGGAAAGCTGTGGATTCACTAAAATTATCCATCAATCCATACTTAATAGTAGATTTCTTTCATTCAACATATGCACAAAGCACTGATATGCTGTGGATGAATAAGAATGATGGTAATGATAATGGCTACTTGTTTTTTTTTCTGTCTGCCATTCACCTGTCTTTAGTGCCCAGGATGCAATAAATGATAAGTATCGCTAAAGCTTCTTGTAAGAAAAATGGAGGCCTTCTCACTGGAAAAACACTTTTTATCAGCAGTTCACTTAACATTTAAATCTGTTGCCTTTACTTCTTATTACTGTTTATTTCCTTGGTGGGTGATGGTATCTACATTTAGGTATATATGCATATAAGTGTGCAGAATTCATGGGAAATTATATTGCAGCATACATTTTCTGCAAGAATATGAAATTTCAGACCTTATATCACCCAAATGTCTTGGTCTTTTTACCAGAAAATTTTGGAGCAAGTGGCTCACATTTCTGTTATCCAGAACCTTCTTCCAACCATAATTTCAGAGTCTTTTCTCTAACCACAAGGAAACACATAGGAAACTAGAGAAATAAATGAATAAGGAATGAGGTTCCTGTATGCCTTTAAACTATGAGTATGCCTTATTTTTATTCTAACTTTATCCTTACTATTTCAAACCTTTAGCTAAAGACTGGGACCCTAGTTATGCAGAATGGAGACTTTCACTGGCAGAAAATCAAATAAATTATGATAATTGTATTGATATCTCACAGAAAAAGATTTTAATCAAACCATTCTATTAGAATTTATTTTTGACAGTTTTATTACCGATTGCTGTTCAGACCCAATTTGTGATCAATTATTATTAAGCATATTAAATATATATACCTATGAAATTTTACCTTCTTTGAAATATGTAAGTATTTGATTTGCTACTCTTCATATAGTATCCAGAAATCACTTTGTAAAGTGAAATTTTATTGTGATTAATTTCAGAATGTACATATTATCTTATGCATTTATCTCTAACAGTAAAAAAGCAACACTTATGCAATTGTTACAAAAAGCAGAAAGTTAGCTCATAATTCAATATGTTCTGAAATATTGGTGCTGTGATTAAAGAAATTTTATTTTATTGCATAAATTGCCATTCTATAGGTTCTTCCTCATGGTTCTAGAATTCCTTGGTTAGTTGGTAATTTTTGTACGAAGCCATGTTACTTGATGCGGCAGATTGTATTTTCCAAAGATGACCATGTGGGTATACTTTCAACCACACATGTTCTTCTTACATTATGATGTTGACACATGTCTATCAAAAAGTGAGGATTTGTCCTTCACCCTACTTGAAACGGAACAGAGCATGGTAGCTGCATCACCTAGTAGAATGTGGCAGAAGTGATCCTGCATGACTTATAAACCTAAAAGATAGTAAAAGATTGCAAAAGATAGTAAAGTTTCTACCTGTTTTTGTTTCTCTAAGTAGACTCGTCATGGACCCAGACAACATGTTACAGGAAGCACAGGCCACACGGATAGTCTTTGTGTATACTTCGGCTAAGAGCATTGACTAATATCTCAACCAATGCCTGCCATCAGCCACCAAATTTCTAAGTGAACAAGTTTTCAGACAATTCTGGTGCTGAGTTTTCAAGTCTCCCAAATGAAGTACAAGCATATGTTGGAAATATTGAAGGTTCAAATCCAGACCATTTCAATAGAGTGAATATGGCAATAAAGTGATTCACACAAATTTTTGGTTTCCCAGTCCACATAAAAGTTATGTGTATACTATACTGTAGTCTCTTAAGTATGCAATAGCATTACATCTTTTACAATGTACACACATTAATTAAAACTATTTTATTGCTAAGCAGTGATAACACTCATCTCAGCCTTCAATGATTTATAATCTTTTTGCTGATGGCAGGTGTGGTCTCAATGTTGATGGCTGCTGACTGATCAGAGTAGTGGTTGCTGAATGTTGGGGTGGCTGTGGCAATTCCTTAAAATAAGACAGCAGTGAAGTTTGCCACATCGCTTAACTCTGCCTTTCCAGAAATATTTCTCCATAGCATGCAATGTTGTTTGATAGCATTTTACCCTTACTAGAACTAATTTCAATATTGGATTCAATTCTCTCAAACTGTGATGCTGCTTTGTCAACGAAGTTTATGAAATATTCTAAATCATTTGTTGTCATTTCAACAATGTTCACGGCATCATCACCAGGAATAGATTCCACCTCAAGAAACCACTTTCTTTGCTCAACCATAAGAAGCAACTTCTCACTTTTTCAAGTTTTATCATGGTGTTGCAGCAATTCAGTCACATCTTTAGGCTCTACTTCTAATACTAGATCTCTTGCTGTTTTCACCATATCTGCAGTTACTCCCTCCACCAAAGTTTTGAGTCTCTTAAAATTACTCATGAGGTCTTAAATCAACTTCTAAACTCTTGTTAATGTGAACATTTTGACCTCCTCCCATCAGGCATGAATGGCATCTAGAATGGAGGATACTTTCCAGAGGTTTTGAATCTACTTTACCAAGATCCATCAGAGGAATCACTATTAATAGCAGTTATAGCCTTGTGAAATTTATTTCTTAATAATAAGTCTTGAAAGTCAAAATTACTTCTTGATCTGTGGGCTGCAGAATGGATGTTGTGATAGCAAGCATGGAAACATTAATCTTCTTGTATGTCTCCATTGGGCTCTTAGGTGACAAGATGTGTTGTCAATGAGCAGTAATATTTTGAAAGGAATATTGTTTTCTGAGCAATAGGTCTCAATGATGGGCTTAAAATATTCAGGAAACCATGTTGTAAATAGATGTGCTGTCAACCAGGCAGAGTAGATTTAGCATAATTCTTAATGGCCCTAGGATTTTTGAAATGGTTAATAAATATTGGCTTCAAATCAAAGTCACTGGCTGTATTAGTTCCTAATAAGAGAGTAGCCTGTCCTTTAAAGCTTTGAAGCCAGGCTTTGATTTCACCTCTTTAGCTATGAAAGTCCTACATGACATCTTATTCCAGTATAAAGTAGTTTTGTCTACAATGAAAATCTGTTGCTTAGTGTGGGCACTTTCATAAATTGTCTTAACTAAATCTTTTGGATAACTTGCTGCAGCTTCTCTACATCAACACTTGCTACTTTATCTTGCAATTTTATGTTATGGAGATGTTTTCTTTCCTAAACTCATGAAACAACCTCTGCTAACTTCAAACTTTTCTACGGCTGCTTATTCGCTTCTCTCAGCAGTCATTGAAAAGAGTTAGGATCTTGCTCTGGATTAGGCTTTGGTTAAATGGAATGTTGTGGGTAGTTCGATCATCTATCAAGACCACCAAATATTCCTCCATATGAGCAATAAGGCTGTTTACTTTCTCATTGTTCGTGTGTTCACTGCAAGAGTATTTCTAATTTTCTTCAAGAACTTTTCCTTTGCGTTCACAACTTGGCTAACTGATTGACACACAAGGCCTAGCTTTTGGCCTATCTTGGATTTTGACATACCATCCTTGCTAAGATGAATCATTTCTAGCTTTTGATTTAAAGTGAGAGAGATGTGACTCTTCCTTTTACTCTAACACTTAGAGACAGGTGTAAGGTTATTAATTGGTCTAGTTTCAACATTTTTGTGAGGGGGAGAAAGACAAGAAGTAGCAGGTTGGTGGAGCGGACAGAACACACACAACATTTATCAATTTATTTTACCATCTTATATGGTCACCATTTTTGGTTCCCCCAAAAAATTACAATTGTAAAATCAAAGATCACTAATCATGATAGCAGATATAATAATAATGAAAGAGTTTGCAGTAGTTTGAGAATTGCCAAAATGTGGCATACAGACAGAAAGTGAACACATGATGCTGGACAGATGGCACTGATGGACTTGCTCAAGTCAGGGTTGCCTTAAACCTTCAATTTGTAAAAAATGAAATATCTGTGAAGTGCAATAAAGCAAAGCACAATAAAACAAGATATGTTTATATTAGGGATTGGGGATTGTGTAGCATACAAAAGTAGTATTTACTATGTTCTGACAGAATTTTTGGTCCATGGAAATTGTTGAATTATTACTGTTTAAGTTACTAAATTTAGTGGTAATGTGCTATGTTTTGATAAGTATCCAGCAAAGATTAATTATTTGTTGCTACGCAGTTAAGAGTATGGTTCTTTCACACACATACACACACAAACACACACATGCACAAATGCTAAAATATGAAGCAGTGAATTTGAGCCCATGTGGATGGTGGAAGTTGAAATGACCTTGAAGAAAATGTTAGCAAAGATCTCATGATCCATATCCTTATGCAGAAGAATGAAACTGGACGCCTATTTCTCACCATACACAAAAATTAACTCAGGATGGATTAAAGACTCTAGTGTAAGCCCTGAAACTATAAAAACTGTACAACAAAAACCTAGAAAGAACTCTTTTGGACATTTGTCTAGGCAAAGAATTCATGACCAAGACCTCAAAAGCAAATGCAACAAAACCAAAAATGGACAAACCAGACTTAAGTAAATTAAAAAGCTTCTAAAAGCGAAAGAAATAATCAACAGAGTAAACAGATAACCTACAGAATGAGAGAAAATATTTGCAAACCATGCATCTGACAAAGGATTAATATGCATAATCTACAAGGAACTTAAGCAAAAAAAACAACAAAGCAAATAATCCTATTAAAAAGTGGGCAAAGGACATGAACAGACATTTTTCAAAAGAAGGCATACAAATGACCAGCAAGCATATGAAAAAAGTGCAATATCACTAATTATCAGGGAAATGAAAATTAAAACTACAATGAGATACCATCTTACATCAGTTAAAATTGCTATTTTTAAAAAGTCAAAAAGTAACAGATGCTGGCAAGGATGTGGAGAAAGGAATGTAAATAAGTACAACCTCTATGAAAAACAGTATGGAGATTTTTCAAAGAACCGAAAATAGAACTACCACTTGACCCAGCAACCCCATTACTGGGTATCTACCAAAAGGAAAAGAAATCAATATATTAAAAAGATACCTGTACTCATGTTTATTGCAGCAATGTTCACAATAGCAAATACATGGAATCAACCTAAGTGCCCAAGAGTGGATAATTAGAGAAAGAAAATGTGATATACATATATATGTGTATACACACACACACACACACACACACACACATGTATATACATACACATACACCATGGAATACTACTCAGCCACAAAAAGAATGAAATCATGTCTTTTGCAGCAACATTAATGGAATTGGAGGTCATTATTTTAAGTGAAATAACTCAAAAACAGAAAGTTAAATATCACGTTCTTGGTCATAAGTAGGATCTAAATAATGTGTACATATATGGTCACAGAGAGTGGGACTATAGATGTTGAAGACTTGGATGGGCAAGAGGGTGGGGGTGTGGGAGAGGGTTGTGGGATGAAAGATTACTTAAAATTAGCACAATGCACACAATTCAGGTATTGGTTACACTAAAAGCTCAGACTTCACCACCACACATTAACTATATCCAAATAACAAAACTGCATTTGTACCCCCTAAATTTACAAAAATACAAAATTAAAAAAAAGTTAGATGACCCTTGATGATGCTATCAATGTTATTATAAAGTGGTATAAAATTTAATAAAACTATATTCTGTAGTCAAAAATAAAAAAAAAAGAAGAAGAATATGAAGCTAAGGAAATGGATAATATAGCTAAGGAGATTTCTAGACCTAATGTTGAAGATATTAACTTGCTTCTTCTAAATACATTTAGTATATTTAGCAAAATCTGAAAGCAGAGAGATAAGCTAAAGAATGAGTGTATAAACATAAAAGAGCTATGGCTTTCTGTGTCTGAAATTTTTTTTTCCTTATTCCTGGCCTCTCCAGATGGTAAATGATGCTAAAATTATGAAGCAGCTTTTGAGCTAATCTTACACCAAAGGCATTGTTGGCAAATATGATCTAAAGATCAAGCTGATGGTGTGACTATAAAAGCCTCTGTTAAGATCTCAAACAGTTCTAAGTTGGTGCCTCAAACAAAAAATGAGTTCCTCCAGGAATTTTAATGGTGCTAGTCTACAACAGCCTTACACAAAGTCTAAGGTAGAGAAGGATATATTTTACCCAAATTATTATATGTGGCTTTTTTCCTAATGGAACAAATTCCTGTAAGTTCCATAGAAAACCCATAATGTATTTAAGAGAATTATACAGAAACACAACCAAATCTGAATTAAAGGTGAAGATACCATAAAATACAAAGAGGCCCTTGGTCTCCAGATAACAAACAGAAACACATGGAGAAAAATACTAAAGGTGCAAACATTGGCCATTTCTTATGGAGATGGAACGATGATTCAGAAGTTATCCAAGAAACCGGTGTGTATAAAATAGCTGTAGAAAATCATTCCCAAGAAACAATTTCTACTCAAGTCATCAGCAAGCATCATGTGCTCAGTTGAATTTCATAATTTCTATGGACCTGTGACTTCTGTGTTCCTTCAGTTTTCTCTTTCATCAAATAGTGGTATCTGTGGGTATTATTTCATGTCTGCACAATTGTATATTGAGTATGGAGGATATATTAATTTTTCTATTAATTTCACGGATCTTCAGAATGCAAGTAGCTATACTTAAACAGCTGTACTCCAGGAACTGCAGCAAAGGAGATTCATCTACATTTGAACTTTACATGATCAGATTCTAGACTATCGATTGATATCACAATGGAAAGAAACATTGGGATTCTGTGGGAGAGAATTAATTAAAATTATTTGACATTTTGTAGCTCCAAAGCAAACTGTGACTGCATGATGTAGCTCACCCTACACAATTTTCTCATAGTATGAAGTTGATAGGCCTTTGTCAAGAGGGAGGGATCTGTGTTTCTTCCTGCTGAACTTAAGCCAGACCCGTGCAACTGCCTAAGGAATACAATGTGGTAGAAGTCATGCTTCTTGACTTCCAAAGCTTTAACAGAAAAGGAAAGGAAATATTGCTTCTAACTGGCTCTCTCTCTTACTTGGGACACTTAGAGCCTAGCCAACATGTTGTAAAGAAGCTCAGGCCACATGGACAAGTCATGTGTAATTATTCCTGACAAAATGCCTACCTAGGATCCCAGCCTAGAGCCAACACCAGCCACCAGGTGTGTGAGTGAATGAGCCTTCAGATGTTATCAGCTATCAGATTCTGAAACCTCCACCTGAGGCTTTGTAAATTCAGAATATCTCTGCTCTGCCTGCTTGAAATTTTGATTCACAAACAGTATGAGGGATAACAAATTAATAATTTTACTTGTGGACTGATTTATTTCACAGTAATATATGACTAATCGATGCAGTACATTGGATCACCAAGAATATGTATTATGTAAAGTTAGGGACTGAGTGTCTAGATCACAAGTGATTTCCTTTTATGGAAATGTCTCAATAATATTTCAAAATTTCAAAATAATAATGAGAATTATTTTAGAAAGAATTTTTTCTAACAAAATGTATTGAAATGTATGAGGTGTTTCTCTGTTTTATCCCCCCCCCCGAAAAAGCTTCACATTTTCTACAAGGTGGTGTTTTGGGGCTTTGTTACTTAAAATTTGATTTTTTGTTTTTTACAAATATAGCTTTAATTTAAGATTAGGATAGCAAGTTGATCTAGAAAGCATACAATGGTATAAATCACAGAGAAGGAACTTTTCAAAGAATAAGATACAAGAGAGAGTAGTAAAAATATGTGATAAATTCAAAACTATTCACCCCAAATGTTTCCATTTGACATGAGACATTCCAATTGACATTACCTATAGGTAAATATAAATTTATATTTTACAGTATGGTACATACTGTTATATCAATGTCCCATTACATAAAAGGCAAAACTATAAGGCCATTAAAATAAAATGATGTGGTCATTGATTATCCAAAAATATTGGCAACTATTTTTCAATACAGTGCTAGTGTCTTAAGACAAACAAAAATAAAGTACAGTAGTCCATTAACAGAATTGTTCTGTATGCCTTTCGATAGCAATATACTATATTTTTAGAAACATACATCTATTTTCCCCAAAAGCAGCATATAATAATTAAAAACAAAATAGTTTCTTTTTAGGTACTACTGCTAATGACCTTTGAAAGTCTTAGTGGGTAAAATAAAAGAATAGAAACCAGGAATCTCTTACCTATTTTGTATGTAACTATATGCAATCCATTAATTGATTTACTTATTTATTTTAATTGATTAGTCTGATTGCTGTATATTGCAATGTATGCTGTCAATTATTAATAATTCAGTCATTGTGTTCCATGTTCCTTATTATACCAAATTATATGGTAGCCAAATGGGACAATATCAAAGCACTACATTAAAAGTGTGCATGTGTGTGCATATATATACATATATGCCAAATTATGTATGTATGTGTACTTGTGTGTGTGTGTATGCATATCAATCAGCCAATTGTGTATTTATCATTCCTCCACTTTTATTTTCCTCCATAAATTCCATTAAGGATGTGTACATTCTAATTCAGATCAATTATTATGTTAGTGGGTGTTTTTTAAATAGCAATTGTAATTTTGAGGTAATTCAGAAATTTGGCTTTTTCTCTTTGAAAGACCTGTAAATTTCTACCCTGACCTGAATTATACCTGGATTTTTTCTTCATTATAATGCATACTTTACCCACAAGGTTGAGGTGATTATAAAGCAGAGAGAATCATGCTTTTATCCTGAAGAGACACAGGGTTTTCATATCAGAAAACTTTGGGTTTCGAATACCTACTTTCTATTATAAAGGGGACTTCAGGGTAATTATGCAACATTTTTAAGCCTTAGTTTCTTCATCTGTATAATATGGAAATAATATAAAATTTCTAAATTTTGGAGAATTAAATGAATGTATGTGGAACACATGTCTCATAGTAAGCATACAATGATTGATGGATGTTACAATGATTGATAGAAGCCCGTTAACTACTTGGCTGGAGTGATGCTGAGGGACAGAGAAGTCTAGTATTCTGTAGCTGCTGACTATTCAATATCAATTTTAAAATATCAAGATTCTATATCTAAGGAAGAGAAATGGGGCCAAACATCAGTAATTAAACACCTTAGTTGTAGAGCTACTTACTCATTGGGTAGTCACTAATTTTTGCTGGGTATGATGAAATTCATGACATTTAGTTTTTTAAATGAGAGGCTGCTATCTTAGAGGAATGATAAGAGAAGTTCAACTCATTTCTTTGATTAATATAACAGTTACAATGACCTCATTGGGCTACTGTTTGAGGTTGTTCTCTATTTAGCAATTTATCCTGGCAACTTTCTCTACTTGAGTTTACTGTTTATATAGAATTGGAGCCAAATCCTAGAGGGCCTACGATGCATCTTCCTTTTAATTACTTTGCCCCAAATAAATTATTGTTTACCTTAGTCTTAAGAATGTTCAGTCTAATACTTAAGGATAAAGACACTGCTGCCATGAAGACAATTTGTATTGTCAAATTCACAGTTCTGGTTTCACAAGGCATTTGGAGTTTCAGACTCATTCACAAGAAAGGGAAAATCGGTACAATTCCTCATCAGGGATTTCTAAACAGATAACTGGGTTGTTCTGACCTTGGGCAAGTAAAGTTACCATAAGCAATTGGGATATTTTGCTTCTACTTATCATTATGGGGTCACCAGCTGCTATTGTAAGGGCGATGGGCTCTGGGAATTCAAGCCACAAAATTTAGAGGGGCTATTGGGCAATCCGGGATGAGCATGAGCTTCTGCCTCCAAGGAATCATTCTGTGTGCCACTTTGCCAGCGGCTGAGAACTGTAATAGGAGTTGAATAAGAGAGATAATTGGAATGGGAAAAAGGGAAGGAGAAATCGGGTAAAATAAATTACACAAAGTGTTTTATTCTGAAAGTCAAAGTTATATCCTGTGTGTACTCTCTTTCCTCCTATCTTGCCCTGCTCACTTTTCCTTATCACAAATGATGCCACATCCCCTAGTCTCTCACACAGATCTTCTGCTCTGGGCCTTGGGGACATGCTGGATTCCGTGGCTTAATAGACACACAATCAGAGAACAAGCTTTAAAAAAAAAAAGTTGTCATTTTACTACAGTAAGAATTCATGTAACAAGAACATTTGTGAAAGGCATATTAAATTGTTTACTATATTCAGAACATGATTATTGTGTTTTTTTTACCATTTATTGTATTTAAAGTTCAAAGAAAATTCTAAAGATTCATTTTTAAGATGAAAAGTGTAGCGAGTTTACTTTTAGAATTATAAATTTTGTGATAGAGGCTAAGTATTTATATCTATCTATCTATCTAGTATTATGACTACAGAGTATTAGAAATAGCTTCAAGGTATTCAAAATTTTACCATTGCAGTGCTTGTATTTTATTTTAGTTATATTTGCATGTTTGGTTGCACATAAAATATCATCGTTTTTATTTTAATATAGCCAGATAACCATATTCTACTGACACACACAGTACTAACTCCAAAAATGGTTTTTGAAAGAATATCATAAAGTAACAGTTATGTTACACACTACTAAAAGGAAATTTGAACTTAATAATATTTTTAAATGTAACAAAATAATAATCTATTAATATCTTGAAGTTTTCTAAAACTATAGATATTTCTCTCTCTCTCTGCATTGCTCACACACACAAGTAGATGCGAACATGACATATTCACGTTAATTTGGTCTTCACATATTGCAAATTTAAGATATATAATACAATTTTATTGAAATGAAATGACACTAGTTACTGAAATAAAGTTAACTTTATTTATTTAGAGACAGAGTCTCACTCTGTTGCCCAGGCTAGAGTGCCAGGGCATCAGCCTAGCTCACAGCAACCTCAAACTCCTGGGCTCAAGCGATCCTCCTTCCTCAGTCTCCCGAGTAGCTGGGACTACAGGTAGTGCTACCATGCCAGCTAATTGTTTTATACTTTTGATAGAGACAAGGTCTTGCTCTTGCACAGGTGGGTCTCCAACTCCTGAACTGAAGCCATCCTCCCACCTTGGCCTCCCAGAGTGCTAGGATTATAAGCGTGAGCCACCGTGCCCGGCCAAGTTTTTATTTTAAACTTTCTTATTTTCTATATTTATTACAGTTCTTAATAATTCCAATTAGATATTATAATTTTTACTATTTAATTCTACACAAGCAGCAATCTATTTTCCTTTCTATAATGTTGTGAGATGAGGATAAACATTATTCTCCTTAATATGTTTGATCTGTTTGATTTTCTGTTTTCTTTTTCCTTTTTACTCCTTTACAAAATATTGTGAATTTTGCCCCTCTGAATAGACATTGGTAGTATTTCAGACACTAACTGCATAATAATATGATAGGCAGATTATATCACAATCATTTCTTATGTCAAGGTTTGTAGTTTTAATTCTACTTTTTTTTTTTTACTTTTGTTTCTTGCCTACTTGTGATCAATGACAGTTAAGAAAAAAAATTAAAAAGGAGATTAAAATTATTGTTCTTTTTCATGGGAAATAGCCTAGATTTAAAAACAAAATCATTATTATTATCAACACTATAGATCTGACTATTCAGAATTAAAATGTTCATAATTTTAGTAATGTTAATTTTATGATGTGATTTATTCTGCTTCCATTAACTCTACAGCTGTTCAAAATAAGACAATTTTTATATACCATAGTACAACTAATAAGCTGCTCTACCAAAATAATTAAAAGGATAAAATGAGGATAAAATGTATTATTCTTGTTTTATTTGTACCAATAATTACTAATAATAATGGTAGCTCATATATTTTTACCAGGTATCAATTTCTAAGCCAAGAATTTTACATTTCTTATTCTTTTAAACTCTCACAATGTATGTTATTATTAATACTTTACGGATAAAGAAAATTAGAGAGATTAAATTATCTGACAAAGTCCAAGTAAGTAATAAAGTCAGGATTCAAACTCAGATTAATTATCTGACTTGTATATGAAAATTAAATCTTCACCATTTGAAGTAAGAACAAAGAACAACAAACTACACAAGCCATTAGCCAATTAACACACAGAAAACAGAAATGGCAAGAGGAAAAACTCATCAAAATTGTGTAAATAAAAAACATCATATAGGTTTTTTGCTCATGTCTATGTAAATGCATTTGAAAACCTTAATAAATGGGTAATTTTCTAAGAAAACATATAGATAATGATACTAATTTAGAAATCTAAAAAAGATCAATAAACATAAGAGAAATTAAAGAGTAGGTAAAGAGCTCCCTTACAAAAAGTACCAGACCCAGATATTTTCCAAGGAGTATTTTGACACATCTTTAAAAATTTTGTAATTATATAATATTCTAACATATATATGTACTCCTAAGTATAAAATAATAATTTAAAAATCCTAAATTTTAAACTTTTCTTAAATAAGTAACTACAATATTAATCTTCAAACATAAAAATATTGTACCAAGAAGTGCAAATCAAAAATATATACATAATTTCTTACCTATCAGATGTGGAAAACTTGAAAAGATGAAAAACATTATTTATTGTCTTTGTAGGAGGAAATCAGGAATGTTCATGCACTGCTGGTGAGAATTCAAAAATATATATCATGTATGAAATAAAATTTGAAAATACATCAAAAAAATTATATGCTTGACACAACAATTCCACTTCTAGGACTCCGGGCCAAGTATACTGAGAGTATGCAAAAAAGTTATTCATTGCAGCGCTACTTCTAATATCCAAGCAACAAAATGCAATGGCTACTAACATCACAAAAGAGAGACAATCACAAGCCAAACAATAGAGTTGTCTTGCCAGAAAATCAAACCTAAATCTGATTGCATAACTGCTTTAATTATCAAGATTCAGGAAATATAGAGTATACAAGCACACATTAAATGACAACTATCAGTAAAACTCAGAATGAGGGTAACTCCATGAAAAAAATTATGCAGATCTTTAAATAAATTAGAGACATGGAGAGAAAACCAATAGATAAATATACTTTAGAGACGCCGTAAGTGATGGAAATGCATGGACCTTATTTAAATTCTAAATTAAACAATACAAAAGTGTTCAAAAACTTTATGGGCCAGTTAAAGGAATTTGAACACTGACAACTTTTAACTTAGTCATTATCATTCATCTTTGGGTAGAATAATATCACTAAGCTATATTTTCTGCCTATATGTCAATATATTTCTGGATAAAATTGTATTTGCTTTATGATACTAAGATGAAAGGTGGGAACTGATAAATATATAGTTTAAAAAAATTGGCCATAAATTGGTAATTGTTTAAACTCAATTTAAACTGTACATTGGGGATCATTGATATATTCTCTCTACTTAGATTATGCTTAGATTATTCCATAATAAAGAATTAAAGTACCCAGTATGAACAAGTTTTAAGCCTCATAATTTTTGGTATATGCATTATCATTCTAGGTAATTATGCTAATTAGAAGTTTCTTACAGTTATACAATACAATTCCCCTTTATATAGATGTCAAAATAGGGTCAGAATTTATATAACTTGCTTAGAGTATATGTGTCTTCCCATTATGTAGAGTTAAAGCAGGAATCCAGCTCTTCTGACTCCTAGTACATAATTTTTTATACAATAAGGTACTTAGTATTTGTATTTTTAAAAAAGCAAATATCTGGATAAAAGCAAATTTTAAAAACTTTTTATGTTAATATATACCAGTTTGCAATTTTTTAACTTCTTTTCCACTTTTAATTATATTTTATATAGGATGCTACAAATGCAGGGTTTCTTTGTTGCTAGAGCATCAGAAATGTAGGGAAGTAAAATAATCTAGAGTTGAAACAGTGTGAAATATTGCTCTTTCACTCAAGACAGCATACATTATGAGTAGCAGGCACTATCTTGAGACAAAAGGCTTATTAGAACTTATTTGCACACAAACTACCATAGAATTTGATGTGTCTGGATTACAACATATAAATAAGAATACCCTCTTAAATTCACATAGATTTCAGTGTTTATGAAAAGCTTCCCTATAAATCATGTTAAGCCTTACAACAATACTTTTAGTAAAAATTATTATTCTACTCTAAGGAGGGTCAGAAAATTAAGACTCATATTTGTTAAAGGGCTTCCCATAGTCAAATAGCTGGAGTTGGAACCTAAATCTTCTATTACAAAGATATTTATGTTTAGCAATTCTATCCTCAACTCTAGAGCTTATGGTATGATTATTTCAATGTCCTATTTATTATTTTGTCAAGGTAGCAGCAGAATCATGTTACTGATTTTAATGCACACTCCTTTTTACTAAAAAGTTATTAAGATGACTGACTTGGAGTTTGATTATCTACTGCTTGCCTGGCATTACAAATTCTTTACATTGATAAGAATAAACAATAATGATAGTTCCAATTATTATAATAATATTGAAAAAAAAGTTACTTCTCCTAACACTTCCATGATGTCTTCGATCCAGTCATTGAATAGGCAGGCTAAGGGATGCAATACAGATTCACCAACACTCAGTATACTTGCCTCTCTCAGACCTCTACCAGTGGGAGTAAATGAATATCTTGTCCTCATTCAATGGCAGTAAATATCACAGACTCAAAAAATTTCCTTTTTTTTTAACAGCTGGAATATCGGCCAAAATCCAGAATTATTATTATTGTGACAAGAAAGATTGCTATGGACTGAATATTTGTGTCCCACTCCCCCTAAATTCATGCGTTGAATTCTAACGCTCAAAATGATGGATTTTAGAAGGTTATTAGATTAAAAGTGTGGGATCCTCATCATTGGGATTAGTGTCCTTATAAAAGAGGCCTCGGAGAGCTTCCTTCCTGTTTCCACTATGCAAGGACCTGAGAAGAAAGCATTCTGAACCCAGAAGAGAGCCCTCAGGGGAGATCAAATCTGCTGGTGCCTCTATCTTAGAGCATCCAGCATCCAGATCTGTTGAAAATACATTTCTATTGTTTATAAGCCAGCTAGTTTATGATATTTTGTTATAGCAGCCAGAATGAACTAAGACAAAGCTATATGTGTATATTTTTTCTTTTTTTTAAAGACCTTACTCAAAGTTAAATTTTAATTAATCCCAATATTAAGGCCTTAAAAAAACTTTTGCAACAGAAAACCCCACATTTAATTTGCATTGTTTTATATATTATGTATATATTTTATATATTATATATATGTTTTATATATACATATGCACACACATATAAGTAAAATATCTGTAAGTAAAATTCCTATAAGTGAAAAACACTATATATTTTGGGTAAGTTCTGTCTTTGTTCACTATGATCTTCAATTGCTAATGACTCTTAACCCTATTCCCATTGGGCAAATAGTTAATGGTCCATAAAATAATTAAATGTAATAGGACATGCCTCTATTTAGATGTACTCAGTGGTAAATCATTTTGTAATGTGTGAAGATAAGAATATCTTTTTTTTTCTATAGAAGTAATCACTTAAACTAGTTTGCAATTTCAAATTTCTTGTATATTGAGCTATATTTACATAGCTATAAATGTAGATACACATCTTTTAGAGGGACATCTGTATATTAAGCAAAGGCATCATGATCACAGGAATTTCTGTGTATGTGTGTGAGTTTTCTTTTATAGTCAGTAAGTCAAATTCTGCCATATGGTGATCAACTCCATTTACTGAAATTGTATGGATGTAACTAAACATTAGCCATCATGATTATAATCAGATGAAATAATCTCCATAATTGTATTTAGTGTGGCCCTGCACCTGTTTTCTATTGCAGTGATTTTTGCCATCCATGAATTGGCTGTTATTAGAATTTTCCTACCATGCAAAACATGCATTAAATGACTGCTACTTTCAACATTCTTTTTCTGATATGATGATGAATAAGAAGAAATCTAATCCAGGTTCTCTATTATTAAGGAACTTCATAGATAACAGGTAATCAGGTAATGCTTATCCATTATAGTTGCCCTGGATAGAGTGCAGTGACGTCATTGTAGCTCACTGCAACCTCCAACTCCTAGGGCTCTAAGCGATCCTTCTGCCTCAGCCTCCCAGGTAGCTGGGACTACAGGCAGTGCTGCAATACCCAGCTGGGGTTTTTATTATTTCTTTTTGGTAGAGACAGGGGACTCACTCTTGCTCAAGCTAGTCTAGAACTCTTGAGCTCAAGCAATCCTTCCGCCTCAGTCTCCCATAGTGCTAGGATTACAGGCATGAGCCACCATGCTGGGCTGGTTATCCATTATAAACGTAATCAGCAGAGTAATTTTGAGGCCAACAACACAATTGAACCAATAGAATTTGTATGAAGAAACAAAAATCATGAAAAATTATACCATTACTAATTACTAAGAAACTGAAATAAGATTGTTCTAATCTCTGCAATCATATCCATTGCATATAAAAGGAATTTCAGGAAGACTGAAAGAAACCTACCTAAGCTTTTAATTCATGACTGCTATGTTCTAAATGTCTGTGAACCTCCACCCTCAAAAATTTATATGTTAGAACCTAATACCCATTATGACATTATGATTGTATTAAAAGGTAAGATCTTTGGGAAGCTATTAATTCATGAGGGTTCCGCTCTCATGGATGGGATTAATGCTCTTAGAAAAGAGGCTCTAGAAACCTTCCTTCCCCGCTTCTGCCATCTAGACATGTGTCAACATGGCACATCTGTGCCATGATATAGAGAGATCAAATCTGCTGGCATCTTGATCTTGAAATTCCCAGCCTCCACAACTATAAGCAATAAATTTCTGTTGTTTATAAATTACCCAGTCTAAGGTATTTTGTTATACCAGCCCAAACAAACTAAGACAATGGGTTTCTAGTCTGAGCCTCATGATGTCAAAGAGAAATTGTACCACATGAAGCTAAAAAAACAAGGAAAACATTTTTTAAAATGATTGCAGTAGTTTTTGAGCACCTTATTACCAATATTGGATTAGTCAACATCCCATTCTTTAAGTCATTGATGATTTTGGTATATGAATGACACATCAGATCCCGACATCACTGGTGTATTTGATGGTGGTGGATAATCCTTAAATTATCCTCTGGGTTTTTGGCACTTAGGATTTGACCTCTTATTTTCTAATGACTTTTTTCTCATTTGTCCTCAATCACTGATTTCTATAATCACAATTCATATTTTTTGTTCAGAAATGGTGTCACCAAACATAATTATAGTCAAATCATCATACTATGCAACTATACTTCTTTTCTCTCTTCCCTATTGGCTTACTCCAAGTTCTCCAGATATTTTTCTTTCTTATTGCACTTAAAGCCATTAACTTCTCTTTGCCTAATTCTTTCTTTACTGTTTACTCTGAGCCTCACTTAGCAACTATTGCATGATGTATCTTTTTTAATTACTTCTGTGCACAATTGATTTTTTAAAATATTTCTAATGTTATATGTTTAACCCACCCAGCCTTTGATATTTTGCTATGGCAGCCCAGGCAGAATGATACTTATGGTAACTTCCTTTTGGAAATTTAAAGTTTATTTGAACTTTTGTAGTTTTTCATCACTTTATTTGATACTTGATGACACCTAAAAATAAAATTATTTAGGAACCATTAAGTATTTGTGTCATATTATCTCTTTTCTAAATTATTTTGCTGGTAAAGAAATCAGATGGATAATATATAGATTTTTATGTCTAAATAAAACTCAATTTTTAAAATAATTGATTCCTAATTTAGTTAGGAAAGAAAGAACATGAATATAGAAATACAGCTCTTCTTTGACATTGCTTCAGAAAATTTGCAGGAATATTCAGGAAAAGAGATTTGCTTTCTAATAGTTATTTTGGTACTTGTATGACTGAATGCACATAACTGAAACTAACAAACAAAAACCCCAAAAGTTTTAGAGAAGATATGAGGACTGAGATACTTCAGGGATGACTGTGGATTTGCCTACTAGTGCTGATATACTATTACATATAATGGAAAAAGATTATCAACTATGTCTTAATGTAAAGACAAATGCTCATTAGCAATTTCCTGACCCGTTTATACTTGTGGAGGCTAATATTTTCTGTGATAAAGTATGTCTTGCCATCCTCTTCTCTGCAAAGTTTTCTTTTACTAACTTCTCCTTCTATATTACTTATTTATTAATATTACAAAAATAATACTGCTCAAAATTTAAAATTGTCTATAGCTGAGCTGTGTTCAACTCCTCTGTGCCATGCTTAATTTGCATTCTTTCCATATTAACTAAAAGTTCTCTTTTAAGAAAAAAATTTTAAAAGATAACAAACTAAACACCTTACAAAACAATATAATAAATTTTTATCATATGTTAACTCAGAATTTCTCAACTTTTCAGTCATTGACATTTGGGGCAGGATCATTCTTTGTTGTAGGGGATGTTCTTGTGCATTGTTGGCCTCAATTCACTAGTTTCCAGTAAAATATTTTGTTGAAAACCAAAAACATCTCCAGACACTGCTACATATCTACTGGAGAACAAACTGATTCTTGGTTGAGCATAACTGTTTGAGTTCCTATTTGCTTTTAATATAAATTAATAATTCCACACACACATGAGAGCTCAATTCAAATTCAGGTAATATTAATTTTATTAACACAATATAAATGGGTAAAATAGTCAAGTTTTTCCTTTGTTAGGTACATAATAAAATAATACATGTTTCTGACAGACTGATGAGATCTACTCACATGAACTTTAATTATTTCCAAAGGTCAGCTTCCATTTTTGCCAAATGCTAGTCTCTATTTTAAACATTGTATTAGATGATGATAGTTCACATCATTTGAAGTCATGTTCCATCTGGAGTAAGGCTATATCCAAATGTCAAGATAAAAATGTCAAATTCATCCTATGTTTAGATATTTCTGACCATAGCAATAGCCACTGGCTCAAAAAGAATCACATTATTTTATTGCCAAACTTATTGGATCATTTGAACAGTGGAAATCACTGGGACAGGGAATAATTGGTTTATTATTTTTCAGTGCTTCAGACCAACCTTGGAGAGATTCAGTTAGTTAAGAGCCATTGCTATTGCTAAGAAAGCTGAATGAATCACAGAACAGTTTACTCAGTCCAAGAATAAAGAAACCTTAAAATTAAAAAGAAACTTAGTAATTATTTAGTCCAATTTTTCCAATTTTGAATTTTCTTATAAATACTTACTCAGCATTGAATTGATTATAGTCGGGCATGATTAAAAAAATCCTAGCCCACAGTAAAACCAATTTCACTGAATTATAAGCATTATCTCTGTTTCTCATAGGTTGTACATTCAATGATGTTCTTGTTCACCTTCAATACTAAAGCATTCTCAATATTCAGTGAATGCATTATTTTTCAAAATTGCTTTTTCAATCTTCAGCCATTGTGCTGATATAGAGCATGAAGACAACAATGTTGAAAAAGTGCTTTATATCATTCCATCGTAAAAATACACCAGAATGCTTTTAATGAAATATTTTAAAAAGCCAGTATATAAAACAAAGGCATGTCTTACCCTGAAACTTCTCTGCAAAACAAACTTAGAAGAGACAAATAAATATCTCCCTTGAAAGCATTTTTAAGTCTGCCTCTAGTAGTGTCAAGAAAAAAGGTACATAAATGTATTTTGAAAATGTTCAATCATTTTTATGTCTGGTATCAAAAGTATACATTTAAAGCTAAAACACTGTCACTGAAAGCACCTATTCATCAACTACTAATTTTCACTTTTTGTCAAGAACACTTACTAACAGAAAAAAAACAAATCTCAGAGTAGTTTAATAAATGGTTTCTCTTACATATGAATATGTTTCATAAACTAAAGGAGGTTTAAAAATTTTATTAATATCTTTGAAATCATCATTATAGTTATACATGAAAAATAATGAATGACTTTGGAGAAATAGGTGAATGTATATTTGGAATTTCAAATGCTAAACAAATATTTCTAGAAAAATGAAGAAAAATTTGTTTTATTTATTTCTGATCCTTTCCCTTTCCTTCTTATTTTCTTGCTTTATTGCAATCTCTAGGATCTCTATTATCCTACAATAGATGTATTGATAATAACCATCTTTGGTCTCAGAGAGAAAGTTGTCAACACCTCAATGTTTTTCATGCATTTTATCAGATAACATAAGTTCCTTTGTATTACTTTGTCTCCCCAACCCAATTCTAGGGGCTGACTCATTCATAAAGTTTTTCTGTCTTCTTCATCTTTCACCTGTTAATATTGTAAATTACATAACAAATTTAAAAGTGTTAAATTACCCTTTTATTTATGCAATAAATCTCTTTATCATGTTATTCTTTTTTTTTTAATTTGACCTGTTAACATTTTGTTAAGGATTTTTTTCATGAATGTTCATGGGAGATGTTGATAAGAAATTTCCTTTTTGATTTTGTAATGTGCTTATCAACTTTTGGTAGGAAGGTTTTATCAGCTTCATAAAATTAGTTCTTTGGTAAAATCTGGAACGTCATTTAAAAATATATAGAATAAATCTGTGAGAAACCATGTGGACCTGGGATTTTCATTCTAATTTTTAAAAAATAATGGATGTATTTTTATAATATAAGACATGTAACCATTTAATTTTCTGTTCATTTTTCATGAGACATAGAATTTTTGAGGAATTTGTCTATATAGTCAAATTTATTGGCAAACATATCATAACAATTTTATTACTTTCCTGTCTATAATCTTTGTTGATGATAATTTGTGTTCTTTCTGTTTTTTGGTCAGATTTTATAGGAATTTATCAATTTGGTTAATCTATTAGCATTGTCATTGTCCCGTATTTTTGCTTTCTTTTTGCCCGATTTCTTCTTTTATCTTAATTTGTTTTCCCTTTGTGTTCTTTTGCTTGGCTGATTTTATAGCTTTTTGAAATGGAGGAAGAGTATTTATTCAAAATTATAATAATTAAAAATACTAGTGAATTAATTAGCTAAGTTTTCCAGTTCATTGAGGGAAGAATGACTCTTAAAAAATATTTATGTACTTCACAAAGGTTCCACAAATTACAATTAACATAGCCATTACAAAAAGTACTTTATCAAAATGTTAATTTTTTTTCATATTTTGTTTAAGCAAACATATGAAATAAAATAATTTTCTCATTCCATATGAGATCTGTTAAATAGATCATTGAAGGTCATACTTATGTAAGTGTCCACGAAGTCTGTACTCCTGATGCAAAGTATAAAGCAGATGCAATGCTAAAGAAACTATGTGGAAAATATCAAACATCTGGGTTTGATTTGATAAATCAAGGCCTACATTACAAAAGTGTGAATCATGGCTCAATTTAGAAAAAAATGCAAAAGTTTAAAAAAAAAGGAATTATAGCTCTGAGCATAATTCTTTATTGACTAGCTGATGAGATAGTGTGAAAATGCCATGAAAGCTCTGGGTGAAAATAACTAAGTATCTTTAAATAGAAAGAAACCATCATGCAAGTAGAAGCTTCCTGTTCCTTGAAGTTTAAATGCTTTTTCCTATTGGAAGGAAAAATAAAGGAAAAAAGAGTGGATGAACAGTACAGCCCTTTTAAAGAGGCAAAGTTCATCTTCTAATTCTTATCTTTAGTTCTTTTTAAAGGATATTTGTATATATACTTTTCAAAAAGTTGTATATATACTTTTACACAGTGTAAATAGAATAACATTGGGAATAATTTTTCTGAATATTATTTTAGGAAAAATTATAATCTTTTCCTCATAAGCTAATAGTTAATAACATCATCTATAGCATTGAACTATAAAATTAATTAAAATGACATGCAAATGTAACAGGTAGAACTGGTATAAATTAGATATTTTTAAAAAATATGTTTCATTTAACACTAAACACAGAGAGACTCACATTTATTTAGAGAAAATCATATAGTGAGTAATGTTCAAGGAATTGTTTGATTAAGAGCAATAGCACATCTTTGAAAAAAATGAGTAGATCATATAAAATGAAGGCGAAACTACCGGCTGCTAGTCCCTGTGTAAATTACACAGTAATATTTTCTTTATTTATCTACTGGTTTCAACAAACAGGCCGTTCTACCCTGACCTTAGTGCTTTGCATTATATCAATAAGTACAATCATTAAATTATAGATAATGTGTATTACCTATCAATTCATTAATAATAGATTGATATAATGAATGAATTGCTGATCCCACATATACATTTAGTCTCATGCTTCCTTATAAAAATCTCCATATGGTTGGCTCTCATTTTTATTAAATTAGAAGGTGTACTTGTGCTATATCAACTCTCTAGGTTATACATCATAATAACAGCAGGTAAGAACATGTATTCTAGAGTCCTAGGCCAGAGTGCAATGGCAAGTCTGCTTTTTTACTAGCTTTTGACCTTGGGCAAGTTTCTAACACTCTGGGAAAGTTCTTTAACATCTCTATTTTTTGGTTTCCATATCTGTAAAGATGACCCCATTATGGAATAATTTTATAGGACCTCTGTAAGGTCCTATAATAATTGACAATTTTTATAAGAGCTCAACAATTGTTAAATTTTCTTTATGGTCTACCGTAAATGACTATGTATATTTTAAAAGGTCTATATCATGTGATAATAACTGCACATTATTTAATAGTGTTCAGTGGTTAAAAGCAAAAGTTATTGAGTGAGACTGCATGAGTTCAAATCCCGCCTCCTCCCGATTCTAGCTCATGTCCTTGGGCAAATTGCATAACTTCTAACTTTATTGTGATGATTAAATGACAGTTATTTATAAAATCCTCAAAACAGTGTCTTGAATATATAGCAATAAATAATAAATAATCCCTAATAGTAATATTTATTTAAAAATCAGGTTAATAATATTGATAATAATAATGATAATAAATATAATTACTTCAGCTTGGACACAAATTTAATGCTTAAACTTGAGAAGACATTTCTCTAGATCTTAAATCTCTGTCCTTTATTCTAAAGTAGGGCTACAAGGAAAAAAATATCCCAGGTACTGTTATGCTCAACAATCCTACAGTCTACTCTATCAGCTCAATTGCATGACACTGTAGGCAACTTGGCAGTAGGCATGACTCATTAATATATCTCAATCAATTATAGCTTAGGCCACATGGACTTCCTTACTAAAACAAGTTAAAATAGCAAAACTTGTGAACATTTATTTATACAAATAATGTAAGAGGTAAGATTTTCCCTATTATAAAATCAGTCTCATTTATCTGATGCATATATGCCTTCTTGAGTGAGAGAAAGAGAAAAATGTAGTTGCAACAAGTGTGATTGAAGCAGAATTTACCCCCATTGCTGATGCAAACCTATGAAAGCAAGTGTCACATTTGAATTTCAAAATTCTTCACTCACTGAGATTGAAAAAAAATGCTAAGTTGCTCTCATACTTACAGACTTTTATCTATATAGAAATCAGAAAGAAGTGTTGAGATTCTTCCTTTGAAACAGAATAAATGTATTAGGTTGTACATTATACTATGTTGCTTCTCAGCCTTTTGGCTAAGATCAAGTATATACATTATATTAGGTGTTTTTCTACTATATTATCACAAATCCTAAGGGTTGAGTAAACATTGCTTAAGCACCTCTCAAGGATTCTAATAAAATGACTTAAGAAAATGAACACAGTTTTTTTCCTGTGTTAACTTTTTTGAACATTTATTTATATCCCACATAACATCATAATTGTAACTAAGAAGCAACAATTATAATCATAATAATGGCATTTCTATAATTGAAGATTTAAGAACATTATAAAATATTGGTTGAGGTTTTCACCTTTTAATTCACTTAAGGCATTTTTTGCCTGAATCAAAATTAACTCTGTAAGCCCATTTCTAGATATTCCATTTTCTATTTTAGCAAAGAAATAATGTGTGTATACTACTCAGTAATTTAAAAACATTATATTATGGAACTTTGCATTATATGAATTGAATTTGTAACGCTTTAATTTGATGCTTATATTTATTTTATTCAAATCTAAGATCATTTCATAACAGTACTCATTGCAAGTATTTAAAATTTGGCTTTAATAATTCAATGTTGATAAAACTCATTTCATATTTAGTATGTTTCCAGCAAAGTATGTACATATACTAATATGTGCCATACTTTGTTCCATGGAGTACAGCTATTCACAAATAAAATAAGTAGTTTTTTCCCTATAGGAATGAGTTAAGTATATTTTGTAAAATATTTTCAATTTGATGTACATACATGGTTACACACATCTGATGTTACAAGGAAATCTGTATTCTGGAAAGCCGACTTCTTTATTCAAATGAAGACTCTGATTGTAGTAACACTGAATTTCTTGCCAATCTCTGATGCACCTGGAAATTGTTTCTTACTTTCAGGAAATTAAGTTTTACATAGTACTTCGATTTTGTATATAAAATATATTAAAATTTGTCATAATTTTTGTTTTGGTAAGAATAATTCTTGTTTTAAACTTTACATACAATTTATTTCAGGCCACACTACTTCCTGAATCTTTCAGTCTAGTCAAATCAAATAACATAAATTTGACTATGATTTTTAAAAACCTATTGACCACTTTTCTTAATTTTAATCTTGTGGATATCTAGCCAAGTGAGTAGTTTTATCTATCACTTATCTGTACGTCTATTTATCTATCATCATCATCATCATCATCATATATCTATCTAGATATCGACAGATGAAGATAAATTGAGAGTCTGTAAGAGAAAAGAGCTTTATTATATCTTAGTGCTAATATAGTTACTAATAACCTTTTGCTGTCTCAATGTCTGCTTTGTCCAAACATTTAATTGTTCTGATTTACAGCATTGTGAGACCTTTGTTATCCCTTTTATCTACTCGAAAGTATATATGTTAATGGTTTTAAAATATTCATATGTACTTTAATATCCTTAAGTCTTATAGCATATTCAGCTCAGTTACAATTTTTGCTAGTAGAAATAGAAATAAGATTACTGTTAATACACAAATGTATATTTTATCATTCTTCTGAAAATTATTCCAGATTAGTATGAAAATAACAGTTTAAAATGTATACATAGGATATATGTATGTACCTAAACAGATGTGCCTTCTTTCTCGTTTTTTCATTCCAAAACGAAGTTTAGGTTAAAAAATTTTCAAAAGCACAATTTAAATTATTGTGAAAAAGGATATTATCTATACTTAAATCAGGCAAAAGAAAATTGAAAAGCCAAACATTAAATGACAATTATAAAACTTTATTGAAGTTTAATTATATAAGAGATCCATGTTGGATGCGTTTACCAACTCATTAAATATGTTTTAATTCTGTACTTACAAATTTAAGGAACAGATTTCCTTTCTCATGTTGGGTACTTTGGGAAATAACAAAGTAATAAGATAGTGTTTGAAGGAAAGTTAATTTAAGAAATTAAATTATCTGATGCAATAAAGTTCATACTAAGTGACATTTAAGCAATCCAACATAGTGCTTAACATATTATGCAGTTACTGAAAATTAATTCTACTCTGATTATTTTACTAATTTATCTTGTTTAGCAAAATAACAGCAACATATCAGAGAACTGCTAGAACCTTTGTCATTGATTAAATAATATTTCAGTTAAATTGCCATTTTTACATAAACATGTTCCTGTTCTAGGTATTGTTATTAGAATTTGTATGCACATGGGTGCTTCATATTAATTTGGAAAATAAAGAGTAACTTTGAAATCTAAAAAAAAAAAAATTATCATTTTGTCCAGGGTATATTTATTTCCTTTATTATCTGTCCTTTCTATGTATCCCAGACAAGTTGTTACAGGAGGAACTTAAAATTTGCCTTCTTGGAATGTATTTTAGTTTAAATGTTAGATTAAATTAAAGCAGAACTCAAAATCAAACTTTCTATATTTTCATAAACCAGACATCAAATCTCTAATTTTGACATATCTCTGGGAAATAGCCTTAATTAAGCTAAACATATATTTCTTTAACAACAACTATGTACCAAGAAATGTTTTAAACACTGGAAATATAAAAATTAATGAGCCATATCCTTTCCACTGTTGAGAGATAATATTTATTAAAAGAAATAACCATGTAAACAGATAATTTTAATGTGATATATGCTGAGACAATGTTTTGCAGAGTAACTCAGATACTCAGATGATGAACAGCAAGGACAGTATGAACAAAATTAAAGAAGTTGGAAATAATTCCAATGCAGAAGTTGGCAAAAATTCCCTGTTACTGGAGTCAGAAGATAAAGGAAGAATAAGTAGTAGGATAGTGGCAGATATTTTTCAAATGATGGGAACTTTTTAAAAGTGGATTGTGACATTATTAACTTGTATCAGCTATGCAAGATAAATAATGTAGGTGAGAACAGAGAGTTCAACTTTTGCAGTTATTTAACAAATATAACTGTGAAAAAAAACCAAATAGTGATATTTTCAGTTGTAATTCTACTATAAGGAAACTCATGCTAGGGAGATTAATTTGGCCTAAAAAATTAGATATGAGCTCATCAATGTATGGCAAAGTTTCACACTTTTTTCCACTTTATTCTTAAAATATGCCTATAAATTAGGCAAGAGTCCCTTCATTTGATAGATAAGAACAAATATTTAAAAATAAAATGATATGCATAAAATCATACAGCCAGTGAGTGTATCAATGGGATTTTCTTTCCAGGTTTCTGATTCTAATCTCATATTCTTCTTACCAAGATTTCTCTAGACATAAAGGGACAATGAATTATTTCATAAAGTTAGTGGGGGAATTGAAGTGTGAGAAAAGCATTTTATAACATTATTTTATTTAAAGAGACTTACATTTAGAGAGGGCCCCAATTCTAGTGCATCTCCACTCTCAGGTTGAAGGGATGCTGTAATATTACTATATGTTCTATTGATAATGGGTCATGGCATTACCCTAACTAAAAAACTGAGTAAAATATTTTCTCATTTTTGAGCAAAAAATTGCTGTGATGTGTGTCAACATCCCTAGGTATAAAAGCAGGCCTATTTCCTTCGATTTAAGTCTTAAATATAATCAATAATTTTAAAAACAAAGTAAAACCAGACCACCTGAATATATCTGAGCCATGTTTTCTCTAGGGCCTAGGCACATGGTTTCAGTGTCCTTTATATCTGCTTGCTTCTGTTTCCTGTCTACAGTGAGTTGCAAAAATGTAGGGTCTGGTGCACAAGTAACTTTGATAAATAGAGAAAAATTGAATTGGGATACGGGGCTTAGAGGCAGTCACCATTTAGTCACCATATAGTGATCTGAAAGAATCACCATTGTGATTTCAATAGCATTTTCCTATATAAATGTTATGTTAAAAGTATTTTCATTTTCTCAAATATTGGGCAATTATTGGTATATAGAGTTGCCTCTATAACGATACAAATTTATTAGTAGTGAGGGGCTTCACATTGTACAAAATTTTACTCTGTGTGTTTTGTTTTTAAATGAAACTTTATGGTTGCTTTGGTAAATTTAAAGTAAATATTAAGAACAAATTCAAACAATTACAAAAATAGAAAGATTCCAAGAAAGCAAACTTACGTTTCTCTAATCTTAGATGGCACAGATTTGTGAATTCTTTAATACATAAATTATTTTTGTGAAACGATGAGCTTCTTTCCTTCCCTCTCTTCCTGTCTCCCTCCCTCCCTTCCTTCCTTTCTTCCTTCCTTTCTGCCCTCCTTTCTCCCTTCATTCTTTTGGTTTGTTTTAAATTCTAAAGTCTCTATAAAGTTAATTCTCAGCTACTCCTGCTTTATTTGGCATATCATGCAAAATATGTTATTTTTAAACACATCACATTTTTTGTCTGAGAAGCCTAAATATACCTTCTCCCCTGTAATTAAACAGAATTTGCTCTTTAATCTGTTTATCATATGAGTACATCATTAGTATTTAATATATCAAAACAGAGATGATGTACCAGGGCAGACACAATACTGGTATTTTCCTGAAACAATAGGGGGAACGATTTATGGGTAGTTTGACTTTATTATAGACATATGAGAAAAAGTAGCAACTTTCAAGGACAGAACAACAAAACTTAACCTAAGAACTAATATGTTTTGATAATCAGTCTAGAAGTAAAAAGTCAAACAAATTTTACAATACAAATTTAACTTGGAAACTAAAGAGTAAAACAGACTTGACATTGAAAATGACCTATATTGTGTTTAAAGTTCTCCACTTCCCAGGACAGTGAACTTTGTGCCAAACAAGCAGACCTTAAGCACAGAATGATCTTATCTTTCACATTATAATATTTTTTTAACTAATATTATCATTGATTTGACATGCTCTTGGTGACAATACCTAATTTATTTTGAAACTCAAATGACATTAATGGAGAACATAAGAGTTTGATGTTTACCAAAATGGATCATAGGTTAAAAGAAAGTTGAGATGTGCTCATTTGAACATACATTGGGATTTAATTATAGAATGATTATTCAAACTTGAATACAGTAATATCTTTCTCAGTCAGTTGGTTTACTCAGAAATATGCATGTTTGTTATACAATGATTAGTTGATGACCTTGAATGTTCACAGCTATAAAAAAAATAAAATAAAATAAAAGATGGGGGAGATCTGGGGTCCTATCCTGAAATTTCAATATATCAACATATCATTGTTTTTTTTCTCATATTCTTCTCTTTACAAAGAAAGAAATTAATTTATTTCTGTACTTTTCTTATTTACAAATGAGGGTACAGAATTAATTTTGTAATTCATCTTTCAAAATTTCAGAATTTGATTTCCAGAATTTCTGGAAAGGTGCTTGATTGATTTGGTAAAATTTTAATCACCTTATTGGAATGTTAAATTATAAACTAATTAGACACATTCACATATATTTTGAAATGTGAACTATTAATATTTCATGGGCATACATATTCTATTCTAATGCATTATAGCTCAAGGTCAAAATGGTGACCTGGGTTCATGTAGATGAAGAATAGTCAATAGCAAGATACAACATAATGCAATTTTAACAGCTATCACTTATTTATTTCTAACAACAAGCTAAGTGACAACTGTGGGCAAGCAAAAGGGGAAAGAGGTGGAAATCGTTTTCTCCAGACCTAAGCCACCATTCACTCCCAGCTGATGCATCTAGGAGCCAGATGTTCTGTCAGTTCCCCAATGTCCTCGCAAAAGGTTGAATCCACCTTATGGTTAGCATGTGACAGTTCCCAAATCAGAGCACAAGGAAAGATTTTGAAGGTTGACTCTTATACCCTAATTGGAAACCTGAGTGTTTTGGGTAAATCTCACTTTTTTGATTCATAATTGCCTAAGCCTCATTCTGATTGGTTATTCCCAAAATGGTATATGACACTATATCATTAATATTATACGTTAACTACCTTTATAATATTTTTATCAATATACATTTCTGATTTTGATAGTACTTTTCAGAATACTTACATCTTTAGGGAACAAAAGGTGCTTATCTCTTGTTCAAGGTAGCCACTTTCTTATATTTGGGATCAGCAACATTTCTCACAGTGGATTATCGATAATGGGGTAAACAGCATATGCTCACCAGTAGTGGATAGACATGCTAATAACCTTTAACCATTTTGATAAAAAGCTGTTTTTTAACCACTTTAAAAATATTTACTTATACCCATATTAAAAATGTTTATGAACAAAAGAACATTTCTGGTAAGACAGCTATTTACCACTATCAAATACAACAAACATATTCCTACTCATCTTCGTGTAGGATAAAGCATGTTTTACAGAGAGTATGACAAACACAATATATATATGAGATTTTTTTTTCAAGAATTCCTTTTTAACTTCTCACTAACATTTATGAAAAGAAATATTATTTGTAAATTAGAGATGATCAGAGTGTGGTCTTTGAAAAGTAGAAACTGGAAAAAGTACAAAAAACATGAGAATGCAAAAAGAAAAAAAAATAGAAACAAATGTTTTGTCCCTGGGCACTAAAACTACATACTCAAAACTAGCTAAAAAGATAGATTCAAAATTGAAAGAAAGTGATAGCTTATGATACATTTATTTTAAAAATATTCTAATCCTCAAGATTGTTTAAGATTTTTATGGAGCTTAATGCAATAAAATTTTTTTTGTCTGTTTTTTCTGTTTTTTTTTTTTTTCTTCTCATACATGTTAACAACACCCACTGTGGGTCTTCTTCTATTTGTTTAGATGTTTCCTGGCCCCCCGTTCCCAGTGTCAAGAATGAGTACAGGTACCAAGTAGAGCAAAAGACAGAGTGATCACAAACACTGAGCAATTTTATACAGTTCATCACATAAAAGAATAAATGAAAGTAAAGAAGGAAGCTACACAAAATGAAAATACATTCTACAGAGAGCGGAACACATCAGTTTCCACAAGTGGAGAAAGATATTGAAGTTTGAGCCCACCCTGCCTTTTATATGCTCACTAGTTTGTCCTGCCTTTTCCCTGGCAAGATTGGTTGCTGTATCCCACCTTTAGGGGTGATTGACAGGTTGGGGTTATATAACAGATCACAGGACAGATTACATAATGGTTAGTTATGTAACAGTTTTCCTTTCCATGCATGAGTCTTTCCCAAAATCCTCTATAAATCTCCTCCCATGCTGTATTAATTAGATGGTAATGAGCTCCAGGTCAGTCAAAAATCACTAGGAAGTTTTTACTATGTATGTCCCAAGCAGGGAACAGTTCCTAGCTGCAATTTAGTTGCTAGCTACATTCAGTTCCTGCTCTCCACGCTTAGCCACTTCCTTGCCACCTGTTTGTACTCCTTCTGACCCAATAGGTCTGACTGATTCTCAGAAAGGCACCTGTCCTCCACACAGCAATTCAGTCATCTAGGCTGCTGTTGATCTTTTTGACAGTACCATCTTCACACCAAGGCCTCCTCCACTTTCACTGTGGCAGGAATAAAAAAGAGACTAGAACGTCTTGCACACAAAGTCAACTCATGTGGTCTTGAACTGTCACACCTCACTTCTACTAATGACCATGGACAGAAATAAATGAAGATTTCTGCTTGGTTGGAATAGCGCTGAAACATTCAGCATTGCCTATGATAAGAAGGAAAGGAAAAGTGGATATTGATGAATAGTACTAATGTCTATCACATCAGAATGACACTGGCAATCATGGCTTTCTAATATGAATTTCAAGATTTTAAAACACAAAAATATTTGCACAAAACACATGATTACAAAGGAAAGCTCTTTATAATTACTGTTATGCATAGTAGGAAAAACCAAAAAACATGCAATGCTAGTATTAATATTTGTACACTGATCTTATCTAAGTTAGATATTTTAAGTATATTTCATCAAATATATTTGTGCATATTGATCATATAAAATAATTTAAGCATGCTATGTTAAGTAGACTTAATTTTAGTATATTTTAAGTGATTCATTAAAATGCACTTTTGATTCATGATTATTTGAATCCATGTTAAGAAAATTCACAATAATGTAGATTCCTTAGTTATAATCTGAAGTAATTTAATACCTGTGATTAAGGATGACTATTGAATTGCTAGTTTTTGTAAGTTTCATGGAAATTGAAAAATACTACTAATAAATAAAAAGCATTATATTATATGTTAACATAATGCTTTTTTGAAAATAAAGCTTCCCAAAAGATTTAATATCTGGTTTTTTTATTCCAAATGATTTCACCTGTGTAGATCTTTATCTTTTAAATTTCTTTATCCCTGTTGGTTATATTCATGGAACTTAATTTCTCATAAAATAAACCAATGAATCAATCTTTTTATCTTAGTTTTCTTCTTTCTTTTCTTTGCATGTGATATATTTATTTTGTTTATATAATTTATCAATAAAATACATATGCTTTATATATGTATTTATACCATTGAAATTAATTTCAGTCTGAGCTTCACAAATTTTATGATGAGGATTGATATAGTAATGCAGATTAAAAATGGTTTCTATAACTCTTTTGAACTTTCTTAAATACCCATGACCAAAGTAGTTTCATTTGTTCTGCCTCATCCATTGCTCATTTTTCAGATCACCTTTATGAAAGGTAAAGTTTTACTGCTTGGATTTTTTAAAAAATAAAGTTAGTGATGTGACTGTTTGTGTATAGAAAGTATATGTTATGTCTAACGAAATGGATAATTTCTCTCTATTTTTATTCTCCAACTTTTAGTTATTCTTAGGTGATTCTGATTAGTCTTTACAATTGTGTAACCTTTAATATGAGCTAAAGTCAACCACAGCTAGAGATTACAAGATATGAATAAATGTGAGTTTGAGTATTGATATTAATCTTATTAACAAAAGTATTCTGAGACAAAGTATAGTGAGTGAAATGATTTCTGATGTTCATTGAGGTATCAGGGAAACTAATATTCTTTTTTGGAATTAAACATATCTAATAGAAACTTTACTTTTCAGTAGCAAATTATTCATAATCCTGAACGATTTTTAATTTCAAATTATTTTTCTTGGGTCATTCTATTCTGCTATATATGACCCTTATACATATAAATGGTTCTGCTTGGGATTATAGATATCTATTAACACATACAATAACCTTGTCTTTTCTATTACTTTTCCTTCCCTTTTATTTTTAGTGGACATGTAATAGTTGTCCATATTTATGAGATACAGAGTGATATCTTGATACACGTACATAATGTACAATGATAAGGTTAGAATAATTATTACATCCCTCACCTTAAACTTTTATCATTTCTTTGTGCTGTGAACATTCAAAACCCTCTCTTCTACCCTTTTGAAAATATACATTAAATTATAGATAATTATATTTACCCTACCATGATGTGGAACACCAGAACTCATCCCTGCTATGGAGCTGCAATTTTGGATCTGTTAACCAACATCTCCCAATTTCTCCTTCCCTCTACACTTATCAGTTTCTAACACCAGCAATTCCACTCTCTACTTCAATAAGCTCAATTTTTTTAATTGAAAAGATTAACAATTACTAATGATGGTGAAGATGCAGAGAAAAGGAAACTCTTATACATTCCTTGTGGGAATGTAAATTAGTACAGGTAATACAAAAAACAGTATGGAAGTTTCTGGAAAAATTAAAAATTGAACTACCATATGATGCTGCAATCCAAACTAATGGTATTTATTCAAAGGAGAGGAAATCAGAGTATAAAAGGGAAACCTACACCCCAAAAATTATTGTAGCACTATTCACAATAGGTAACTAAGATATTGAATCAAGCTAATTGCCCATCAACAGATAGAAAAAGAAAATGTGGTGTGTGTATATATATATATACGTGTATATATATACACACACACACATACATACATACATACATACACATAATGGAATACTATGCAGCCACAAAAAAGAATTAAATCCTGTCATTTGTGGTAACATGGATGAGACCGGAAGACATTATATTAAGAAAAATAAGTCAGACACAGAAAAACAAATGACAAATATGAATGTTCTCAACTCATATGTGGGAGCTAAAAAAATAAATAAATAAATTGGCTTGCCGTTATTGGAGATTTTTTGCATCTAAGAAGTTTAATTATACCTCAAGTGACTGTTCATTTAGAGAAGAAAATAATAAAGGAGCCCTCCATGTGATCTTGTTTTTATAAATATGACAATAATTTAAAAAATATCTTTTAGTTTAGCAGTGATCAAAATCATCATTTTACCAAAAGAAAGCTTAAAAATATGAATGGAAACTTTTGTAGAACAAGTCTTTCTCTAATGAATATATTTTATAAAAGAGATTTTTAAAGACTCCTTGTTAGGCTTTTTATCTGTCTTTCTTTCCTCAGAATAGAAGTATTAACATATAAATAAAATAAATATTAGGAGTATCAATGGAAAAGTAGCCAAACTCTGTAAAATAATTTAAAGAGGTTTATTCTGAGCCAAATTTGAGGACCATGGCTTGGAGTCATGCCCAAGAAGCCTTGAGCAAGTGGGCTTGCTGTGGTTGGGTTACAGTGTGGTTTTATACATTTCAGGGAGATAGGAATTACACATAAAGTAAGCAATCAATACATGGAAGGGGAAAGGTTTACATTGGTTTGGCTTGAAAAGGTGGGACATCTCAAAGCAGGGGCTTACAGGTTATAGATAGGTGTGAAGACTCTTCAATTTGTAATTGGTTAAAGAAATGAAGCTTTGTCTAAAGGCTTGGAATGTTTTACGTTAAGATAAAGAAGTTTGATTGTATGCAGCCAACTTTGATTCTGAATTCTATGTATGAATCTTTCTGGCATGAACCATTCCTTATTTAACAATTTTAAATACATACTGACTAAAATGTTCAAAGCTCCTTCTTCAAACAAAATTATTGCTCAAAGCTTTGGTTATACTCATCAGACTTTGTGCTTAATGACCAAGGCAGCCTACCATTTCCTTCAGCTTGAGCAGAACTTATCTTAGGCTTTTTCTGCTTCTAGTCCTCTGACCTCTCTTTCCTTAGAGTTTTTACTTAAGAAAATGTGTAACTGGATTCTTTCACTTCCCCTTTGAGGTATATGTAAATCTTTTAGAAAGTCTCTTGCCAATTTTATATCCCAGGAATGTCTTTATCAAGGACCTGGGAGCCATTCCTTTGAAATGTAAGCTTTGTAGAAAATAGTGCTCCTATCTCTCAGTTTCTGTGGGAGGGTAGAAACCTAACTATAGTGGATGCTTTGCTCCAAGTTATAAAACTACCTCCTGTTATGAAGATAAGTGAAAGTTACTTTTCTTTACTAAAGTCATAATTGAGTTCAGCTTAGTTCCAGCCCACTCCTCTGTTACACAAAATCCTTGAATGAAGTCTTCCTTGACTGTTTCACTATATTTTGTGCAATTTTTGCTGTGACACAATATGTATATCATTAGCTTGTATTTTAAACAAGACAAGGAAAGAAATGCAAATTATATGATGATGCACTATAGTATTTCTAAAGTCACAAATAATAATTTCATTTTGAGTAGAGTTTGGCAGGGAGCACTACCTTCTTTTGATGATGAAGTGTACTAACATTTTAATAAAAGAAAATAAATATTTTCTGTTTAAGTTTTATTTCCACAGATATTTCAGTTATTTCATGTGCTTTAATTCATATATGTATTTTAAAGAATAAATTTTCCAAATTCCTGAGAGCAAGATCAATAATACCTTGAAACTACTGCTGTACCTTGGCTCAGCAGTGCAGTTGGTTAAAAAGAGGCAAGATTTATGTGCTTAATCACATAGCTGTTGAGGGTTGACCCTTATCTAATGGAAGACTTTTATAAAACGTTGGTACTGGACAGCAGCTACAGCACACAGGCAGACTATTGTCTTTGCAGAGCCATAAATATGTCCTTAGTCTGAATTAAGCATTTTACATATATATATGTAAATACATTCGCTCTCTTCCAAGTGGGTCCAAGCACAAGTAATACCATAAAGGCAAGAATATATGCAATTCCTATTTGGATTAACTCTCTTAAATAATACCCATTTTTCTTGTTTGGTCTTATAAAGATATAGATCTTAACAAATTTTACAATTATTCAATGTGAGCAGTTCTAGACAGCCAATATAAAGGGGAAGATGAGATATTGATAAAAATGTGTAAGGCAATGTACAAAAGAGTTTAAAATGAATTTCAAATAAAAATAAGAGAACAAACCCTTAATAAAGGAAGAAACAATATGCGATTTTAAAAAATACAAATAAAAAGCATGAGGATAAAAACACAAATATCTCTGGGATGAAACCCACTTGGTCATGATGGATTATTTTTTTGATAAGTACTTGGATTCGATTTGCTAGGATTTTATTGAGAATTTTTGCATCTATATTCATAAGGGATATTGGTCTGTAGTTTTCTTTTTTTGTTGCA
>CM052445.1:24723966-24763968 GCA_028533085.1 Varecia variegata | reverse complement strand
TGGGGAATGGACACGCTTGAGGCTCGGACTCGGGGGATTGGGAGGGACATGGGCAATATATCTATGCAGAACTTTTGTACCCCCATAATAAGCTGAAATAAAAAAAAAAAAAACACAAATATGCCAATAAGTCAGCAAATGCAAATCAAATAAATTAACAAGTAAAACAATGGGAATTAGTTGTTAAATTTGATTTTTTAAAAATTCTAGTAATATGCTAAACTCAAGAGATATACCAAAAGCATAATTAATTCACAAATACTGAAAATAAATAATGGATGAAATCTGTCAAATAAATGTAACCTACAAAAACCTAGAAAGAAAAAAAAGCTAGATAGATTTTAAGGAAAACAACAAAACTAAATGTTTGGGATAGAGAACACTCCTACATAGTAATACATATTGATTACTACATAGTAATTAAATACAGCCCTAATAGATGTGTCACGTGAAAGATTAATTCAATAATCTGTCTCCCTTTCTCTCTCTCTCTCTGTCCTCCCACGATAATCATCACAATCATTGGTGAAGTTACAGGTAACTGAGATATGAAATATAAATAAAAAAGAATAAATTATTTGAACAACACAATTAAAAAACTTGATCTAATGGCCATTCATATAACTTGTATTCAGTAGTTAGAAAATGAGCACTTTTAAAATTTAGAATACTTGTAAAATAGAATTAGAAAACATGTGTTTTTTAAATCATATTTAGAATACTTGTGAAAAAGGAAAGCATCTTAGGCCAAATAGCAAGAGCCATCAAATTTTCAAATATCAGTTTATAAAGCCCAATTTTTCTAAGCACAAATAAAATAACATAATATAATATTTAGAAATGTTTAAAAATATTCTTAAATGTGAATAAAAATATTTTTAGAAGCAATCAATTAAAAAAAATAAGGGGCCACAATGGATATTAAACCTAATTGGAATGAAGAATAATAAAAACATTGTATAAATTTTAGAAGCAACTAATGCATTATTTGAAGGCAGAAATGTCCTAAATGATTATGTTCAGAAAAGAAAGAGCTAATTTTTAAATGTGTGGAGACTAAAGAAAAAAACTACTAAATTAAATAGTAAGAAAAAATATAACAGACTATAATAAATAGACTTTCAGATAAAGTCTATTAATAAAATCCCTTTTTTCTTAAAATTTTATACTATGCATATTTTCTTTTATTTACTTTCAATCATTTGCATCATTATATTTAAAGGACACTTCTTTTTGGCAGCAATCTATGATACAAAAATGAATTTTTAAAATAGGGTAATTATGCATATAAATCAGAAGCTCAGAGGAGAAAGCCAAGCTATAGAAATAAATCTGAGACTCATTCATGTTTTCACAAATGATGATTAAAAGCAAATTTGTAGATATAATAACCTAAAGAGAATATTTAAATCAGAAAGAAATAAGAGGTTCAGGGAAGATCAAGACAATGTTTTCATGGAATCCAGAGAAGAAAATGAGAAAATGGCTGGCTATATCAAATGGTCCTCAAACATTACTTTCATTAACTAAAGAAATAATGAGGTTCATAATTTGGAAAGGAGAGCTTTATTTCTTACAAAGAGTTGCAGCCTTTGGGTGGCTATTCTGGTAGGCTGGAAAGCCAGGCCCCCAGCTGCAAGCCAGGTACACATGCATGGAGGCAAGGACAAGGGTAACAGGAATTTATACTGAGCAGGATGGTCAAATATACATATTTAACAAGCTATAGGAGAAGTTATGAATATTTATGGTAAGAGAAACATGCGCCTGCGCAATGGAGCCTTCTGCCGTGTTATGGGGCCCACATTCAGAAATGGCTGCTCTCTCTGTCAACAAGGTGGTACAAGGACGCAAAAACCCTCTCTGCACATTCTGTATACTATTTAAAAACCACTTCATTGTTTGTGGTCTTTTATCAGGCAAGAATGCTGGTCTGGCCCTTAGGAAAAAAAAAAATGTCTGATGGCCCTTAGCAATGGAGACAGTAAATGCACGTCTGACCTCGGAACTCAACATTAAGGATTCTCTGGGGTCCCCTTGGCCTAGAGGAAGTCTGTTCAGTGTAGCGGTGGGAGTGGGGGCTGATTTTATTTTAGTTCACACATAAGTCAAAAAATATGGTTTCCAGTTTTAACAGCATGACATTCAATGATGATCATTTGACCAGCAGATTCAGTGAATTGGAGGGTGGAAATAGTTACTGGAAAGAGATAAAATAAAACCAAGAAGTGTCCGAGGCATTTAAGAAGTTGGAGTATGAAAAGAAATAGAGAAAATAAGCAGATAGTGTCTAAAAAACATTAAATCTCTCCTGATTATGACTTCAATTCCCTTGCCTATTTCTTATTTCTTAATACTCTTTTGGGTACACTAAAATTCTCTACCTACTCTGTTTGCTCTAGCATCCGAAGATGTCTAAATAAACACAGACAACTATACTGACTAGATAATAACTTTTAAGTCTTAATCACTGGGCCCAAGAGGACCCTTAACGTCACCTTGAATTCCTGATACAGTCTCTCGGGCATTTACTCACCCATGTTTCATACAGAAGTATCAAAAAAATGTAAGTTTTCTACAAGCTAGCTTTTTCTTGCTGTCCAAAGTAACAGTGTACATAAATACTGAAAAGAATGTTCAAAGTAGTATAAATTGTTACATTTGCCATCTGGTTTTGTGTAGCAACATTTATTTTCCATGCTGTCTTGACTCCCTTGTTCTCTGTACTGAGAACTCTAGCTGCCTTGGTCTTCCCTGAATAACATCTCTACTTCTCATCTGCTTGGCTCTGTAGGGCTTTCTGCCCCCAACATCATAGCCTGGAAACTAAAAGCAGTTAACTAGGGCAGGAGTAGGACTCATCTCATTTGCTTCCCATCTTTAAGTGATTACTGTTTTTCATTTCCTCGTGTCCAGTGTTTTACAAACCATTGTTTCACGGATTTTCTCTGTTTTGTAATTGCTGAAAGTGGGGGAAATAAATCTAGTTTGTTATGCTATCTTGTCTAGAAGTGAAAGTGAAGGGAACACTGGCTTCTTGGCATAGAGCTTTCCTGCCTCTAAAACACCATATTGGTGAAATGAGTAAAATATTATTTAGTGATGAATAAACCTCAGTATTATGTGATAGACTATAAACCTTAGTGAGGTTAAAACAAACAAATAAAATAGTCCCTATCACTACCTCCAAAGCTCTGGAATCCCTGGAAATTCCTGGCTTCTAAAGATCCATGTCAGTGGAGAGCATCATTACCTGCACCCTCAAGCAATATGGAAACTAGCTTTATCTTGTGCAAACTGTGCTCTGCATTGTAAAAAAGTTTCCCAAATCATTAAAAAATTTTCATAAGAAAAAGGGCCCTGCCCTGCTGTTTGTAAACTATTTAAAATAACTCTTATTCCTCTAGTGTAATGTTTAAAAATTGAGAAAGTGTTGAAATTGGGTGCAAAGAGCCAAATTCAGCCATCAGCTGACTTCAGAATTCCTTCTACTTTCTGTATGTTCTTTCTCTCGCGCTCTCTCTCTCTCTCTCTCTCTTCCTCTCCTCCCATCTCCCCTTCTTACATTTGTTCACTGATAATACTGTGAAGTTTTATCCAACAGCAAAGAACATTATCACATTATAATTTAGGTTCATGTCATTTCAATTTAGTAATGAAAGAAAAGTCTGCATTGAATAACATTAAATGTACAAAGTCTCCAGAAAAGCCTCTTCTTACCTGCCATATGGCCATTTGTAGTCCAGAGTGACACATATGTCTAGAATACACTTTTTCCAGTCCATAAGATCATGTTCAGTGTGGTGGCTCTTAGTCTAATAGGTATGAAGAACCGCATAGTGTATATAAATAAGCAACACCCACTTCACAATGGAATGGTTAATATAAATATCGTCTACAAATCAAAATCATTATTAAACCCTATATAATCATAAATATTTCCTCTTGAATACCCATAATGTATGTCCACACTTTATTTTATCCCATCATGTTATTTTGTTATTGTTCATATTTTTATTTATTATAATGGTAAAATTAGATTGTTCACAGCAGAAAACTTATGTATCTTTCTATGTCAAAGATTTGGGGAATGTTCAAAATTTTGCTTTTATTGAATTATATATGATATGCAATTGAACTGCAGCCACATAGAGATTTTTTTTTTGAGGATTAAACGACAATGTATACTGCAATGTATATAAGCTACCACTGAAATTTCTTAGACCCAATTCCTTTGAACAATTTTGCAGTTATCAAATATTAATGTTTTCTATTGATAGTCCAAAAATAACTATTGTGTTTTTGCTGATTTTATGAAACCTACTATTAAAAATGTTAAGAAAAGAAGGAAAAATAACCAGATTCATTAAACAACCAAACCAAAGGAGAAAATTATATACGTAGCTCTATGTGTGTGTAGGGGTGTTGAGTGCATGTGCATAAATATATGAACTAAATCTTAAAAAACATCAGTTGTAGATGAATCATAAATTAAATCCAGATTCTTGGTTGTACTATAAATATGTCAGTACTATATGTATTTTACATGTTGTGTACCTTCAAAAGACAATTCTTTGTGTGTGTGTAGAATAATGGCTTTGACATTTTACCATATTCATAACTCCTAGATATTTTGAAATTATCTTTAATGCATATTAATAAATAAGAATAAAGTGAGTATGTTTTAATAATCAATTAGCAAAAGTATATTCCTAATAGCTTAATTTTTTATATTTAAATTTAGATTCAATTAAATTGAGCCAATATTTATGGAGATATGCATATAAAATAGAATGTAAAAGCAGATTCTACCTGAAATGATAAAGCAATTTAGAATGATAAGACTTCATAAAGTTACATGTATGAAGAAGGTCCTATATTTGGTCTTGAACATTGCAGGAGCAAATTAGCAGTTCAGGATTTTGTCTTCCTTCCTTCCTTCTTTCCTTCCTTCCTTTCTTCTTTCCTTCCTTCCTTCCTGTCTTCCTTCCTTCCTTCCTTCTGCTTTCTTTTTCTTTTTTCTTTCCTTCCCCCTCCTTCCTCCATCACTCCCTTCCTCCTTTCTTTTCTTCCTTTTTCACCCAAATACCTTTAACTTGGTGAGATTGTATATAACAGTTATCATGGGACTTTATCTCTAATAGGTGCTTAAACCAATAAATAAATAAATAAATAAATAATTGTCTTTTGCCTTCTCTTATTTCTGAATGCCTGTTTTTTTATAATCAAAATTTACACTACAATATTTTGACTTAAAGACAGTGGATTTTCAAACTGGAAAAATAAGCAATTTTTTAGGATTTTTTTCTAATAAAAGTTTTACTGATGGTTTAGATTTTTTGTTCACTGAGCTGCTTTCCATGTGTAAATCATTCTCATTTCCAGCTATTTTCAGCACTGAACTCATTTTTAAATGATATTTAATTTTGCTCAATATGTTGACATGGTTATCATACCTTGAATGATTTTTAACACTTAAGTGCATTTTGTTCCTTAAAAGCTTCTTCCAAGGAGTTTCTTAAAATATTTTGATAAGGAGAATAATACTTCACAATCAGCTTAAAATAAAATGCATTGGCTACTAACATAATTGATGTATATCAACATTATACCTAAAACTGAATTTCCAAGTGCCATAGTCTTCTTTTCAGATATTAAAAAACAGTACTAAATAAAATATTGCATTTCTTTTTTAAAGCAATACTCTTAATTTACAGAAATGTTCTCCTTCTATATAACTAAAATATTAGCCTGTGTTGTAATGATTTTCCAGAGTTATTTCAACATATGTAAATGTTTTCTCAAGACACCTTAGATACTCTTACTAGTAGTAGTAGTAGCAGTACCATCATTGTTATTTCTTAGTGATCTTTGTGTTCTGGTAAATAAAATATTTTAAAGATTTGGCATTTATATAGTACTTCAAAAGTTTATATATATATATATATGTATATCAATAAAGAAGATATAATTCATATAAAATACCTTTAATTTTTTTATCAAAATATAATATTCCTACTGCTTATTTTTCTTTGCTATTGTAGGTGTTAGAATAAGACCATATGTTTTATTACTAATGAATAATATTTTAACAGTAGATTTTTTTGCAAAAAAATATGTATTTGTAATATGCCCAGTGAAATACTTAATTTAAAGCATTCTATTATAGTTAATTTCTTTAAAAATGTCATTGCATTTATCTAAGTCCTTCTTGACCATGAGGTAAAAATGCATGTCATTTAGACATTAGGAATGTGGTTAATTAACATGTTTAACTTAAAATTCCGTATTTTCAAAGAATGCAAATGATATGAATATATATATATATATATGTGATAGCATCTGTGAACTAATATGATTGAGTCAAAGCTATTGATAAAATCTGTAAGATAGGTAAACCTTAGCAGTTTTCAATAATTACATATCATAATTTTTAGAACTTACTATGTACCAGGCATTACATTAAGGCATGTCCACTTTTAAAATAAGATATTAAGGCATGGATATTTTGCCCAAGAACACTGTGTTGTCAAGTGTTGTTCTACTGTAGAAAACACTCTTAGCTACAAGGCTATGCTACATCATATATTAATTAGAAAGAAAAAACTATTTTGAAAAAACACAAATTTTCAAAGCATCAACATTATGAAAATATCTTACTTATCGAAAGCATATCCTCTGTTGTCAGAATTGTGGGTTTTGTCTCCAGCTCCAAAATGTATGTGTATGGTTGGTTGGTTGGTTGGTTGGTTAGTTGTTTGGCATATTGTTTTTAGATACCTTGGAACCAGTTATCCAAATTTTCTATCTCCATTAACTCATCTTCTTTTCTAAGGGTGTAACAACATCTATATTTTAAAGATCTTTAAAGAGAAAGGAATTCTAAAATACTTGAAAAAATATATGCTTAAAAAATCTTGAGTATCAACATCATCATCATTACTATTTATTACTTATTTTTCTTTATGCTCTTTAATGTCTTTCCCATAGTCAGGGCCAGTAGGAAAAAGAAGAAACCTACCTATTCAATGTGCATCTTCCATATAGTCATTTGTAAGAAAGAGGATTTTACTATTTGTCAGTTAATATTTTTTTTAAAATCCATACTATGAGTATACTCTATAAAATGGAATTCAACTGAATATTACTTCTTCCTATTTTTTTAAATTTATAGCTATTGAGTCTTTTATTAATTCTAATTATAATAAAAATTCAAGGAGGTCATTAAAATCTTATGATCCATATAAATTTTATATAATATGTCTTATATTTTGCTTATGTACTTTACATACATTTGCATCAATAATTATTATGTTATTACATAACACAAAATGTACTGGTCAATGGGAATCTTAAATAAAGTACTAACTGCAACATGAGTATAAAAATATTGCCTAATCTTTATTTCATACTGTTATTAAGAAACCTGACTTCATAGTACCCTCAAAATTATTGTGAAATTTCTTACGCAGTTCAAGGGAGTATCCTTAACATATTAACGGAACAGTTCCTTCGAATTAATTTCAAAGACTATGTAGATAGATTCACCAAAAAAATTCTTAAGGTACATCAATTATTATATACAAAGGGTTGAAACTCAGACCAATTTTCTCTGCATGGTATTGCTTCAATCATTCCTGGAAAGGGGTGCTGAGTCTTACATTTTCCCTAGCATGATAATGGCAATGAAAACTATTTGTGTCACAAAAAGATAAAGTTATAAAGAAACTGACATACAGTAAAGAATCAACCCCAAACAATATTAAGGTAAGAGAGCAAAGACAGTTTGTGATAGTAGCAGTGGGCTTTTGGCTTATATGCAAGAGATGTTTCACAGGGGAAAGGGTGACAAAAACTGCTCTCTCTTTCCCAGCAGGCAATGTTACTTGCCTTGTCAGCAGCTTTTCTACTTTGTCCTTGAAATAAAACCTCAGTTGAGTTTTGGGGGGGCAATCTGCAGAGACCCATGGGATGAATCTTGATTTTCATAACCAATAATAGTAATGACATTTCCCATTATGAGTTATTTACCTCAATGTTAGCATGTGATCCATGCTCAGAGAATTACGCAGTAGCTGGTTGGAAAAGATTTTTATTTGTAGAGAGAGAGATGAACAAAATGAGAAAGTGCTTTTTGAGGATGGACCACTTCTTTTTCATGTGACTTTTTTCGTGTAACACTTGGCAACTCTTTGTGACCTTGAGCATAGGAGCTTCTAACCCACTAAAGATGTCAAAGCTGAAAAGATGTTGAAGTCTAGGTGTTCTGAGAATATTATTATCTTGAAAAGCAAATCCTGGGAGCTCCTGTGGTTAGATTTATCATTAAATAAACTATAGATTTCCTTACGGTTTAACTGGCATCTTTAAACTGGAGTAATTGTATCGGTAGGGCACAAAGGGTGTGGTTTTTTGAACAACAAACCAAACAACATTCTAGCATATTTATTTTTAAAAAATCCATTTTTCAAATGTATTCTTTTTTAAACTGGTAAGTTTATATATTCACTTCAGTTGGCATGATTCTAACTCTATATCTCATTTGACAACCATTCTTCTTCTGCTCTAAAATAGAACAAAAACAACATCCAAAAGGCATGCAATTACTTTATTGAAGAATATAATGACATCTGAGCTTTGGCAATGGTTTACTAAATTATTTCCTACCAGATAAATAATGTGAGATACGTGCGTGTGTGTATCTGTCTGTCTGTCTGCTGCTTGTACTTTTGTTTCAACTGGAATTCAGAAAGTCACACCAGAATAACAGCAATTACAAACTAGATAATCTACAAAATCATAGTTTTTAAAAGCCCGTTATAGAATTGAGAGCCCAAGGAAACACAGGTATTAAAATTCAGAGAAGTAACAGACGCTCTTGACATAGAACAGACCCATACTGACTTTGATGGCAAGAGAGGGGATGCAGAAAATGCTCTCCAAGAATCTGTAGACTCCCGAAGCAGGGATTTTTATCCAACAGGAATAAACAAACTGATTTCTCATTGACAAAAATGTGTTGATTGTAAAGGGTCCTATTTTGATTAATAAAGATGTGTTTGAGCCTAGTTATAAATGATTTAAAATTCATGGCCCCAAACTGCAATTACTTTTGCACCAACCTATTGGTAAATGAAAGCCTGAGTCATTTTCAGTTATCTCTACTTTGGAAAGTAAAACATAGAAATTATAAAATAGAACAGCGGACTTGTTAAAAATACAGTATTATAGATAATAGACCCTAAATATAGTTTTTTCCTAATGCTACAACTTCATCATGTAAATGTTAGCTCCTAAATGGAATATGTCATAAGATTGTTAGGTAGATAGTGACGGATTCCAGGTCTCCTAGGGACAAACGTGGGTGCTATTGCCCCCATGTTGGTCCCACCCAACCTTCATTCTCCATATATGGGGGAGGAGGGAATGCCCTATGAATCTGCCAACCAGAACTGGCACACCAGCTGCAAAGAAATGCAGAGGACTCTCTAGCCCATAGGCAAAGCCACATGGGTACCATAAAGTCCAGAAAGTGACCTAGAGTCCACATGCGTAGTTAAGGCTCAGGTCATGTGACTCCCAACTGTCTAATAAAAGTGATTCCACGGTGACCTCTGAACACAAGGGAGGTCCCTATCTGGACACTATAAAATAGGACACAGACCATATGCAGGCTCTCTCTCTTTGCCCTTCCTTTTGCCTGCCCTGCTGCGACAATGGGTCCAGTTGTCATCCATGGCATATGTACCATGCTCTGTAAACCTATATCTTGCTCTTGCCCTATAATCCTATCTTTCTCTCCTCAATAAATCTCATTTGCATGCTTGCCTAACTTTGGCCTGTCTGGTCATTCTTCAACCACGGTTGTGCCAAAAACCGATGGTTTTAGACTGAAACCTGACATGATGTCTACTTATCTACAAATCATATATTTTCTCACACAATTAATGTAAGTTAATCACACTGTATATCACTTGTTAAATGGGCTAAAACAAAATGGGATTTCACATGTAATGAATATAACTGAGTACACTGTTTAAATAAATTTTATAATAACATACCTAATGATATGTTGCTAAATTTATTTTATATTTATAGTGGCTCTTTTGTTTTTAATCATACAAAAATAAGTATACCCAAGTAGTTTATGAAATCATACATTTTTTGAAATGTGTTAATAGTTAAAAACTGGTTGGAAAATGCTGATCTAGATATGGCAATTACATAGTGGTAACAAAATATTACCCAGGTATTATCTGTGTAAGGTGTTACGCTTTCATTTTCATAGTAGAGGTAGAGGTGAGAGGAAACTTGCCCTTTCCCCCCAAAATTTGAAACTTTGAAAATTCACTGAAAGAGCAACTCACATTTAAGGCAGATTAATAAGAGAGAGGTTTATTTACCACGCATATAGGGAGAATCACAGAGTGATTACTCAACATCCCAGCGAAGTTCAAATGTTTTTATGCCTGTCTTTTTTAGGAGAAGGGGAAATGAGCAATAATAGATGGTTGCTAGGGAGGATGAATAGATGGAGAAAACAAATTAACTTGTAAATTAACCTTAGAAACAGGTACTATGTTTTAAATGATTTCAGCCAAGTCTGAATGTATTTCTGATCTTCTGTTCTGCAAAGTAATGAAATAATATGGAGAGGAAAGGAAGTCCATTGTTCTTTTGGCCTATGCAGATAGAAGGCGAGTCTCTTCCAAGGGCCCATTACTCTCTAAGGGCCTTAATTCAAAATATTCTTTATACCAAAGAGTCATATTTTGGGGTGAAATTTCCTGAGATTCTTCCTTGAGCATTAATGTTAATTTCACATAATTTTTTTCCAATCTTTAGAAAGGCAGAGATTACAACAAATGAAATCATCACCACTTGCTGGAATGTTCACTGATGAGTTGTAAACAGGTTCTTCCTTGAAGTACAGATGCAGAGAAGATCAATGAAATTCTTACATGGAGTTTGTAAGAAAAAATTAATTTGTATCAATTCTTACATTATTCCATTTAACATATAAGACTATATTCTATTTCAGTAGTATGCCTCTGTAACATTCTCACATCACAAAATACAACTTTGAACAATATCTTGCTCTTTCATATTTTATATTAGAACAGAGTAGCATTGTTCTGCTGTTTTGACCCTTCCAAGATTTCTCACAGATAACTGAAAGGATTGAGAAACAGCTAGGTTCTCAGTAGAAAGGGTTTAATGAATGTTACAGGAGGGTAATTTGCATGGAAATGACATTTTTTTTGATGCCTGGAAAATGTAACAAAAAGAGAAAAGGAAACAGCCTATCTTCATGCTGATGATAATATTTATAATGAGCCTGAAAAATAGAAATTTAACCAGCTCCTGGAATATTATAATCTTTTTCTTTTGATTTCTATGGGAGCTTTTCAAGTAGATACAGGTATAACAAAAGAGGTTCTATTTGAAACTCTTCAATTAAACTAAGCATTGATAGAAAATAGTTAATATTTTATGTTGAGTTATCCATCCACATAATCATTATTAGTGATGTAAATCTTTTAATTTTCATTCTCAAATTGAGAATAATAAACAATATTAGTTCAGACACGTCTTTCTCACACATTCCTACTCTCCATGTATATGTATATATTTATTTTTGCACTGATAAATATACAGGGAGATAGATATAATTTGTCACTTTAAGAAGAGACTGGTGTTGAAAGATAGGTGAAGCCTAATTAATATTAAAGTAGGTGTCTGGGAGAAACATATAGAATATTTCAATAATTTCCAAAAGCTAAAATCTGCCATTGGCATATATTCCAGAATGTTACTACCAAATATTAGTTTATAAGTATTAAGAAACTGTGATATACTACATTTTCAAGTGTTCTTGCTCAACAGAGAGATTTTTATGAATTTCCTAAATTTTTATTCTATGTTTCCTGAAGTTCCTAGAATTTCAAGCTTATGTTTCACTGTTGATTTGTTTTTCAGACATTATGTAATATAATTGACAACCTAAAGGATATTAATTTGTGCAACCGATTAAAAGATCTCAGTGTTACAGAATAAAAGGTCTCAATGGATATGACTGCATTCTTTGAATTACTCCTTTTTTTTTCTTGTTTTTTTTTTTTTGAGGCTATAAGAATAAATTTTATTTACCTTTGGGAAGCATTGAGATACATGTTAGAAAAACAAGGCTGTTCATTTCTCTTATTCTTCACTCTTTGTCTCAGCTGGTCCTTTTCCTGGCTGTCATAGCCTAGTAACCTGCTGATGTCTCAGGTGGGGAAGCCACAGTTGGCCAGCTGTTCTAAATAATCTGCAGAATTCATTATCTATCTGTGGACAATGTTGAGGACTATAGGTATGTCCTTCTTTTAGGAAAATCTGTGCTACAAAGACTGAAACTCAAAAAGCAATCATCTACCATACACATACACACCCACACACACACACACACACACACACACACACTTTACATATATTCAAAGAAAAAAAATCCCATATTTTAAACTAATAAAAAAAAAACATAAAAACAGAGAAGAGGCCGAGGCGGGCAGATCATTTGAGCTCAGGAGTTCGAGACCAGCCTAAGCAAGAGTGAGACCCTGTCTCTACTAAAAAAAAAAAAATAGAAAGAAATTAGCTGGACAACTGAAAATATATATAGAAAAAATTAGCCAGACATGGTGGCACATGCCTGTAGTCCCAGCTACTCGGGAGGCTGAGGCAGGAGGATTGCTTAAGCCCAAGAGTTTGAGGTTGCTGTGAGCTAGGCTGATGCCACGACAGTCTAGCCCAGGCAACAGAGTGAGAGTCTGTCTCAAAAAAAAAAAAAAAAAAGAGTATACACACACACAGACACACACACACATCTATTCCAGATGTTACTGGAAAAAAAAAAAAAACACAGAGAGGAATTTTTGCCATAAAAGCTTGTACCTCAATGTTTAAGGAACTCACCTGTTGTGCAAAACATCTATTCTTAACTTTTACTATTAAAAGCTTTTATATGTTTAAAGACTAAAAAGAAATCAGTTAATTCAACATTTTTGCCTTCCAGTAAGCAGAGAAGGAAAGATTGAAAGCATTAGTCCATCAGTATGCTGATGACATTCATCCTAAGGTTGCCTTTGATCAGATGGTATTTTTTCAGCTTTTTGTTGTGAATTGCTGTTAGAGACATAGATTAAAATAAGGTGACCAAGTTTCAGTCCAAACAAGAAAGAACATGAATCGACAGTGGGAATCATCTGGGGTATGTTTAAAGAGCAGTCTTTCTCAGTTATTTTCCAGTCTTTGCTACTGAATCCTATAGTCTAAGACATCTTTGATCCACGATACTAATCAGTTATATACCAAGGAGTTATAATCCAAGGAGCTTTGCCTGCTTAAATATAGTTTTTATTAAGGAGAATGTGTAATAATTAATGAAGAATCTATAATTGATGAGTAATATATCCAGCTCCTCCTGGGAATGGGAACTTGTCATGTTCCTCTTAGGGAGCACATGACTAGCAGGGTATAAAACATGAAGGAATCCTAATGCTGATGGCTTTAATCCAAAGGTACACACTCTGCCTTGTCTCTCCTGGGAGTCCCAGTGCAGTGTGATGGAGACATTCAGAAGACATATCTGAGAGGCACAAAGATTCCACCTGATGTTACAGTGCATGCTGTGTTGCTGCATATCTCTTGTATCCTTTCTCATCACTAAGTAAGTGTTTTGGCAATGCCTATTTAATCCTGTGAGTTTGTTTGTGAATTCAAATCCAGAAACCCTGCTGTTGGAACAGTGTGAACATTGCTGGATATAAACTTTCATCTATTCCTCTCATTTACTGTATGATAATGCCTCACTCCTGCTTTAAATTTAGACCTTTATTACATTATTCCAGTGATTCTTTCTTTTGTCTTTGTCAGAAAATAAAGCTGCAGGCTTCTGCCAGGTTTGCTAAGAACTGTTACCAGTTCCACAGAGTGTCAGAAGAGATAAGGTTGCCAAATCTCTTCTTAAATAGATGGTTAACCTATTCTTTTTAGCTCCACATTCACTGCACTTTCAGGAACAATTAATATTACCAATTTCTGAATCTTTGAGGAAATTCATTTCATAAATTGTGTTCTTTCTTGGCTTTCTATTCTGCTGGTCTAACATTCAGCTCTTTTGCTTCTTCTAAGTTACCACTTGTCCATCAGTTTTACAGCTTCCAATATTGGATTCTTGACTATTTTTTTCCTTCCATTTTTATTGATTTTGGAATTATGTTGAAAAATATTTTTATTATAATTTTGTAGTAGATGTTCTATGTGCATGTGCCCCGTGAATCTCTATGGTAGGTCAGTAAAGCCTACCTATAGACTTTTCAAAATAATGTTTTTAATTTATGAAAAAAATATAGGAATAATACTGAAAGCAATTGCATTGTAAAGAAGTTATAAAATATTTTAAAGTATTTTTAATATAACAATAAATGCAAGTCTCCATTCATGCATTAAATAAAAATATTGTGTGGCACATCTAATAATATCTATCATAATTTCAAGGTAGTGACCAGTGTAATCAAAATTTCTATATATCTGCAATTACCAAAATGTTATATGAAACTACCTGTGATTTTTAGTGATAATAGAAGCCATAAATATTGCTAATATTACTGGAGTTTGTTACCTGCACATATAATTGAGGGAAAGAATTTTCAGTTAGAGGTTACTGAAAAGAGATAAATGAATTCAAGTTCATTCAAGTTCATATACCCTGGTTATGAACTCCTGAGTTAGAGGGTCCTCAGAGATATAGCAATTAAATCTGAGTTTCACTGTTCCACCTTAAACTGGAAGTATCCCAACTCTCCTTAAATCCTTGAAAATATAAAAAATTTTCCAGAATATTTGTTGAAAACACACTAAAAATGCTGAAAATAATTCACAGTCACTGTATGTGATGTTTCACCGATCTTGTAAAGAAAAAAATGCATAATATAAATATATTTAATGGGTAATATGAATTATTTTGAATGTGTTCATGCAGGCATAAGGCTACCAGAATAAAGATGCAGTGCTGATATTTAAACTAAATTGAAATATATTCTTGTTATTAAAAAAGGTCATGCTCCAGTTGTTGAGGTAAGTGGGATGAGAAAAGATAACATGTTTTGAGGTTGTCATTACTCACATTGTGGAACTTCTAATGTAATACATCAAAAGACACAGAGTATGATTTACTGGTGCATAGGCATTTCCAAATATGTGAAAGAAGGAGCTTCTCTGAACATTTTCTTATATTCTTTGTGGTTTTGGGAACAGAATATTCCTGAGCTCACATACTAAGTACTGTATATTTATCTTTGAGTGCTCCACTATTTATATAGTTAAAAATAACATAAATATAATATATAATGCTATATATTTTATTTAAATACATTTTATTTATATATCTTAACTAAATATATTTATATTAAAATAAGTGTCAGAAATGCTTTATTAAAACCTACAGGAATCTATTAGGATAGATAAAAATCCATAAGGACTTCAGGTTCAGCCAAAATATAATAGACCACTTTCTCTCTGCTAAATACAGCTAAAACCTTGGAAATAATGCAAGAGGCAATCAAAGGACAACTTTGAGGGTAGTGTGAGGAAGTCAAGCTGTTTTGAGCTGGAAGAATACTTCCTCAAGGTGTCTTATGTCCCTCTATGCAACAGAAGAAGATGACCCTGGCTCAATGTTTTTGCAATCACCAACTCAATGACAAAAAGCAAAAGAGATAAATTCATTTATCCCCTGGATCAGTTGGGAATCCCTCTGGAAGTAGGCCAGTGTGACACAACTAGCCAAGCTGAAAATAAGTGACCAGGCAAAGTACTTTTTTGTGTACTGTGTCTCAGACTTCCCTACCCAACTGAGAGATACTGAGTAACCAGGTGGCACTGGCTAAAGGGACCCTGCCATAGTAAGTGGCCCTTAATTGCCATAGGTCTGAGACACACATACCCCATCCAGAGAAACCAGACTGACCAGAAAGCACTGCTTGAGAGAATCACACCACAGTAAGCACCTACAGGAAAGTGATCTTCATGTTCCATATCATGTGGGGGATTGTGTGTGGGAGGTATGAGAGATCCCACCACAGCAAACACCTAACCGGGGAGTCTGTTTGTCCTTGAAGTCCTGAGATTCCCTTCTTTACTGTACTAGTTTCCTACTGCTGCTGTAACAAAGTACCACAAACTTAGTGGCTTAAAACCACACAAATTTATCATCTTACATTTCTGGAAGTCAGAATTCCTAAAATCAAGATGTTGGCTTCACTACATTAATTTTGGAGGCTCTAGGAAAGAGTCCTTTACTTGTTTTTCCAGCTACTTGAATTTCTTGGCTTCATCCTTCAGTTTCAAATTATATCACTCTAATCTCTGCCTCTGTCTTCACATATCCTTCCCCGACATTCTGTTCCCCTGTTCCATTTTATAAGGACACTTGTGATTACATTAGACTCACCCAAATAATCCAGAATAATCTATTCATCTGAAAATTCTTAATATACCATGTTAAAAAAGTTTATTTTTCTGTGTAAAGTAATATATTAGGAGGTTCTAGGGGTTATGACTTGGACACCTTTGGGGGTGTCCACTGTGCCAACCACAGTCTACTCTCTGGCCCCAATATTCATGTTCACTCTATATGCAAAATATATTGATCCCATCCCAACATCCTCAAAAGTCTCAAATCATCATGATATCAATTCAAAATCCAAAATTTTTTGTAAACTTTGTCAGTCCAAAACTCCTAAATATCATATAAATGAGGAATAGAATAATCTGACCACCATCTTTTCTAAGGCATAATTGTTCTCTGTCTGTGAACCTGTGGAACTGAAGAAACAAGTTAACCGTTCTCAAATTGTAATGGTGGTTAAGCATAAGATAACATTTAAAAACATTCTCCTTCACAAAGTGGTAAAATGTCCACGCCTTCCAAAGTAGCTCTACCATTTTGCATTTCTGCCAGTAATGCAGGAGGATTCCTGCTGTTCTAATTTCTTGTCAGAATTTGGTATTGTCATATTTTTTTATTATAACCATTTTAAAAGGTATGTAGTAGTATCTTGTCCTTGTAGTTTTAATTTGTATTTCCATAATGGTACATGTAGAGCATCTTTACATATAATTATTTGTCATTGGTATATCTTGTTTTCTGAAAGGTCTGATCAGATACTTTGCCTATTTTTAAATTGGCTTATTTCTTTTATCATTGAATAATGAGTACATTGAATATTTTATACAATTTTTATATGTGTTTATAATTTTTTCTCACAGGCCATGACTATTCCTTTCATTTTCTTAACTATGTCTGTAGCAGAACAGAAGTTTTCAAATTCAGTGATCCATGTAACCAAGAAGATTTGTATCTCCACAATACTTTGAAACAAACAAACAAAAAAAGCTTCCACACAGCAAAGGAAAGAGACAACAGAGTAAAGAAACAACCTACAGAATGGTGGAAAATATTTTCAAGTGATATGTCCAAGGAGTTACTTTCCAAAATATATAAGGAACTCAATTCAATAGCAAGAAAATCAATAATCCTATTTTAAAATGGCAAAACACATAGATATTTATTAAAAGAGGACACGCAGATCACCAAGAGGTATGTGAAAAAATTCTCAATATCATTAATCATCAGGAAAATGCAAATCAAAACCCCAATGAGATATCCCACACCTTTTAGAATAGCTTTTATCTAAAGGACAATAACAAGTGCTGGGGAAGATGTGGAAGAAAGAAAACACTTACAAACTCTTGATGGGAACATAAATTATTAGAGCCATTATAGAAAACTGTATGGAGTTTCCTCAAATAATCAAAAACAGAATATTATATGATCCAGCAATTCCACTATTGGGTACATATTCAAAGGAAATGAAATTAGTATGTTGAAGAGACATCTGCACACACATGTTTATTGTAGCACTATTCACAGTAGTCAAGACATGTAATTAACCAACCTAAGTGTCCTTCAACAGATGAATGGATAATAAAAGATGTGGAATACATACAGAATGTAATATATTTGGTCATAAAAAATGAAATCCTATCATTTTTAGCAACATGAAGGAACTAGAGGATGTTATGTTAAGTGAAATAAGTCAGGCATAGATAGAAAGACAAATGTCGCATGTTCCCAGTCACGTGGGAGATAAAAAATTTGATCTCATGGAGATAATGAATAGAATGATGGTTTCCAGAAGCTTGAAAGGGTTTTGGGAAAGAGGGAATGAAGAGGGGTTGATTAATGGGTACAATAGCACAGTTCAAGAGAAGGAATAAGAGTTAGTGTCAGATAGCACATAAGGGTCACTGTAGTTAACAATAATTTATTGTATAATTCAAAATAGTTAGAAGATTTGGTATATTTCCAACATAAAGAGATAATAAATGTTTGAGGTGATGGACATCTTAATTGTCCATATTTGATCATTACACATGGTAACATATTAAAATATCACATGTACCATATTAATATGTACAACTTTCATGTATCCATAAAAATAAAAAATAAAAAGTTGGTATATATACACAAACAAAAAAAGAAGCTTTCATTTCAATAAACTATTACATAACTTTTTTTTTATAAACCATGACTTTGGTGTTGTAGCTAAAATCACATCACCAAACCAAAATTCACATAGATTTTCCAAGGTTTTCTTATAGGAATTTTATAGTATTGTGTTTTATATTTAGTTCTATAATGCACTTTGAGTTAATTTTTATGAAAGGTGTAAGATATGTCATCTATCTCTATATTGATTTTATGGCATACAATGTCTAATTTTCTAAAAGATTTGTTGAAAAGACTGTCATTTCACCATTGAATTGTCCTTGCTCCTTTGTTATATTTGTGAGATTCTATTTATGGGCTTGATATCTGTTCCATTAATCTATGTGTCTATTCTTTCACACATACCATGGCATCTTGATTACAGTAGATTTATAGAAAGTTTAGAAGTCAGGTAGTGTCAGTCCTCCAGAGTTGTTTTTCTTTAGTATTTTGTTGGTTATTCTGGGCTTCCTGCTTTGCCGTATAAAGTTTTGAATCAGTTTGCCAATACTCACAAGATAGTTTGCTCGGATTTTCATTGGAATTGTCTTAAATCTATAAACAAATTTGGAAATAATTACCATCTTATAAATGCTGAATCTTTCTATCTACAAACATGGAATGAATGGCTAATGTTCCATTTATTTAGATGCTCTTTGATTTACTATTTCATCAGTGTTTTTAAAAAAATTTTCACATACACATACTGTTCATGTTTTGTTAGAGATATACCTATGTATTGTTTGTTACTATTGCAATTGATATACTATAATATACCATTCTAAGACTAATCAAAAGATGTTGTAGTAGCTATTTTAATTACAGACAGAGCAGACTTCAGAAAAAGGAAAATTATCAGGGATATAGAGGGGCATTACAAATGAATAGAGGAGTCAAGTCACTGAGAGGACATAATGATTTTTTACCCTATTTTTTTTGGAGGCTGGATTTTCCATTTAAACAATCACAGATAGTATTCTAAAACACTAACATGGTATATGAAGAATTGTCAAAAAGATTACTATAAATGTAATCTAATTATTATCTATATCAGATTATTAATCAAATAATACTATATGCTACCAAAATGTTGTGTGGATATAAACTTAATTAAACAGATCTTCAGTGCAATAAACAGGCTATCTTGGATGGAATAATTTTGACCTAAGATATTCCCAATGAATTAGTAAAAATTGTATAAAATCACTTGATTTTAAATGTTATACATGTAACAAAAGATATAGTAATTTTGAAATTGTGTATTGCACAGTAGCAAATTCAACTGTAGTTAAATGAGTTTTCAAGTTTAGATTCATCTGTACAATTTTTTGTGAAAATTCAGTGAGATAATAGCACTACTTATTTGAAAAAATTCACCATCATTTTATGATACAAACACTAAATAAATTAGATATCAAAGCAAATGTACCTCGACACAATGGAGACCATATATGACAAACTCAGAGCTAATGTAATAATGAAAAGTTAAAGCTTTCCTCTAATATCAGAAACAAGACAAGGATGCCCATTACTGTCACTTCTACATAATACTAGAAGTCTTAACCAAAGCAATTAGGCAAAAGAAAGAAATATAAGCCATCCAAATGTAAAATGAAGAAGTTAAATTGTCCCTGTTTGCAGACAACATAATTTTACATATAGAAAACCCTAAACACTCCACCAAAAAATTGTTAGAACTAATAAGCAAATTCAGTAACTCAAAGTGCCCAAATCAGTAGTGTTTCTATATACTAATAACATGCCACCTCAAAAAAGAAATTAGTAAAATCATACTATTTACAATAGTTAAAATATTACAATGAAAACTGTAAAGCAGTAATAAAAAAGTTGAAGAAGATACAAATAAATAAAAACAAACATCATGTCCATGGATTGGAATAATTTATATTTCTAAAATTTTAATACTACCCAAAGCTATTTTCAGACTCAATGCAATCCCTTTCAAAATTCCAATGACACTTTTCACAGAAATAGAAAAAAAAAAGCAAACTTAAAATTTATATGGAACTACAAAAGACTTTGAGTAGCCAGAGCAATCTTGAGCAAACAAAGTGAAACTAGAGGTGTCACATTATCTGATTCAAAATATACTACAAAGCTATAGTAATCAAAGCAGCATAATACTGGCATAAAAACAGACACAGACCAATGAAACCGAATAGAGAACCCAAATATAAACCTACACATTTACAGTTTATTTTTGAAAAAGGTGTCAAGAACATACAATAGAGAAATAAATTTCTTCAGTAAATGGTGTTGGGACAACTGGATATCCCCATGCAGAAAAATGAAATTAGATTCTTATTTCACACCATATATACAAAAACCAAACCAAAATGTATTAAAGACTTAAATGTAAGACCTCGGCCTGTAAAACTACTAGAAGAAAGCAGAGGGGAAAATTTCTATGACATTGTTCTGGGCAATGATATTTAGATTATGATCCCCAAAACACAAGGAACAAAGAAATAACAGACAAATGGGGTTACAAAAAACTAAAAATCTTCTCCACAGAAAAGGAAACAAACAATCAACAGAATGAAGTGACAACTTTTGGAATGGGAGAAAATATTTGCAAATCACATATCTGATAATACATATATATATATATATATATATATATATATATATATATATTTGAGGCAGAGTCTCGCTCTGTTGCCCAGGCTAGAGTGCCAGGGCATCAGCCTAGCTCACAGCAACCTCAAACTCCTGGGCTCAAACAATCCTTCTGCTTCAGCCTCCCTTCTGAGTAGCTGGGACTACAGGCATGTGCCACCATGCCCAGCTAATTTTTTCTGTGTATTTTTTGCTGTCCAGATCATTTCTTTCCATTTTTAGTAGAGATGGGGTCTCGCTCTTTCTCAGGCTGGTCTGGAACTCCTGACCTTCAGCGATCCTCCCACCTTGGGCTCCCAGAGTGCTAGGATTACAGACGTGAGCCACCATGCCCGGCCCTGATAATGTATTAATATCCAAAATACATAAGGACTCAAACAACCCAATAGTAAGAAAGCAATCTAATTAAACAAGAATAGCCAAAGGATCTTAGTAAACATTTCTCAAAAGAAGACATACAAATGGCCAATAAGTATATTAAAAAATGTTCAAAATAACTAATCATCAGATAAATGAAAATTAAAACCACAATGGGATATCATCTCACACCTGGTAGAATGGCTATTATAAAAAGATGAAAAATAACAAGTGTTAGTGAGGATATAATGAAAAAGAAACGTTTGCACACGGTTGGTGGGAATATAAATTAGGATAGCCATTGTGAATAACAGTATAGAAGTTCCATTAAAAATTTAATAAAATAGAACTACCATATGATCCAGCAACTCCACTACGGAGTATATATCCAGAATAAATGAAGAGATGAAGAGATGTCTGCCCTCCCATGTTCATTGTAGCATTATTCATAATAGTCAAGATATGGAATTAAACAACCTAAGTGGCAATCAATGGATAAGTGTATTTAAAAATGTGCTGTATAACTTTGATGTAATATTACTCAGCCTTAAAAAGGAAAGAAATCTTGTCATTTGCAATAACATGGATGAAACTAGAAGTCATGTTAAGTGAAAGAAGCCAGGCATAGAATAACAAATATCACATGATCTCACTTATATGGAATCTAAAGAAATTTGGATCCATAGAAGTAGAGAGTAGAATGACAGTTAATGGAACTCAGTGTGGTGCTGGGTTGGGAAAACAGTCAAATGTTACAAAATTTCTGTTAGGTAGGAGGAATAAATTCAAGATATCTAGTATGCAACATAATGACTATAGTTAATGGCAATGTGTTGCATTCTTGAAAACTGCTCAGAGAGTAAATTTTAAGTGTTCACATCACAAAAAATAAGCACGTGAGGTAATGCATATGTTAATTACCTATTCCACTATGTATACATGTTTGAAAATAACATGTACATGATACATACAATTTTAATTTGTCAAATAAATAAATACATATATAAATAAATAAATAAGTTGGTGTTATTTCAAGCCAAAAAATTAAATAAATAATAGGACCCAGATTCTAATGATATTAAAGACCATCCAAAGTCACTCATCTTACTGTGAAACTGGCAACAATAACAACAGATGTCAAGATGAAGATGAATCAATTGAAGTATATGGAAAAGATTTGAAAGGAAACATATTTAAAATGATTTATTAATTAGTTACAAATTCTCTTGAAACAAATGAAAAAATAAGACTCTTAGCAAAATAATGTGTTATAAAAAGAATCAAATGTAAGTTTTAGAATGAAAATACCAAAAAAAAAAAAAACCTTAGTCAACTGGTTTAATATTAAATTAGAGATGATTGAGTTAGCGTCAGTAAACTTGTAGAAACAATTATAATTCACATAATGTGATCAATAATGACTGAAAAAATATGATCAAAGCTTTACAGACAATGGACTAATAGCAAAATATTCACCATTTGTATCATCAGAATCACAGAGGAAAGAAAAAAGAGAATGGAGCTGGAAAGGTATTTGAAGAAATAATGGCTGAAACAGTTTAAATTTGGATATATAACTACACCAAAGATTCAAAAAAGTTCAGCAAAACCCAACCAGGATAAACCCCCCACCCCACCAAAATCCTGCCCAGATGTATCACAATTAAATTTTGAAATGTAAAGACAAAAAAAAAAAAAAAATCTGGAAAGGAGCCTGAAATAAATTACACATTACCTATAAGGGAAAATCAATTTGAATAACTGCAGATTTCCTATTTGAAACCATGAAGGCAGAGGTAATAGCATAACATCTTTCAAATGCTGAATGAGAAGTACTGTCAACCTTGAATTGTATATCCTGCAAAACTCTTCTTCAGGAATGAGAGCAAAATGATATTTTTAGATGATGATAAACTAAAAAAATATGTCTATCATATGTCTACTCTTAAAGATTGGCTAATTCAAAGCCTTGAAAATAAAAGTAACTTCCTCTACCTTAGGATCTGGGGTAAGAACCCCTACTCTGATTGACTTTTTTTCTTAAGATTCTAAAGTTCCATCTCCTCCTCATGTGGCCTGCATGTCACATGCTCCATAGCCTTTCTGCGTAACATTACCTCAACAAATGTAACTTTCTTTAGTTGAATATAACTTGCAGATTCAGTCATCCTGAAGGACAAGCCTAAACAGATTAAAATAATAAGCAGACTATTCAGTCAAGATAAGCTATAATTTTACAGTCATTGTATCTGTCAGTAAAGCTACAATTTCTTTAACTTAACCACAAAACTTCCTTGAAAAAAAGGACAATGATAATATTCTGGGTAGTATTAATAATATTTGTTTATTAAGAATTATGTAATATGATCAAGACTTGCAGGTACTTTTAAGTTAGGATATTTTATTATATTTAAAGTATTTTTATATTATAACTTGTGAAAGAATGATCAGATTACATCCAGTATATTGTTCTAATCTCTATTTAACATGTTTCATGAATGTTTAAAGAGAATCAAAGGGAACTGCTGGTTGATTAAATAGCAAATAATAGCTCGGTTTCTCTGTGTGCATAATTAGTATTAAATAGTACATACCATATGTTTGCCTAATAATTATTATAATTATTATTATAACAACAAATAATCATGTAGGGTTTACCATGTGCCACAATCTGATATGTGATCCACATATATTAATTAATTCAATCATTCAATATGCCTATATAATAAATAATGAATTTAGGGCATCACAATGGTAAATATTAATAACTTGTAAAAGGTCATACTTTAATCAGTATTGGCTAACTGCTATAACATGCACGTTAAGAATTTCAGTGAAATAATACAATAAAAGTTTGGTTTTGCTTATATGAAATCCAATGAAAATGTAACTGGTCAAGTAGCTCTCCTAGGAAGCATCCTTTGAAGTAGAAGTCAGAGTCACTGGCTAATACCATGCTGGAAATCTGACACCTTTTGCATTCAAGTTGACTTTGATACCATTGAGCACATAATGCACTTATCACCTGAATATGGGATTGACACAGGTTGCCTCAGACAGACCTATGTCCAGGGTCCCATCTATAAGATATGAGAAATAAGAACATATGATAAAATACATTGCTTAGCATGGCAGCCAATTTCCATCAGAGAAAAAGTTCTTACTATGGAAGGCAATTCCCGCTGTCTGTGATGCAACAGATGAGCTAGATCATAAATTTAAGAATTTGGCTTTCAAGATTGCTACACTATTATGTCACCTACTAAAGTGGGATAATATATAATAAATGACTTACAGTGTAGTACATATTATAATATATAAGGCATAGTACAGAGTATTTATAGTACATAGTATAGTACAATAGCTTGGTATATATTAGATACTCAATAAAAGTTATCTATTATTGTATTATTAAATGAAGAATTATGAAAGAGTACTAAAAGAGAAAATTTGAGGTGTAAGTAACAGAGGCCATCACAATAAACTTAAACATAAAAGGATAGTTCATTATAAGGATACCAGGTATCTTTTGGAATGCAAAGGTGAGGATGGAATGTGCTTATGATGAATGAAAGTGTACAATCCCTAAACAAAGAAGTAGAAGTTATAAAAAAAGATTCAAATAAAAATATAACTCTGAATAAAATATATCTGAATTTAAAAAAATTATAATTCATGGAATGTGGTTACCAGCATAGAATATACATCTCAGAGAACAAAATGTTGAATTTAAAAAATCTATACAATGTGGGATTTCATATCTGTTAACTTGGTTTAAGTGCCTTAAGGGAATTTAATGCACCTCATAGTCATGAGGTAACCAAGGGATGATATTTAGTTGGAAAAATTTTGCAACAAAATCAGTCCATAATCAAACATTTTAAATGATACACGTGACTATGGATATATGTCTATATGTTTAGTTTAATTTTTTCTTATAAGAGTGTATGGTCAATTTTTCTTCACATTCTTGGAGGTTGTTTTCCTTTTTGATATCTCCTCACAAATGTGGAAAATAAAATTTTCTATTTAGTTCTAAATTCTAGTTGATTAAAAAATGATTTATAATACAGAAGATCACTTTTAATATAGTTAATAAGAAAGAAACACTAAGGCTAGGTGTGGTAGCTAATGCTTGTAATCTCAGCACTTTGGAAGGCCAAGGTAGGAGGATTGCTTGAGGACAGGAGTTCAATACCAGCCTGGGCATAATAGTGAGACCCCTGTCTCTGTGAAAAAAAACTAGCTGGGCATGGTGGCTTGCACCTGTAGTATAGCTACTCGGGGGCTGAGGCAGGAGGGTAACTTAAGCCCAAGAGGTCCAGATTACAATGAGCTATGATTGAACCACCACATTTCAGCAGCCTAGGCAACAGAGCAAGACCCTGTCTTTTCCCCGACCAAAAAAAAAAAAAAAAAAAAAGAAGAAGAAAAAAGAAAGCAAAAGAAACACCTGTATATAATATGCAAAATACTCTGAGAGGTACCCAGAGAACAACTTTTTTAGTTGGGGTTTCCATTGCAATAGATCTTATGAATACAATATAATGTTATAGTAAACAAGAGAGGCGAAATGACCTGAAAATGTTTTGCCATTTACTGAAATCTGATGATATATATTTTCAATTGTATATTTGCAAATACAGTTGGTGTGTGGCAGGCATCAAGAAGGAAACACACACAGAAATTAAGTGTACAAGACCAAAGAGTGCAACATGCATACTATGATTATTTATTTATATAAAACCAAATACTTATATAATTCCTGAAAAATTTGACTCAAAATCTTGATATTTAATACTGAACATGCCAAATCAGAATTTTTAATTAAATTTTCTACACTTTCTAGATACTTGGGGTATCTTTGATATAACCTGACTCAAGAATAAAACTTAATAAGTTTACAAGTATATATACAGCTCAAATTTTGGACTTAAATAAAAAAAAATCAAAACACACTGATGTAACGAATGAGAAAATCAAGAACTGTGTTGTTCTAAATTTATAATTAAATTAAAATTCTTATACAATGTTATATAACTGGAGGAATCCCTGTGGAATGTAGATGGAATTTTCCATATTACTGTTTCTGTAATCAAAACTGGATGATCATCTAAACATTTCAGATTGACAGCAAATAAATTATCTTCTTAGCAAGCAGTGGAGAAAATATCTAAGAACAGGAGTATATATTTTAGATTCAACTGCAAGTCACATACCAAATTTCTAATTATTTTAAATAGATATACCTGAAAATAAATACTAGCATTAAAAGAAATGAGAAAAGAAAGAAAAGGAGAATTTGATAGTAAGTGCAAAGATAGAAATTAGAGAAAAGAAGAAGAAAATGACAGCTGCAAAGTGGAGGTAATGTAACAGTAATAAACATTCCTCTTTTAGAAGGAAAAAACAGCTCTGGAAAGTATTGCATACATTGAAGATTTTGTAGCCATTTGGTGGTAGGTAGGAGAGAGTGGGCGGCTCTCCAGTTTCCTTTGCTGTAGAGTTGTAAAGGTGGGATATTTTTGGAGTCTGTGAGAAAATTCCCTTCTTAGCTATACTGTTCATACTGTTAATCTTCTAAAAAAAATCCAACTGTTATTTCTCTTACTGCCAACATACTTAATTATTGTTGTACAGAGCAAAACAATGATAAAATCTGAACAAAACAGATGGCTCTGCATTGCCAGAAAACTTATGTTTTTACCATGAATTTTTATGATACTGAAAAAAGTACATTTTAATTGAAAATGTCCCAGACAAATGAGCATACTTTTATAATACTTATATACATTGTAGTGACTAAAGTACTCTAACATCATTTCAATTTCTCCAACAATGCTTTTATATGCAATTTATAAAAACAAAGTATATACAAATATTTCTAAAAGAATACTTGCTTGTTCATAGGTATAGTCAACTTAATTGGATGTCTTCTTTGTATAGGTGCATGCCATATTTGAAAATCAAGTGAGATAACATTAATTAACTTATCTTGGATTTTATGATTGCAGAATTTTCTAGATTTATTGACTGTATTTGCCTTATTAATTTGTAACATATGGATTAACCAATTAAATGAAAAATAATTGTTTTGCTCATTTTCATTTCTAGGCAATATGTTACCACTGGTAATACCCAGATTGATGAGCAAAGTCTCTGTTCTTCAGATTATTACTACTCAGTGAGGGAGACTGACATACAAATTGATAATGTAAATTTAATAAGGTAAGTGTGAAGTTAAAGGTAAGACTTAGGGAACACAAAAGTTGGGACACTAAAGTTAGAATACAGGCACAGGAAAGACTTTCACCTATATATAATGATGTATTTATATTTTACAAAGAAATGGAAATGCTACAAGCAAGGCAAAGAGATTTAAAAGAAATTCTAGTCCTTATCTAGCCTGGCTAAAGCTGAAGAGGAAAGTAGTATTGAGTCATGTTGAACCCTTGCTTGACATGTAAAATTAAATTTTATTCTGTTAGTAAAAGAAGGAAATAAACATATAAAAGAGTGAAACAAATCACTTGGCTGGAATATGAAAGAATAGTTTAAGGGAGATAGCACTGAAATCAGAACAGATCAAACGTTTGTCAATAGTGATATATGCATGCATGAATGGTTAGGAAACAAATGAATGAAAGCATATTATGTATATCTATATATATATATGTTAAAGCATAGCTGACTAAATGGAATCATATATTTTAATTTTGTTTTTTAATTTTTAAATTTTTAAAATTATTATATTTTCTAAAAGAGATTAAAAAATCAAACAAACATGTTGAGTCGTCAGATGAGGAATCTGAAACTCAAAAAATTTTTCTACAGACACATAGTAATTTCAGTCAGATTCTTCCCTTTCAAAACAATTTGTATCCACTCTACTTTTTCCACTGAGAGTAAATATCCATTATATTAGAAAAATCAAATGTATCTTTACAGGAAACATGTTTCCCTCTAAATATACAGTAGTCATTTTACACCCTTTTTATGTATGTGGATTGGGGGTTTTAAATAATTTCATTGGTTCAAACAGATCATTAGATTGATAAATAAGAGTTTTATATTTAATAAAATAAACCATCCATAGAAAACCTTTTATTTATTTGCAAAAGCATATGATAGCCTTTAATCTAAAGCTAACACTGAAAGGTTAACAATTAAATTGCTTCCTTTTCAAATAATGCTATTATCAAGATTTTTCTGTATTTGAAAACCTTACAATCAAATAGGCATATTAATTATTAATTAATTAATTGACATTAATGCATATTAATAAAAACGTGTGCGTGAACGTCCTCCTAAAAATATAAGAAGACTGGTAAGTGGAATTTATTTTTTTTAATTATTTATGTATTTATTTTAAAAAGATTTAAATTTTCTTTTTTTTTCTTTTTTTTTTAATTCAGGATATTATGGGGGTACAAACATTTTGGTTACATAAAATGCATTTGCCTGGCTCAAGCCAGGACTACAAGCATGTCCTTCCCCCATACAGTGTGCCCTGTGATTGATTTATTTGTAATTTATGTTCGACCATAAGTAATGCTGTTGATAAAAACATATTACTTTTTAATGATTTTAAATCTTAGTATAAAGCTTTCTTGCACATTTTTTAATGAAACTACTACGTGATAATACTATTATGAACACACTGTTAAGTTCATCATATACTGTATTTCAAACACACTTTTTCATCTGTCTGTAAAGGAACCACATTTATTTTTATTTATTTATTCGTTGCTTCCTTCCCATCACCTCTTCCATTTCCCATAGAAGCCCACTCTATTTCCCATAGAAGCCCACTTCTATTTCCCATAGAAGCCCACTCTATTATGTTTATATGGCATTTTTAAGTGTCCTTGAAAAATAAGTAGTATGGAATCTATCTATCTGTGGAGATATATATATATATATATATATATATATTTACACATACACACACACACATACATACACACATATATATATTTAATTTCTGTTACTGTTATTGTGATATAAATTGCATCCAATTTGTTTCTTATTTTATTCCATATAATTTTCAAGATATACCCATATTGCCAGTCATTTAATTCAGGACTTGTATTTCTTTCATGCTCTACTATCATAGGAACCCAACAAGTTGCTCTTATTCATTTCTTGGAGCGTGGATATCTGAGTTGATACTATCTCACTGCTACCACCAATGAGGCTGTAATGAATACCCAAGTATATAGCTGTTTGGGGCCTGTGTGAGAGCTTTGCTATGGTACATACCAAGTAGAAGAATTATCTCATAGCAAAGGAGGATTTTTAAATATACTAAATACTACCAGATTGGTCTCCAGATTGCCTGTATGAGTTTAAGTATGGCACGATGGCATTCATATCCCCACAGACCTTGATATTATATTACTTTTACATTTAAGCACTCTAAAGCATATTAACTAGATCTTGTGGTTGCTTAAAATTACATTTCCCTCAGTGCTAGTGAAGTTGAGCAGCTAAATTAATATTTGTGTGTATCTACCTATCTGGGTATGTGTGTGCTTGTGTGTGTATATATTTACACAGATAAGTCTATTAATGAAAAAAAAATAAAACCAAAATCAAAGCCAAAGATCTTTTATTTAATTATTATTATTATTTGGTATTGAGTATCTGCACCTCTCTTAATATGTAAAAATACCTATATAGCTCTGTTGGTTCCAGATCTCATACAAATCTTCTCCAGAATGTGACTAACCTATTAACTCAGTCTATAATATTTTATATTAATGAGATATAATTACTTTTAATCAATTCAAATTTTAAAATTTTACCTTATGGAGAGTGCTTTTGAAACTTTTATAGAACTATTCCTCTTAAGGTAACAAAAATAATTTTCTAATTTTTTAAGTTTTTTAATTTTAAATTTTCTTCACTATTTAGGTCTTTTATACACCTGAGGGCTGATGATATAAAAACATTTATTTTATTTTTTCTTTTCTGTTATTTATTTATTTTATTTCAGCATATTATGGGAGTACAAAAGTTTATGTTATATATATTGCCTTTGCCCCACCTGAGTCAGAGCTTCAAGCATGTCCATCCCCCATATGCTGAGCATCACACCCATTAGGTGTGTATATACTCATCCCCCCTTCCCCCTCCCACTTGCCCAAGACCCAATGAATGTTACTACTAAATGTGCACTAAAGTGTTGATCAGTTAATTCCAATTTCATGGTGAGTACATGTTCCTCTTGTTTTTTTTTTTATTCTTGTGATACTTCACTTAGTAGAATGGGCTCCTGCTCTATCCAGTATAATACAAGAGGTGCTATATCACCATTGTTTTTTCTGGCTGAGTAGCACTCCATGGTATACATTTACCACATTTTATTAATCCACTCATGTATTGATGGACACTGGGCTGTTTCCACATCTTTGCAATTGTGAATTGTGTTGCTATAAACATTTGAGTGCAGATGTCTTTTTTATAGAATGTCATTTTTTTCTTTGGCTAAATACCCAGTAGTGGGGATTGCTGGATCAAATGGTAGTTCTACTTTTAGTTCTTTGAGGTATCTCCATATTGCTTTCTATAGAGGTTGTACTAGTTTGCAGTCCCACCAGCACTGTATGACTGTTCCTATCTCTCCACATTCACACCAACATGTATTGTTTTGGGACTTTTTGATAAAAGCCATTCTTACTGGAGATAAGTGATATCTCATTGTGGCTTTGATTTGTGTTTCCCTGATGATGAGAGATTTTGAGCATTTTTTCATCTTTTTTGGCCATTAGTCTATCTTCTTTTGAAAGGTTTCTGTTCATGTCCTTTGCCCACTTTTTAATGGAGTTGATTTTTTTCTTGCTGATTTTCCTGAGTTCTATATAGATTCTAGTTATCAGCCCTTTATCAGAGGTATAGCATGTGAATATTTTCTCCCATTCTGTAGGTTGTCTGTTTGCTCTCATGATAGTTTCCTTGGCTATGCAGAAACTTTTTAATTTGGTCAGGTCCCATTCATTTATTTTTGTTGTTTCTGTGATTTCCTTTGGGCTCTTCTTCATAAATTCTTTGCCTAGGCCAATGTCTGTAAGAGTTTTCCAACATTTTCTTCTAGAATTCTGATAGTTTCATGCCTTAGATTTAAGTCTGTTACCCACTGTGAGTTGATTTTTGTGAGAGGTGAGAGGTGCAGATCCTGTTTCAGTCTTCTACATGTGACTATCCAGTTTTCCAGCACCATTTACTGAATATGGATCCTTTTCCCCAGTGTATGTTTTGTCTGCTTTGTCAAAGATCATGTGGCTATATGAGTATGGTTTTGTATCTGGGTTCTCAGTTCTGTTCTATTAGTCTATGTCTCTGTTCTTGTGCCAGTACCATGCTGTTTTTGTTACTATAGCCTTGTAGTATAGCTTGAAGTCTGGTAAATTGATGCCTCCCAAATTGTTCTTTTTGCTTAAGATTGCTTTTGCTATATGGGGTCTTCTAAGAAGCATGGAATTATTTTTTCTAGATATGCGATAAATGATATTGGTATTTTAATAGGGATTGCATTGAATCTGTAGATCACTTTGGGTAGTATAGACATTTTAACAATGTTGATTCTGCCAACTGAAGAGCATGGCATGGTTTTCCGCTTGTTTGCATCCTCTTCTATTTCCTTCCTCAGTGTTTCCTAGTTCTCCCTGTAGAGGTCTTTCACCTCCTTAGTTAAGAATATTCCTAGGTATTTCATTTTCTTTGTTGCTATGGTGCAGGGTATTGAGTCTTTGATTTGGTTCTCAGTTTGACTGTTGTTGGTGTATAGGCATGCCAATGATTTCTGTACATTGAATTGTAACCTGAGACTTTGCTGAATTTGTTTATCAATTCCAATAATCTCATGGCAGAATCTTTGGGGTTTTCTAGATATAAGATCATATCATCAGCAAACAGTGATAATTTGACCTCTTCTGCCCCCACTTGGATACCCTTGATTTCCAAAAACATTTATTTTAGTCTATGTAGTTAGCCAGTCTTAAAATAATAATGTTTCCCACTGATTTGTAATGCTTCTTTGATCACATACTGTGATCTCATATATAGCTATGTCTCATGTTGAAGACTTAATTGTGCTCTATTGTCCATATTTCTAGTCTTTTCCCAGTATCACCTGTTTGCCTATATTTTTTGTTTAGTATATATGTATGTATGTATGTATTTGTATTACCATGAGTTTGTAACAGTTTTAACATTTGTAGAGCAAATTTTCTTTTTTTTAAATTTTACATTTCCACAGATGATTATGATTTTTTTGAAATCTGTTTGTAAAATTTTCTTTAATTAAAAATCTATTACATGTTTACCTGATATTAAATTGGATTTCTAATTACTTTTAGAAGACCTGGCATTTTTGCCCTGTCAATTGATTTCAAAAAATGAGAACTCTGTAATTCTTTATTTATATGGTCCTTTTAAAATTTTTAACCACATTTTAAAGTTGACTTCATGCAAATATTCTTCATCTTTAAATCATTACATATCCAAAAACATTGTATTTAGATACAAATGGTAATATAATAAAGTTATTTCTCCCTCTCTTCATATTAGTCATAAATAAATTCAAGCTTTAGACTATGCTATTCACATGCTCTGTATCCTGGCATACTTTGTGTGTTTGACCTGTAATGTTTTTTTCCTTTGGTTTATATACTCCTAATATATGTATTTTCCATCCCCTCAGTTTAAACTTTAAAGACGTCTTTGTATCTAAATTTGTTTCTTTGGGGTAACTGACTCTTTTGTATTATTTTGTTTTAGGTCTGGCTGAACTGTTTCTTCCACAGTTGCTTATCTATTTATTTCCCCATATCTCTTTTTATGAGATATAGATTTGTTTTAAATATTTTAAAACAGTTTTTAAAACTTTACTCTTCATTCTTGATTTATAGTTTACTCCATTACATTCATGAAAACAACTGTTTTATGAGTACTTATTTTTGCGGTCTAATATTGTATTTTTCATTCACCAAACATTCAAAATTATTTTCCTCTATTCTCATCCTTCCCTTTATATATAAAAATTTTCATGATAATTTATATCTTGTACATATTTTATTTGTCTGGTGACATCTTACTTACCTGTACTTGTGTTCATCACCTCCTTTTGCTTAAATATCTCTTTATCATCTTTATATTATCAAAAGAAAAGAGTTAGAAAAAATTGCTTTTATTGCCCTCTCATATTTCCCTTTCTTTCCTCTGCAATTTTCATATTTTTTGTACAATATTCAGTCCTAAGACTTAGAGATTTTCATGACTTTTTTCTTTTTAGATGATACATTATTCTTCCTCTTTGTTTTCCATACATCTACCGGAGTATTCTTTCAGTCAGTGTCCAATCAGAAAAGCAGACACCAATTACAGTATTTTAAACAGATAAATTTAAAATTGGAAATTATGTACTATTGTGATGGAAGTGCTAGTTGAGCAAAATCAGCAGTTATTTAAAGTAATTCTAGGAAGCAGTGGATACCTTAGGAAAATCACAGTACTGAGTTCCGTAGATGCCTCTGCTTTGGAACCTGCTGAAGCACTCAAGATTGTCAGTGTGTTTGTAATCATGTTATGTGAGTGAGTAACAAACCAGGCACCTTCAAGGGAGTCTGGAAAATGCAGTTTGTTAAATTTACAACCTTAGCAATATAGTGGAGACTATAAAAGACCAAGTGTGACACTGAGAAAAAGAATCACTATTTGGGTTGGCTGTGGTCTATAAGAGAGTTTTCAAAGATGATCTTATGTGGTACATGTTCTGAAGACTTGAATACTTAAGATTATTTTTTGTTTTTCCAGTGCATTTGAATGGCAACTTTGTTGGGTATGAAATTTTGTTCTACTCGTCCTTTCATTGAACATTCTGGAAACATGAACCTATTATCTTAACTTTTGAATATTGCTATTCAGAAATTTGAAGCCAGAATACTTCTCATTGCTTTTTAAATATAGATTCTCTATGAAAACTATACAAAATTTTGTTTTTGATTGCGATGCAATGTAACTTCTCTAAAATGTGTTTAAATTTACTTGTCTTTTCCCTAGTACCTTTTGGTTACCTTAGGTTTACTTTTAATTGGAGATTTCAGATTTTCATTTATATTTAGATAATTCTAAAATATGACCTCAAATTTTCTGCAATTGCAATTCTATTTGATTTTCCCCTCAAATTCTGGTATTATATGTGTTTTAGGAATATTTACATCTGTCTTCTAAATCTGCTAACTTTTAAAAATTTTATTATACCATCTTTCTTTACTTTTCTGTGATGTCTGATTGAATTACTTCCAGCTTTCAATGATTTATTCTCTGGTAGAATCCATTGTACTACTGAACACATATTGGCGATTTTTGTTCCTGCTGTTGTAGTTGTTGTTCCTTAACTATTGTTAAGTATTAAATCGCATATTTCCAGCTTTTTCTTCTTTACAATTGCTCATGTCTACCTTACAGTTTTTCCTAGTACTATATACTTTATTTTCCTTTTAATATTATTTATTATGCTCATTCAAATTATTGTTCTGTCTAGGCCACTTAATTCTGTTCCTCATTCTGTTTCTATCATGTTTCCATCCCATGCTTGCTTTATTTTATAACACTTGTGCTCCTCATATGTTTTATTGTTTCTTCTCGTTATATTCCGTTGGGAACATCAGCTACTCTGACTCAGTGTTAACTGGGTAGAGTACTTATCTTGTACAATCCAACAGTCCTTATCCTGTACAATTTCGTGCTGAGAGGGGAGCGAGAGGCGTCGGGGTTGGAGGGGGAGAGAGAGATACAGAGAGAATAGGAACCAGATATACTTCAGGTAAAAGTCACTGATGTTACAATCAAGACTCACCTAGCCTCTGCTTTCACAGTCCTAAATCCATTCACCCAGGCTTTTTTTTTGTTTGTTTTTTGGTAATCATCTCTACCACTATTTTAACAACTGCCTTTTTCCAAGTGATGCTTCTTGGAAAGGTTGGGCTGTGGGCAATTACAAATGAATCTATGGGCACAACGGTTGTATGTGTTCCCTTCTCCCACTATGCTTTAGTGATGCCATGAGTTCATATCTTTTGGAGATTTAGTTTTATTGCCCCAAAGTGGAGACAGAATGTACAATGTTATTCTGTGATTTTCTATACTAGATAATCCTCGTTACTATAAGATTGCATCTTCACTGCTTCCATTATCTTCATACTTTTCCCTTAACTTATTTCTATAACTTTGAAGTTTAGGAGGCAAAGCTAAAAAACTACCAAGGAAGCACACAAGCAAACAAATAAAAAAGAGCAAAGCAAAAACTTTAATGAAATCATAGTTAATGCTTAGTGTCGTGAGTGGATTATTGAACTTTATAATATACACTTTATTGCTCTAATCCCAAGATTCGTAAACAGTGGCTTAATTCAAATTATTTGAAAAATACAATTCAAACTGGGTGATTGATATAGTAGGGCTTTTCCAGAGAAGTCTGTTAAAAACAAATCAAAAGTATTCTCTCTTAAAATGAGATCAGGCTGTACTCGGCTGGCTAGAAGTTACATTATTGTTAATTTTAAATTGTTAAAGATAATGTTTATCCTTTTTTCACTTTTTTTCTCAGAAACTTTTTATTAAAAATAAAGAAATTTCCATATAAGAAACCCATGCAAACCCTTTAACTTGTTAATGGTATGTGCGAGTAGATAAGAGAATAACTGCTGTGATATAAATTCTTGAACAATAATACAAAAATGAAAAGGATAAGAAAGGCTGGACAAGAAAAACTTGTCCTTTCTTCCATTCCTAGAGGGAGATCACACATAAAGAAACTTTCCTTTCCTGCCAACTAGTGGGGCTCCTCAGTGTGATGGATGTCTCCAATTCCAAGCAATATTACAGCTAGTAGCTCAGCACTGCTCTGCTCAGCAGTGAAGGCAACGCAATGCGTTTTCAACTGCCACTGCAGGGGAGCTGAGATTTTTCTTTTTATATATCTTTTATAAATTGATGCGGTAACTCCACCAAACAGCAGTCTTTTAAAACTTAATGAGGATGAAAAATTGTGTGTATGTTCACATGTGTAACATGTCTGTGAGAGTAAGTGTATGTTTCACATTTGCTGTTTCTAGGAAGTTGACAGGAGCAACAGTTCAAGAACTTGAATATATCATGTTTTGATGCTTTGTTTCTTATTTCTTTGTAAATATGCCTTTATTTTAATTTATATATGGATAATACAAATACCGCACAAATGATGAAAAAATATTTTCTTGTTTAAAATTGTAAAACACTATTGCACTGTAAGGATGATATTTCAAGTACTCTGTTTATTGTCTAGGGTTGCCAGATTTAACAAGGAAAAATGCTGGTGTCTAGATCAATTTGAATTTCAGATAAACAATGAATACATTTTAGTAGAAGTATGTTCCATGTATTGCACTGGAAAACTTATACTTAAAAATTATTTGTTGTTCATCTGAAATTCAAATTTAACTGGGAAATCCTGTATTTTATCTGGCAACACTAATATTATCTAGCCTAGATGTAATTTTTATAAAGTATTATTTTGAGGAAAATATGAATTGTTTCAATGTTTATGTATGAATACAGAACAAATACTTAGGTAGATTAAATAGATTCTCAAGACTAGGAAAGCCGATGTTTTTTTTTTCCTGCCTTTTTATTTTAGTAAAGTCAAGCAGTGAACAATGTTCCATAAAGGTCAATTGGCAACTGTACCATCTGCTCTGGGTCCCTAGAATAAATCTCCTGCTGGGGCCCTGATATACATGAGCACATGTTGTTTTCACAAAGACCAAAATCTTATATTGTATTCTTGCTTGATCCCTGCTGTGGATGCCAGCTTAACAGTGTCAGTAATGGTGTTTGTGGCTGAATTCTGGACCTTCATTATGCTGATTCCTGCCAATCCCAGCAATAAAGATTCCACTAAATGAAAAACAATGTGAAGTGCAATGCTGGAATCTGTGAGTAGTGGCAAAATGGGCAATGTACTCACATTACTTTTACCAGACCTGTTTACCGATGCCCCAAATCGTTCTGAGACGATTTGCTGCTAAAGTTTCTCGTTGCATCCTTCTCCAGAGAATTGCCCCGGGAAGACAGAAGTGCCAGGAAGATCTTGCGTCTCATATCATTTTCAGTGATCCATAGTCAATGAGTGGTTGTTAATAGGTTGCAAAATATCTTCTCTAAAGGTGGGACAACTCTGTGATGTAATTAATACTCCCTGTGAAATCAGACCGATTCTAACTTTAGGTAAAACTACACATTTGCTTGGCTTTTTCATTTGCTTTGTCCTCACAGGTTTCGCCACAGAACACTATCATCTCATGACTCGCACATAAAGCTTCATATCAAATCCTTCTTTTAGGGATCTCAAACCACCATACTATCCCTATTGTCATAAAGGAAATTGTTTATTTAGACGAAATTGAATGAGAGGCTCCAAGGATTATATGTTAAATATAAAACCATATGAAAAATAAGCATTTATGATCCATAATACCTACACTGCCTACCTCCTTATGGCACAACACAGCAGTTTATAGCCCAAAAGAATAATACTAGAATTACTGTCACTGTCATTCACCTGGTAACCTATGGATGGCTGAGTTAAGAACAATCGGTTATAAAAAGGGTCAAAGACAAATCTAGCCGCCTTTATTGGCTTAAGCCATTCCCTCCTTTGTAGTATTTTTCTTGATAAAACAGCACTAAACTTTAAACTCCAATTGGCATATGTTGGTTTTTATGTCAACAAAACCTTTTAAAGTGTTATAACCATAGTAATAGCATACTATTATTCTGAATAGGCTAGGATAGGATGAACCATTATGAGATAGGACAGGATGAACTATTATGATAGAGTTAAACATATATTTTAGGAGACATGTTATGTGTGCAAATAGTTTACTGGAAAAATTGTAGTTATTTGCAAGTCCTGACTTCCCAACAGGTAGGATAAGGTTCATGTGTGGTAACAATGTCTTCATATGGATGCAAGGGAGAGGTATGCTGGGTACCTTCACCTAAGAATTTAGAAAAACAAGGATCAAGTTATCAGATTAAATTTAAACACTCTTTTATGTACAGATGCTGATAAGTGAATTTGCGTCAGAGATTTGATAAAGGCTCAAATATGTAATTGCCTTCTTTTGATAAAATTGAATTGCCTCCTCATAATCCTTTTATGAAAATGTATGGTTGACAATCTATTGTACTGACGTTTTATATTAAGTTACATGTCTTTTATTTTCAAATCTTATCTTTCAAACCAAATAAGTAAATAGTATTTTTTAGAGTTCATTTCTTAATAATTTAACCTGGCACACACTTGACAAAAAGATTGAAACTATTACAAGCCACTTTAACATATTAGAAATATCTCTTACTTGCTGAGCATAAACGTTCAGTTATTGGTATGAAAGATATAGATAAACTTGAAAGTCTATTTTTAGGATACATTTTTCTAGGGTAACAAAATACCATTGCAAAATAATAAGTTATAAGGGAGGATTTTTTATTTTGTTTTTGTTTTATTTTGTGTTGTTTTTACAATTAGGTAAACTCAAAGCACTTGGCACAATTTTTTTCCGAGTTCATTTTGATTTGCCATATAGACAAATATTTGTTTGGTGTTTTTAAATCTTATTTTTGGGCAGAAAAACTACTGAACCCCTGGAAAGTGGCAACTCGATAGAGCAATCAGCTTGTGCCAACATAACTGAACACAACCTAGTGCTAATACCCTCTTCAGCCAGTTGCTGATGGGAAACCTAGTCTGCAATGACTATACCTTCACAAACCTGGATTATTGAGAGATAGAGGCTCAGCAGGACCAAAGAATCAGGCTTTTCAGATTAATAAGAAGGGTTAGAATACCTTAGGTAATTGTTTCATTGAGCCCAAACAACCGTTAACTGTGAGTATTTCTCTCCCCCCATGAACACACTCCTGGTGTCTTACAATGTGCAGAAATATTTTAGATAGGTTTGGGGTTGGGATTCTGTGTGATTTGTTCAGTGTGCATGTCCTATATGTCTACAGAATAATATGGGACTACACAGGCCAACTCTTCTTAAGAAAATTTTCTATCCAAGGGCCTGTGGCCATTTAATGGCAATAAAATTGTCTGAAACTTATTCCGAGAGCCCTTGATCAAGGTCCATCCAGTGCCCTTCAGATGAACACCAAGTGTCTGGCTTATTCGAACAGAACAGTTTTCCCCTTAACATCTTTTGGTATCAACATTATTAAGTGAAACATCCCAAGAATGGAAAAATAAGCACCACATGTACTCACCAGAAAATTGGTTTCCCTGATCATCACCTAAGTGCATATTTGGGAGTAACACCAATTGTGTATTTGACAGAGGCGGGGGGGGGGGGGGGGGGGGGGGG
>CM052445.1:24709880-24723866 GCA_028533085.1 Varecia variegata | reverse complement strand
AATAACTGTACAATACTCTAGCCCAAAGGAATACAAATTCCAAACCTCCTACTTGGTTCAGACTACAACTTCACTCTCCAAATAAGATTTATGACTCCACTTGGGACTTGCATTACTGGGCAGTCAGGGAACTTTCCTTAGAAAAGGAACATGTATCTAAGTCATGACAGAGTTCTGACAGATTTTTCTCCTAGAAAGGATGGGAAGATTGAGAATTACCTTAAATCCCCTTAAGACTCTTTTGATAGGAACCAGTGAAGCAAGTTTAAGGTAATGTCATTTTCTGCTGCTTTATCAGTACTATCTAAGATAAATTTCACCTTCTAAACTGTAATATATCAGCATTTTTAGTGACAGTGCAACAAATTTTCCCAAATAGAAAGTTGTTCAAAATGCTTTACCAGAAACAATTGTTTTTCCAGTATTATGAGAGCTAGATAAGCTGTAATTCTCTCAGTATGATTTAAATAATTTTTTAATAAAAAACAGCATTAAGGAGACCCAGGTTGCCTGATTTTTAACACATATATTATGTTACAGCTATATATTTTATATATTCTAAAGCTGTTTAAATATTGTGTACAATATTCTTCATACCAGATGAAGAAAACTGTACTTCATATGCTACTACTGAGTTCTCCTTGAATATTCTTCATGTGAATTACTTGCTTTAATAAAGGTTAGAAGATGTCTTAAAAATAAAACCCAACATAAGATACAGTCCTTTCATCCTTTTCTGCCTTATTTTCTTTCTTTATTCATCCTTATAGTTTTATTCATTTGTGTTTTTTAACTGCCTATGACAGTGATGCAAAGTGTTAAAAAGGCATATCTTGGTTAAATGTCAGGTAATAATAATATTCTCTAGCAGTGATCAACATAGAAGCTTAATATTAATTATTTTCAAATTTTCCTTTTTGACTTTGCTGGAGGAAATAAGATATCAATGTAAAAGTCTCTTGATGTTCATGCACACTATTGTATGAATATGCAAAACTCCTCCTGCTCCTAGTACAGAACAACAAACAATATAAAAGGAATTTTACCTTGGATTTCACCCTTATCTTTTCTGAAGTGTGTGGGTATTTCAAAGTAAAGTATTCTCCAGTGTATGCTATATCGAGCTCAATTCCAAAATCTTTGACAATGGCTAAATGCAGTTGAATAAGTAATATAGTGCATTAACCTTCACAGCAAATGTTCTCATTTTGTGAGTTTAGTCATAATAGGCTTTTTCAAATGCTGAATATCTCTGTTTTATGATTAGTTTCCTTCAGAGTCATTTAAATATGTGCTCTTGGTTTCTCTTTTGCTTAAACAAATGAATGGCTACCCTGAAATATTTTCTAACCCCTCTCTTACTTCATTTTTGTTTAGTAATTTTTTTAACAATAATATAACCAGTCTTAAAGTGCTTTCTAGAATGGGTCATGTATTACATTTTTATTAATATTTTTTCAAGGTGAAAGATTTCTTCCACAAACCCAATCTTGCCACTTTGTGGAATGATTTCCCTAAAATATCAATGGGAGTTACAGAGGATAGGGTTTTATCACACCCAGTATTGCAAAATTGAACTTAAAATATTACATTAAATCATTTTATTCTTCCTCATATATACTCCAAAATACTCTTACTTTCATCTCTTTCTATCCTTTTTTTTTCAGTTAATCCCCTCAACCAGTTATATCAGCCTTTCTGTCTTTTGGAACTCCCTCTCCCAGAAATTTTCAGTAAAATCTGTATTGCCTGATTTTCATAGTCAGGCTTCTGCTGGTACCAGTGACCAAGATTAAACTCCATGCAGGTAAAACAATAGGGAACTTAATTGCTCAGATAACTTGGAAATAGAAGTGTGTTTCTGCTTTTTGGCTTCCTTAGTCTATTTGTTTTCTACAATGGAATTACTCCTCTTGTCAGGAAATATGATCATTGGGGAGACCAGCAGGAGGCTAATGCATATTTATATCAATCAATGTTAACATTTGGCATTATAATAATAAATTAGTTACCTATAAGGACAATTTCATTTGAAATATTAAATTATATTTTATAAGAAAACACAATATTTTGTTTGTTTTCTTACGCATTGAAGAAAAATCAGTTTAACACATTTTGAGAGGAGCTTTCCTTGGTCATAAGAAAATGATATTATCATTTCCTTTACTTTCTCAATATTTTCAGTAGTCATTAAATTGAAGAATGGTACTTACCAATTTTATGACTCAATATAATGATTATGGCTTTTAAAATACTCCTTCACATGCATATGGATGTATATCAATGGCCTGTTTTGTACTAGCAGAAAACAGAACAGGTGAAACATAATTACATTCTCTCTTTTCATCTTACAATCACCGTATTTCCCCTACACCATTACTGATGTGAAAAACTATTAATTTCCTCATATCTTGTCTTTCTTCCTTCCTTTCTTATTTTTCTCTTCCTGTCTTCTGTTATGTCTATTTAGATGAGTATCAGAAGAAAATAATCCACTTTTCCTTTTTCCCACATTAGATAATAATAATAATACAAATAGATTAAAGAAAGTCATGAGTAGTCACAAAACATTATTGTTACAGAGTCTATTAAGTGACACAGCTTCATTTGAAATAAAAATTTTATTTAGTAATTGATGCCAAAATAGATCAACAGTTAGAATCTACCATATAAAATTTTCCTGGTTCAACTGATTTTTTTCCTTTACTTCCCATATTCTTATAAAGAGGAATCTAAATCTAATTATTTTATTAAATTTAGGTAAAATATTTTGTGAAGAACACCAAATAGATGCTACAATGCACCGTAAGTGAGGTCTTCAAAAACTTCATGGAAAATACATAGTATGAAAAATGATCCATGAATTTCAAAATTATTTTACGCCAGAATGAACTCATACTAATTTGTTATCACAAGCCTGACCAGGATCTAGTTTGAGATATGAAGAAGTATAAGACATCAGTTTGAAAAGAGCTGTTGTCAGAGCAACATGAATTCTGCTAAAATAGAAGCAAGAACAAACACAAAATTGTGGTGAAGCTTGGGTAGAAAAATGATGAAATCATTTATGCTTTATGAAAAGTTTATGGGACAATGCCCCAAAGAAATCAGCTGTTTACAAATGAACAACAGTTTTGAAAGAAGGGAGAAGATGATGTTGAAGATGAGGCCTGCAGTGGCAGAACACTTATATTAATTTGCTAGGAAAAAATTTATGTTGTTTGTGCCCTGATTGAAGAAGACAAACAACTAACAGCACAAAGTATAGCCAATGCCATAGAAATCTCAGATGGTTCAGCTTACACAATTCTGACTGAAAAATTAAAATTGAGTAATCTTTCCACTCAATGAGTGCCAAAACTGTTGTGACTCGATCAGCTATAGACAAGAGCAGAGCTTTCAATAGGAATTTTAAATTAATAGGATCAAGATCCTGAAGCATTTTTTTTTTTTGAAGAATTGTAAAAGGAGATGAAACATGGTTTTACCAGTATGATACTGAAGAAAAAGCACAATCAAAACAATGGCTACCAAGAGGTGGAAGTGGTCCAGTCAAAACAAACATAGACCAGTCAAGACCAGAGGTCATTGCAATATTTTGGGGGATGCTTTAGGCATTTTGCTTGTTGACTTTCAGGAGGGCCAAAGAATGATAACATCTGCTTATTATGAGAGTGTTCTGAAAATGTTAGCCAAAGGCTTAGCCAAAAAACATCTAGGAGAGCTTCACCAGAGAGTCCTTCTCCACCATGACTATATTCCTGCTTATTCTTTTCATCAAACAAAGGCAATTTTGCAAGAGTTTTGATGGGAAATCATTAGGCATCAACCTTAAAATCCTTATATGGCTCCTCTGACTTTTTGTTTCTTTGTTTGTTTCCTAATCTTAAAAAATCTCTTAAGGGCCCCCATATTTCTTTAGTTAATAATGTAAAAAAGACATCATTGAAATGGTTAAATTCCCAGGAGGCTTAGTTCTATAGGGATGAACTAAATGTCTGGTATTCTTGCTTACAAAAGTGTCTTGAACTTGGTGGAGCTTATGCTGAAAAATAAAACTTATATTTTTTATTTTTATAATCTAACTTCATTTTTCCATGACCTTCTTGAAGTCTCCTTATGTGTCGCAACATCTCAAATGTCACATAATATCATAATATTAATGTTAGTGATGCTAATGCTTGATTGATTGATTAAGATGTTGGCTCAAGTTGTCTCCATTGTAAAGGGACATTTTTCTTGTGCTTAGGAAGTAATCTCTGAAACATACATTGAAGCAATGAGAATTATGTTTTCCCTCTATTTTTTTCCTTTTAATTTTGGCAGCTATTTTATGTAGGATTTTATAATTGTAATTATCTAATCAAATCACTCCTTTTATATTTATTATCTGGCAATCTTTTTAAGGAAGCAATATTTTACATCAAATATTAATATGATCCTCCTAAAAGACAGGATGAATGCTTATTTTGCATTAATTACTATTTTTCCAAATAAACATGTGATGTCATAGATGCTTCCGGTGGTATAAAATGAGTCTTTTTTATAAATTTCTAGGTATCATTACAGACTAACTTGGTTATAATTTTTAACATTTTCAATAAATGATAATTTATTTAACATTCAAATTTGACTGTTATGAGTACCAAGAAGCTTGCCTTCAAGTCATTTTTAAACTTCCTTTTGTCTGAGTAATTCCTTGTTCTCTACTACAGCAAGGTGCTAAAGGCTTACTCAGAACTTTGATGACCCAGAATTGGTCTAAACCATATATCCTGACAATGTTGGATCTTTTCGGTGGAAAATTATATTATGAACCAAGATCAAGAAGCCACATAAGTTTATTTCTACTGATTTTTGTATCATAGACTTGCCAATGAAAAAAGTTTTGAAAAAATATAAGTACATTTATAAATTCATATATATATAAAATAATTTAAAATTAAATGTGCTATGTTGAAATAAATTACTTGATTTTTTTGTAATTATTTTCACATACACTGCAATATGTGATCATTAATAACATTAATAAGTTTACTTATCATGCCAGCATCTTTAAGAAGTATTATTTAAATTATAATTAATAGTAATATTAAAAGACTATTGATAAAACTTTAAGATTTCCTCATAGTTTTTTCCCCCCTTAGAACATACTCTGCATTAGGGATGTAGAGTAAGATCATATTACTTAAAAGTCACTTGAAAAGATTTGTATGCTTTTCTGTGTGATTAGGTTACCAATTTGATATACACCAATCAGATGTCACCTTCTACTTCTAGTTACTAAACAGAATCCTTTCTTATGTCACTTTCTAGAGCATTTAACCTAGAGAAATTCTAATTACCCAAAAAATGTTTTCCTTAGAGGCCTGCTACTACACAAAATTAAAAAATCCCATCAAGAAGACTATAATTCTCATTTATTGGTTAAAGTTCTATTATACCCATTAAATGATTTCTAATTTAACAGAAAAATAAATTCAGACCAATTAAGTTTAAAGCTGTCTTTTTCTATAAGAGAGCTTTTCAGTCAGTACTGTACAAGTTCATCTTTTGTTCTGGCCAATGATCAAAATATACTGTGCTTTGTTCACTGTGATTGGCTTGTGACCATCTGTTTTCTGCCTTTGTTGTGGTTTGACTGCCTTTAACATCTTTTTTTTCCTAATAATTGTTTTCAATACCTAAACTTTTTTTTTTAGGAAAAAAATACACATTTTAAAAATTAAAGTAGATGTGAGTGAGGTGTAAAATTACAGGTATACTATTATTCTAGTTAGGGGGCACAAAAGAGAGTTGGGATGAAATCATGTACTTAAATTCATGATTTCTAACATTAGAAAAATTTGAAACAGTATAAAAAAGGTGAATATATGCCTGAATAAAAGTATAATTAAATTTGTATCAAACCTATTAAAAATTATGCAACAAAGTTTCCTTCTAAACGGACACAGACATACACATATATCCTGAGTATTCTGGAAAATATGTGAAGGAAGATTGCACAGAAAGATTGCTGAAAGTGAATAAAGCGAAATGTTGTTACTGGCCAAATCTAGCTGGGGAGATTTATCTTTACTTTTTAAAATTCTGTTTGTATTTGTTTCCTGTAACCTTTTCAAAGAATATGTATTACTTTAAAATAAAGAGGGGTTATTAACTAACTGATTAATACAAAGTCACTTTGTTAGTAATACTAAAATACAAGGGTAATGAATGACTAAAATAACAATTACACTGCCTTCACTAATTTCTCAGAGGCTATTGCAATACTAATATAGAGAAAATATAGAGTAACCTATTATGACTAAAACTCAAATTCTAAAGGAATACTAATATTGTAATTTTGTGGGGTTTTTTTCTACTTAATAATTTTAGCCTTACCTTAAGTTTTGTTTGATTTAAAAAAAAAAAAAAAAATATCTCGTTGCTATTGTATGGATGTCTATGTCTCCTGAATATTCATATGTTGAAATTCTTACCCCCAGGGTAGTAGTTTTAGGTCATGGGGTCTTTGAAGGTGAAAGGGTAAGGAATAAGAAGCCTCATGAATGACATTAATGTCCTTATAAAGGAAGCTCAAAAAAGACTATTGTCTCTTTTACCCTGTGAGGTTAGAGTGAGGATAAGGCTGTCTATGAGATAGTGGACCCTCAACCAGACATCAAATCTGTTGGCACCTTGACCTTGGACTTCCATACCTCACAAACTGCTTTTAAGCCACCCAGTCTACGGCATTTTGTTTTGGCAGTTTAAAGGCACTAAGGCACTGACTATTATCATTCAGCTTACTTAATGAGACAATACATTTACAGTATCATATTAGTTGTTAGAATCATAAAACCTGAAGGTTTATCAAATTTTTTCTTAATAATAATAATTTTAGTGAAAAATGTCAGTGTTAATTAAGAAGCCAATATAATTTTTTTCTGTGTCTTGAAACACATGGTTTAGAAAATTGTATAAGAGGAATATAAAAGATACAGTAAGTTCCACACTGAGCTTTTTAAAATTATATGAACGCAATACATGAGTATTTAATAAATTCATGTATCATATTAAATAAAAGAATGGCAAACAAAGTAGCATCCTCAAACATGGTCACATATATTTAGAGCACATTAAAAGAACAATGTTTTTGTCACTTATTTTGTGAATAAAATGTCAGATACACACACAGAAAGATAAGGACACCTAAAATTACATAATTTTCATGGTTTTTAAAAAAATGTTATTTCAACAAAGTAAGAAGAGTACTCACAGTGGACTTTTCATATTTGTTGTTCATCAATGCAAAATTAGATTTAGTTTAATTTTTCATAATTTTCCAGATAATTTCATTTTGTAGATTAATATCTGACTTAAAGATGAGTAAATACTGTAAATACTCCTGATAGTCTATTATTTATGAGAAGTAGTTTTACTATGCTTATATGGTTGAGACATTCCATTTGTGTCATTAATTTTCATTAATTTTTGCAATATGAGAAAACAGCTAATTTCTATATATTATGTTTACAAGAGAACAAAATATATAGCTTAATTTGTGGTTTTTATTCTCCAATTTGTACTGGTAGCCTTCTCTCAGTCACCTTTGAAGTTAAGTTAATGTGGCTGGGCACAGTGGCTCAAGACTGTGATTCTAGCACGTTGGGAGGCTGAAGTAGGAGGATTGTTTGAGGACAGGAATTTGAGACTAGCCTGAGCAAAAGAGAGACCCTGTCTCTACAAAAAAATAGAAAAATTAGCTGGTCATGGTGGCATGTGCCAGTAGTCTGTAGTCCCAATTACTAACGTGGCTGAGGCAGGAGGATCACTTGAACCCAGTAGTTGGAGGTTGCGGTGAGTTATGATAACACTGTACTCTAGCCCAGGTGACAGAGTGAGACCCTCTCTCAAAACATAAATAAATAAATAAATAAAAAGTTAATGTTCTACCTATGAATTTTTGTTAGCTCAGTTGAGGTTATCTATCTGATTTATCTATCTCTTCTCAGTATTTCTCTTTTGTATTTATTATAAATATGTTTTAGCTTATCACACAATCACAACTTCTCCTAATATGCTTCCCATGGGTTTTCTTCTTCTTAATGGCTTTATTGAGAAATAATTCATATGACATAACAATTAACCCATTTAGAGTGTTCAGGTAAATGTTGGTTTAATGTGTGCACGAAATTCTGAAGCCATCAACACTAATGAATAATTTCATTACCCATAAGAAGCTTCGTAACCTGTATCAGCTACTCCCCATGCTACTCCAATGCCAGCCCTAGGCATTCATTCATATTTCTATTTCTATAAATTTGCCTATTCTGAATATTTCCTATAAATGAAATCATACAATGTATAATATTGTAATATAACAAACTGTCTCCTTTCACTTAACATAAGGTTTCCAAAGTTCATTCATGTTATGGCATCTATCAGTACTTTATTGATTTTATTGCTAAATAAAATGCCATTGTATAGATAATACCACATTTTATTAAACCATTTATCAGTTGAAATACATGTGTTGCTTCCACTTTTAACTATTATGAATAATGTTACTATGAATATTTTTGTACATATTTTGTACAGGCACAGATTTTCATTTATTTTGAGCGAATACTTAGGAATTAAATTGATAAATCATATCATAACTCTATGGTTAGCATTTTGGAATGACTGCCAAGTTATTTTCCAAAGTGGTTGCATAATTATGCATTCCCACCACCAATCTATGAGGGTTTTAATTCCCCTATATCCTCAACAAAACTTTAAGTCTTTTTGATTATAGCTATCCTAATGGGTATGAAATGGTACCTCATTGTGGTTTTGATTTGCATTTCCCTAACGTTTAAAGATGTAGAACATTTTTTCCAGGTGCTTAATAGTCATTTGTATAGCTTGTTTGTACATGTGTATTCATATGTTAAAAGGCACCTAGAATTTTGTTAGGGATTGTGTTAAATATGTAAATATATTTGGGGAGTATTGATAATATTAATTATTATATTACATATTATATTACAATATTAAGTCATCTGATCCATGAACATGGAATATCTTCCCATTTATTTAGGTCTTCTTTAGTTTTTCTGAATAATGTTTTAATTTTCATAATGCATATTTTGCACTCCTTTTGCTAAATTTATCACTATTTTATTGTCTTATAAATAAAATTATTTTCTTAATTTTATTTTTGGATTGTTTATTGCTATTTTATAGAAACACAATTGATTTTATATATTAATTGTGTATCCTGCAACCTTGAATATTTATTTTATTGTTTGTGTTGGGTTTCTTAGGCTTTCTTCTGCAAAAAATTATTTGATCTAAAAGAGAGATAGTTTTACTTCTTTTTTTCTAAATTGGATATCCTCCATCTCTTTTACTTGCCTAATTGTTCTGATTAGAACCTCCAGTGCAATGTTAAATAGAAGTGGTGAAAAAAGACATCCTTCTCTTGCTCTTGATCTTAGTGGAAAGCCTTCAGTCTTTTACAAGTAAACTTGTATGATATTAGCAATGGTCCTTCATAGATGCCCTTTATGAGGTTGAATAGCGCCAATTGGTTGAGTGTTTTATCAAAAACGGTTACTTTTATTGAACTTCCTTGTATGTGACAAGTCATTTTTCATTTGCTGCTTTCAAAATTTTGTTTCTTTTTATCTGTCATCATTTTTACTGTGTATGGTTGTGTGTCTCTTTATGTGTATCCTATTGGAGTCACTTGAACAGCTTGAGTGTGTAGAATAAATTTTTCAAGCAACTTAGAAGTTTTCAGCCTTTAGGTATTTGAATGTGTTTATAATAGCATTTTGAAGTCTATTTTTCTGTTGAGTACAACATCTGGGCCACCTCAAAAAGAGTGGTGGTGGCCAGCTTGATTTTTCTATGTATGAGTCACACTTTCTTGTTTGTTTTTTGTTTTTATGTATCAAGGTTTTTCATTTAAAACTAGCTTTATGTTATTGCTTGTTTATTTTAATGATTTTACTAGAATCTTTTGGTGAAGTATATTTGCTTTGTAGTGTGGAGCCTGTAATGTTGCACTTCAGAAGTTGCACCATCTTATTGACATCCCATACTCTATGCATGACTTTCTACTTGGATGGACCTTGTTAATATCAATTGTTTACCTCCAGTGATTATTGGTGGGTCATTATGCTGTTTTTGACAATGCCCTGGTGCATATATGAGGACTGTCTGGAAATTATCCAGCCATGTAACTGTTCTTGTTACATTAACAATGGCTGGATACTTTCCAGACAGCCCTTGTATTGTTACATTGTCTATTCAGTTAAGTGAATCTCCTTTGCAGGGGTAGTCTTTGAAAGAGTCTTCCTCAATGTTACAGGCTCTTTTCAACTGTCTTTCCCTGGTTGTCTCTCATAAACATTTAGCTGGTCTATCATTTCACTTCTCTAAAGGAGCCATCAATCTCCTCTTAATCACCATCAAAATTTCCATTTTATGACAGTGCCCTTAAACTTGGGGTTCCTCAAACTTTGCTCCCAGATAAAGTTAGCACTTTATGGAGAACTACATATTTCCCTGCTATTAAGGCTTATTGTTCCACCTGGACAGAACCTATGTGCTACTGGCCCGGAGCTGGGTGCATGGATGGTGGATACTCTTACTCTAAAAGCAGAGCAATGACCATGCATGATAGCCTATTTTCTTGGCTTGTTTTCCAGCATGCAACATTTGCCATATGAGCAAGCTGTGGTGAGATGATCAATGTTTGGGATTCTCAACCTGTCACAGCTGGTGTAGTCTCTCACTCTATGAGTATGGTCTGGGTAGATGAAGGCAGACCATTTTGCTTAACTTGCTCTGCTTGTCTGAAATAAAGCTGCAACATGAATCTGGCAAAGGAGATAAGAAATTGTTGCTGTCTGCCCTACCATAAAGAAACCATTGTCTTAGGTTAGGAGCTGATGGAAAGAGGAAGCCCTGTCTTCTTACCTGTACCCATCAGGAGTAGAGCTTCCATCATACTGACCTGACAGGAAGAGAGTGGTTCAAGGCCCACATACTCTCATGTGCTTACTGAGATTTAGTTAGAACAAATGAGAGTTTCATCATGAATCATTCATTCTTGAATAAATATTTATTCATTTGTTGTGTGCTCATAGGAAATTCTAGAAACACTATTATTCTTCTTATTATCAATTCTCAGCAGTTCCTAGTTGTTTCAGTGGTGAGAGGGTTCATGAGGATCCTTACTCTACTGTTCTGAAAGTTCTTCATCTCCAATTACTTTCAAGGCATTATTTTCTGAGGCAATGTGTTAGTTTAAATACAGGAATAGATCATTTTATTGTGATTTGCTGTATTGTGCTTTGAATATATAGCATTTCTTACCAATTAAATGTTGGTGGCAACCTTTTGTCAAGCAAGTCTATTGACACCATTTTCCCAACAGCATGTGCTTACTTAGTAATTTTTAGTAATAAAAATTTTTTAATTAAGATATGTACATTGTTTTGTTAGACATTATGCTATTGTGCACTTAACAGGCCACTTATAGTGTAAACATAACATTTAAATGGACTGGAAAACCAAAAAAGTGATATGGGTCACTGTCTTGTGATATTTACTTCATTGCAGTGGTCTGGAATGGAACCTACAATATCTCTGAGGTATGCCTGTGTCTTATATTTTGATATTTCCTATATCTGTATTTATATCTATATCTATATATATTATTAAATGGTAATGTTGTTCTATGCTTGCTGTGGCCACCTGGGCAAGTAATATATTTATACAATATTCTGATTCTTTGCTAATTTATTTTTAACAATGATGATAAAGATATTGGCATCATTCCTTGAACAAGAGTGGTGTCAATAAAAGATAAAATGAAACACATATTTACCTTGAGTGTCTTGATAACAGAAAGTAAAATTTAGCTGTCCTATCTAGAATTTTCTAGTTTAAGGTAAATGTATTTATCTTCCCCCAGGAAATATAATGGACAATTTTAGAAAAAGAATGAAGGCTCCGTGCCTTGGTTTCTAAGGAAAGCGTATGGCAGTGACAGCATTGGCAGTGAAGAAAGATAAATGAAGAAGCTCCCTCAGTGAGATTTTGGCTGCTGCTTTACTTAGGCTCTCTACCTCATTTTGGATTTTAGCCTTTGGATTATTTCTATTGGAACCTTCTGAACCTCAGGTTGCTTACACTAAAAACAAAGAAGATAATTTATTTTGTATAGGTGTTCTTCCCAAGTCCTTTGATGCATGCTGCTTAAGCTCCATTTTATTTCTGCTCCTATAATTACTCAATTAATTTACTTATTTTCTGAACAGTCAAGTTCTCAATGTAATTAATAACTCAATTATGCTATTTGAATTCCTTATCTACCATCTTCTGTGTCCACTCATGATGGGATGATCATGGAATGAAATCATATTTATAATGAACTGTAGAAATGGTCCCTGAATATATAATCTTTGAAATTATAATAATTTTTCTTTTGCGGATTCTCTCTAAATAGGCCATAGATGCATTTTCATCCATTTAATCATGTGATACATTGGCTTTAGGCTCTGACTTGTCTCCATCTGATATTGTTTCCAAGTCTGATTTTTGCAAGTTATTAAGCATTTCTTCCTTGTCCTAAAATATTCATTATTTGAACTAATAGTAATATTATTTTCTTTATAATATATTGATAGCCTATAGCATGTTTATTACTAAACAGATTGAATTGCACAATTAATAAAAATGATTTTTTTGGAAATAGATTATTGTTATTATTTTTAGAATAGCAGCATGCTACTTGGGAAGACGTTTGTTGTATATTTAAAAATTCTTACCAGAATATATTTATCCTGTGCAGGGTTCCTTATTTTAAACAAATATTCAAATCATGGATTTTTGAAGCATGCTTCATGGAAAATATTACATAAGCTGTGAAAATAAGTATTAAGTTTGGTGCAAAAGTAATGCGGTTTTGGCATTGTTGAAATTTGCCATTTGATACTGGAATACATTCTTAAATAAATGTGGTTATGTTATACATCATTTTAATGTGCATTTCTCGCTTTATGTTTTTTTGTTAATGACTTATGGCTTACTGTTTATTTTACTTTTATTTTAGACTATGGAAATGATGGTAGACAAAAAGCAAACTTGAGTGATTTTCTTATTCGAGTTCTAAACGGGTCATAAAGCAGCGGATACAACTTACAACAGCAACAACGCATTTGGTCCAGGAACTGCTAAGGAACGTACAGTGCAGTGGTGGTTCAAGAAGTTTTGCAAAGGAGATGAGAGCCTTAAAGATGAGGAGCACAGTGGCCGGCCATCGGAAGTTGACGACGACCAATTAAGAGCAATCACAGAAGCTGATCCTCTTACAACTACCTGAGAAGTTGTCGAACAACTCAACATAGACCATTCTACAGTAGTTTGGCATTTGAAGCAAGTTGAAAGGTGAAAACGTTCGATAAGTAGGTGCCTCATGAGCTGACTGAAAATAAAAAAAAAAAAAAATTGTCGTTTTGAAGTGTCATCTTCTGTCCTTGTACACAGCAACAACAAACCATTTCTACATCGGATTGTGACGTGCAACGAAAAGTGGATTTTATACGTCAACCAGCGATGGCCAGCTCACGGTTTGACCACGAAGAAGCTCCAAAACACTTCCCAAAGCCAAACTTGCACCAAGAAAGGTCATGGTCACTGTCTGGTTGTCTGCAGCTGGTCTGATCCACTATAGCTTTCCGAATTCTGGTGAAACCATTACATCTGAGAAGTATGCTCAGCAAGTAGATGAGATGCAACAAAAACTGTAATGCCTGCAGCCAGCATTGGTCAACAGAAAGGGCCCAATTCTTCGCTACGACAGCACCTGACTGCAGGTTGCACAATCAACCCTTCAAAAGTTGAACGAATTGGGCTTCAAAGTTTTGCCTTATCCGCTGTATTCACCTGACTTCTCTCCAACCAACTACCACTTCTTCAAGCATCTGGACAACTTTTTGCAGG
>CM052445.1:24694263-24709380 GCA_028533085.1 Varecia variegata | reverse complement strand
ATTTTATATCTATTATCACAGTGTGATATCTATTATCACACTGTAATATATAAATATTACATGAAATATTTATATAAATAAACGTGCTTTTAGATTTGTGATAAACATTTTTTTGTGGGCAACACATTTAAATTAGAAAGAGAAAAACAAATCCATCTTAAAGTAATTGACGAATATAGAAATATTGTAACTGGTTGGCTATTTCTATTTGCATTTTTTCCAAATTATAGTCTTTTTTTTTTAAGACTGGAAAACAGTCTAACAGCAGCAGTTTTGCAGCATTGACTAGTCTTAAGATCTATGGATGGGAAATCATAGCACAGCTATATGCTTTGAGATGCACTACAAATTATTGTACAGTAAAATTCTTGTTTGTTAGTTTCATAATTCTATCATACGTGCAATTTCTCCATGTGTTTTAACTTGCTGTTTGTTTTTCTGATTATAGATCACATTCCCCTTCTTTTTTGCATATATAATGGGTTTTGATTAGTTGATTAGGACATACTGTCTAAGTTTTGTACATTCAATGCTAGAAGAGACAAATCTACTTAATGAAATAGAAAACAGTTCAGTGCATGCCTAAGGCTGATGCTGGGGAAATTGAATGAGAAAAGACAGAAGGGAATATTTGGAGTAACAGAAATATTCTATAACTCAATTATGACAGTGGTTATCTGGGTGTATACATTTGTCTAAATTTTTAAAAAGATATAAACATTCAAGACAGGTGCCTTTTTATTACATATGAAAAACATATCAATAAAGAGAGTTTAGAAACTAAAAAAAATCCACAGCTGCATACTTTTGACCTTGAGTCACCTCACTTGAGAAGGCAGCACAGCATGCCATAAGAGGCCAGGCCTTGAAGTAATATGTAACAAGTTTCAAATCAGTCCTCACATTTGTAAAAGTTAATCATTGTCTTTGAGATTTGGTTGTCTCATCTATAAAGAGGAAAATGATTGCTATATTTGAGACTGAATGTGAATAATAATTTCATAAAGAACATCTATCACATAAGATATACTCAGAAATGTTGGTCCTCTTTCTCTCCTTTGATGTGCATTCTGATTCCAGGGTATGATTTAAGTCATACTAGTCATCTACCGATGAAACAAAATGACAAGTTTCTCCATAAGTGTAGAGTTACATTTAAATTATGTTTTAATTAGTATACTTAACATTTACATATTGCAAAGCTAAAGTACAAAAGATTTAGTATGGCAAGTTTACGTTGACTTTTCCAGTAGAATTAGCTATGGTGCAGAAACTGATCTGATTTTGGGAATTCAGGAGGTTAATTAAGTACTGAAACTTTATTCGCTAATGCTAAGCTGGCTTCCAGTATTCATTCATAATTATAAATAAGCTCATAGTTTATATCTTAAAAATTATAAGTCAGAGTGGTTCCCAAATACTTCAACTGTTCAAAATATAAGGGATAAGAAGGGATGTTCAAAATAAGTAGGGATAGAAAATACAGGTAAACCCTCTGACACCAATACATGTGAGAGTATATGCTGTAAATGGACAATGAAGTATTCATTGAAATCTGCAATTGCTGCAGTCTTTAACATTTGAACAAAGTTTAAGGAGTTATTTAACTATTCCATACAAATTGCATATATTTAGATTTTCATTTTCTTAGGCTATCGCATTTTCCAATAAAAATCATCACTGTGACCCATCTTGCATCATTAACTGACATCTAAAATTCATCTGCTGGTGCTATAATAAATAGCCTAGGGAAAGGCTATATGGAAGGGCATAGCACATTAAGTAAGCTTGTGAACACAGAGAACTTATAATTTTATACTTTCTTAGAGAACAAATTGTTTAAAAGAAATAAACAAGTTTAAAAGGAGATAATGAAAATTATATCTGGAAAAGAAATATACTGTAGAATACATATCAACAATTTTATTATGCAACATCCCTTTATCCCTACCAATGATTCCTTAAATTATTTTCCAGCACACTCTGTCCAAATATACAAAATAAAAGAACTAAAAATACTAAATAACATAATCATGTTTATTTTCTTGTTAGTTTCTTACAAATATGAGCAGGTGCATAGCAAATAAAAATTCATTTCTGATGGTATACTTTTTTTTTAAGACTTCAAAAAAGCCACTGGACTAAGAGCCAAGTCAATAGAAAATTTTTTATGAGAGGTGATATAAAACTCTGCTATTTTCTGTTATGTGTATATCAATCAAAGAGGTAATACATTTTGGAAGTAATGAAGGTGTCATTACTACAAAAGATAAAAAACAAAATATTTCTACCATTAAACTACTAAAACTATATAATTTATATTGAAGGTATTCTGTGGAGTGGTCAATATGATAAGCACTTTGTATCAATTAAAATGTTTTATTTTCATTAGCTTCATGTAATTGTCTAATAATATTCCATTCTACAGATGATTTGCAAGAAGTCAACAGGGAGTAAATGGTGGAGTTACAAATAAAATCCAGACAACATACTACCAGAGTTTACACTCTTAAACCTAGGAAATATCATGCAACTTAATATTAAAAAGGAAGAAAAGCCAAATGAAATAAACTATTGTTGATGAATAATCAAACCTGAAATTTCTTTATAAGCATTTGTGAAAAACAAATGTCTGAGTTTATGTATATAAAAGTGTTTATAATGCTTTGTCATGTACAGAATATAAGAACATAAGTATAGGATATAAGCAAGAGACAGTAAGTTGAACCATTTTCTATCATATGTAACCATTTAAATATAAAAATCTAGAAATCTTATTCACTATTACCATTCTTGTGTATCTATATGTGTGTATGTGTGTGTCCCTTGTTTGAAGCCATACGATTGATTGGAATGTGATGTTGATAAGAGAACAGAGAAGAAAGATACATAATATTGATTGAAAAACTTGACAACAATGTTCAATGAAGCACTTCAAACTAATGTCATTTGGCTATCTCCAACTGCCCTCTTGATATACTCCCATGTGATTTGATTGATGAATAACATGTTAGTTTGGAAGCATTTAAATCAATCACATTGTCCAGGTACTTGTCATATCCCATGTCAATCTGTCTTACATAGTGTAAAATATTTTGGGGAAACACTGTAAAGAGTTTCAAATGGATTACTTATTTTCACTTAAAACAATGAAATTAGTTTAATTTATGGATGGATTTAAGCTATGAATGGATTTAATACTACTTTGAGATTATGGATAGAATATTAATAACACAATGAGACACAAACCACTTGCTTAAAACGCTTATTGGTTCATATAGTAGAAACTTTGAATGTAAATATGAAACAGGAAGAAAAGGGGAAAATAAACTTTCATTTAAGAAAGTACTATGTCAGTAGATTACCCATACTGATATCCTCGAAAATAAATACATATTCAGTTATTTATGAAAACTTCTATTAATTTGAGAAAATGTGAATAATCATACACATACTTATATAACCAGCTTATATTTAGTTATTTATTTAATACCTATTCATTTATTATTTACAACAGGTAACTGGCTTATATTATATAATGAAGGGGAGAAGGTGACAAGCAAGTCCAAAGTGCACAGGGCAAGCTGTCTGGAAGGGGGGACGGGTGTTTACCTACATGATGAGTGCAATGTGCACTGTTGGGGGAATGGACACCCTTGAGGCTCAGTCTCGGGGGGTTGGGAGGGGCATGGGCAATATACTTAACCAGAACGGTTGTACCCCCATAATAAGCTATAATAAATAAAAAAAAAAAAAAGAGCAGTCTGGAACCACACAGGCACAGGGGTAGCTTCTGTCCACAGTGGAGAGTCGCTCTGTCTGGGAAATCCTAAATGCTCTTTTAAAGACATCCAATTGATTTAGTTAATTCTGCCAAGGATAATCTCCTTCCCAACTGATTAAGTCAAATACTCTCAGGATAATCCCCTAACTTGTTAACTGATCATGGAATTTAACTGTATCGAAATCCCTTTGCCTTGGTCCTGCAATGTAACCTAGTAACAGAAGTAAAATTTATCATATCCTACTCATACTCAATTGAGGGAAGTATAAAGAACATACTCACAGTGGATAGGAATCTAAAGTGTCATTTTAGAATTTTGTTACACGAGAATACAAAGATGGTTTAATATTAGAAAACTCATCAATGTAATTGGCTCTATTATTGACTTAAAAGAGAAAAAAATATCATATACTTTGTTTCATTATTTTTAAATATTTGATAAATTTTTGAATAAAAGGAAACTTTCCTAGTTTGATAGATAATGCTAATTTTTACCAGAAATATAAAAAGTGCTAGTAGTAATATACTAGTGAAACCATTCTGGACAGCAACCTGGAAGGCCTTGGTCAATGTAAGGAAAAGGACAATTCATAAGCCTGAATTCTCACTTCTGTGTATATATTTCAGATAAATTCTCACACAAATCCATAATAGGATATAAACAATTATGTTCGCTTTTTGAAACTTTTTGTGTTTGTTTTGTTTTGTTTGTAGCAGGGACTTGAAGTCTACATATTTATTCATCACAAGGGAAATAGGCAAGTAAAATTGTATATAAATACAACAGAAGTAATTACACAAAGCAAAGGAATATGTTAAAATGATGTCATAAAAGTAAAATATATATATATAGCAAAACATAATTTATACAATTAAACATTCATTTATACAAAACAATACTGCATATTTTATGATATTTCATACAGATAATAAACAACATACACTAACTGTAACCAGCAAGAAGAAACTAAGGAGATATAATCACCGAATGTGATGAGGTATCCTGGATGAGATTTTGTAACTGAAAAAGGATATTATGTAAAAAACCAAGGAAATATAAATAAGGGATGGAAATTTGTTAAAAATAATGCATAAATATTAGTTCATTAATTATGACAACTGCACCATACTAATGTAAGATGTTGATAGTAGGGAAATCTAGATCTGAGGAATATGGATACTTTATATACTATATTTGCAAATTTTCTATGTATTTATTTTGAAATATAAAGCTTTAAAAAATAAAAAAATCTTTTATGCCTATTTTTAAAACTGACTCAGGCAATCTTAATAGAAGTTACACTTCATAATATTAACATAATGGTAAGATTAATATTGTATTATGCTATTTAGTGCTATATTGGTCTTAATTATTTTGAATTGATATCTACTTATTTTGATACTAAGATATAGATAGAAATATATTTGTGTATTTTAATCCCATTTTATAAACGAGGAAAAGAAGATCTTAGTGACTCAGTGATTCACCCAAGGTACACAAAGCTTCTGAAATGAGATACTGTGACAAGTCAGCCCAGTTGTTGATTATCTTCAGGCATGGGGACATCTGGGCTGAATCTGGAACAGTGGTCATCAGTCTACCTCAATGTGCCATAGAATTATTTTTGTTTACTATGTGTTCAATGATGTTAAAATTGTTGACAAGAATTATACTCTATCAGTTAACTCCATGTTTATATAGAGTGTTAAAAACAAACAAAAGTCAAGCAAAATTTTTCTCAGCTATGGCAAGGAATTGAGGCTTGGGTAATCAGATGCAAATCAAAAGCCAGTGTTGCAAAGACATAACAACCACATACATTTATCAGAATCAAGACTTCTATTTGCACTGTCCGGGGTCGGAAGGGTGTCTTTGGGCAAAATGCAGTGTTTATCACCAGAGAAGTTGGTCCTGTTTTCATCAACAAATATTGCTGCAAGATACATATTAAGAGCTTTCACTATTAGTCTCCCTTGTTTAATGGACTCTGGGTTGTTAAGGGAAGAGCAGTAACACACATGACTGGAGATCATGGGAGATATAATACAAAGAATGTTTCTCCCTTAGTATGGCGAAAGTTATGTAGTCTGTGGAATATCAGTTTTTCCCTTTCTGATTTCCTCCCAAGTTTCCACATCCTCCATGCTGCCCTTGAAGCCCAAAGGGCTAAAGCAAAATTGCCTCACATGCAATCTTCACCATATTGTTGTTATTCTTCTATTATGAAAAAATGTTTTTCCTTTATATGTATCTGGATGAATTTTCTAATGATGAAAGCATGTTTTAATAATCAAATCTTTCAAGCCAGTTATGATTCAAATGCTGAATATTTGATCTTGTCAGTTTGCCAGAATATTAAAAAAAAAATGAAAAGCACATTTCCAGATCATTATGGAAGAGATTTTAGGTTGATGGCATGATATTTTATCTTCAAATGGAGAAAATGCCCAAGAGTAAGCAATTTTCAAAATGTATAGCCCAACAAAGATAGGAACATATGAAAGAATTGTTACACTGAACTATGATGAATAGTTTCTAGCTTTTCTGATTAATGGACTGTTCAGAAATATGTGCATCTGGGAACATTGAGTTTAAAATTAAATTCGAGGAATTCCTGAGTTCTAATTTCATATCCTCAAACAGTAGGACTCTGTAATTTATGCATGCTTTGATGGATTTTTTTAAGCAGCATTTAAGATGAGCAGTGTCAATTTCACAGGAGAATAATAGTGAATTTACTGTGGGCTCATTACTTCATAGAGGCAACTGAAAAGGAGAATGAAGTCATCTATTTGTTCGGCATTCCATAGATACAGCATTTAAAAAATTTGAATTATTTTTTTCTATTATAATAGCTTCTTATATATAAGTAATGTTTTAACAACACATTGTATCATTGGTGAAATATCCTAAAACTTTTCATAATTAACTATTCTTTACAATTTATGAACTGACTTTTATATTATTTGGATTTCACATTTTTAAAAAATAAAGGTTCAGGCCAGGCGCAGTGGCTCATGGGTGTAATCCCAGCACTTTGGGAGGCCAAAGCAGGAGGATCACTTAAGATCAGGAGTTTGAGACTAGTGTGAACAAGAGCAAGACCCTGTCTCTATGAAAAACAGAAAAATTTGCTGGGTGTGGTGGTGTTTGCCTGTAGTGCCAACTACTTGGGAGGTGGAGGCAGAGAATTGCTTTAGCCCAGGAGCTTGAGGTTGCAGTGATCTATGATTACACCATTGTACTCTATCCTACTCTAGAGCAATACTCTGTCTAGGAAAATAAAATAAAATAAAGATTGATTTAAACTGATATGTGTGTGTGTGTGTATATATATATATATATATATATAAGCAACTCAAAACAAAAAGTCATGGCAATTTTTTCTTATTGTTTTGGAAGTTTTAAAATGTAGTTGAGAAAATAAAAAATAATTAACATAAATAGCTTTAATAGTTTGTTTAAGAAACTAAAAAGACATTAAAATAATATGTAACAAGTTGATTTTATGAGGAAAAAGAAGGAATTAATGGTCTAGAAGGCAACAAAAAAATGACAAAATTCTATAATGACACATTATAAATTCAAGATTCATTCTTTGTAAAGAAATAGAACAGTGAACTTCTGACTAAATTTTAATTGTTATAAAAAAATCATGCATTACTATTCCAAATGTAAAAAGGACATCTCTGCAATATGAATGAAATTTGAAATAATAAAGTGGATACTATTATCTACTTTATTACTTACTATAAGGTAAGTTGTAGGATAAGTATTCAGTAATCTGAATACACCCATAATTAAATAAGGAAAATGTGATGAGATATCATACAGTCTTCTGTTATAAAACACAAATAAATAGATAAAAAATAAATAATTGAATTATATATACACATACATAAATGCACTTAAATGCTCGGATTGCTTAGTAGTTTTGTGGAAAAATTATTACATCAATTAAATACCAGAAATGATATAGTTAATAATTTAATAGAAAAAATTATACTAATAATTGTATTAAAAAAACATAACTAGTCTTGGGGAAAAGTAGTGACAATAGCCACAGTTTTTTACTCCCTACAAATGCCACTCCCAAAACAGTGATTGAAACTGAATTCAAAGACAGTGTTAACGCAAAACTAGGTGAACAGTCATCTAAAGTAACTTTCCAAAAGAACATGTTATAACAAATAAATAACTGGAGGATGTCTGTTATCCATGTCTGCACAAAGGAGAGCAGAGGGAATTAAAACAGTGCCTGATAGACCAGAAAACAGGGGACTCCAAACTATTGTGCAGGGAGTGGTTTTGTCCATTCCAATAGCATCTGGGCTGAGTTTGCAGTGAGGACTACTGGAGCGAAAGCAGTCTAGCTCCTTGTAATTTCTTGCAACCGAGCTGCTAGACTGATCTAGCACAGGAATCCAGAGTAAGGAGAAATGTTTGGCAGAAAAAACATTGAGTATGATAGAGAGTATAGAAAAAAAGAAATAAGAAAAAAAATGGAGGAAGATAATAATGCCAGAAAATTCAAAAAGCCAACTCACTATCTTTTGAAACATTGGATTTCAAAAATGACAGAAGAGGGTGCTCTTTTAACTAGAATGCCTATTTTGAAAATTTCTCATTCTAAACACTCAATAAAATTAATTTCACATAATAATATACAATAAAGCTATTGAGGTCAAATCCCATAAAATATTTTGAAAACCACAAAAAAATAGAAGAACAATTATTTCCCTATGGAATATGAAAACATGCTAGAAAAAGATGTGCTCACAGAATAAATTTTTAAAAATTTAGCTTTATCACAAACAAGTAAAGATGTTAACAAAATGACAAGAGATATGAAGAACACAAGAAATAGAATTAGAAAAAAGTCAAGAATGAGATAACAGAATTCAGAAAAAATTAAATCAAATATATCTACATTTATAAAAAAATCATGAGCAAAGTTCAATCTTAATCTTTATTATTGATATACGAGACATATTTTATAATTATATTTGTCTCATACATGGATGGTCTATTTCCTGGCTAATTGATTGTTGAAGTGACTAATAATACCAAGGACTGCTGAAATTTTATGAACTAGTTGAATATTTATTTTTCTCCATTATGAGCATTTCTGATATTGACTATTTTCTTTCCATTTCTTCTCAGTGTCATTAAGTAGAAAAGAGGAATAAAATATGAGCATATTAATTTATTTACAATATAAATTATAAATCAGCAGCATACTATTTTACTAGAGAGTTCTAACTACCCTTCTCATCAGTTGTATTGAAGTCATCATAAGCTAAGAATATCTAATTCTGATAAGAGCTTTGGTGAGTTTCTACAAATCATATGCATCCATCTTTAAAAACCAAATATAAAGGATGTTTTGACTCAAATTTATGTTCAAATCTTAATATTTAAATTTCACATTTTATGTTTTATTTGGAGAGTTTGATCACATAACTTTAATTTTAAATCTCAAATTTTGTGTCTTATTTGACACTTAGATCATATAACCATAATTTTATAGATACGAAGCTAAAACATGTATAAAGAATAGATTATTATAGGTGTTTGCAGTAATTTATGAGCTATGGTGGAATAAAAATATAGGCCTACCTTGTTTGATTGTGCTTTCCTTTATTGTGTCTTGCAGATATTGGATTTTTTTACAAATTGTAGATTTGTGGCAACCCTGAGTCAAACAAGTCTATCAGTGCTATTTTTCTAACAACGTGTGCTCATTTTGTTTCTCTGTGTCACATTTTGATAATTCTCAAAATATTTCAAACATTTTACTATTATTATATCTGTTACAGTGAACTGTGATCAGTGATCTTTGATGTTACTATTGTAATTTTTGGTCGGGTTACCTGAACTGTTTTTGTATAATATGACCAACTTAAGCAATAAATGTGCGTGTTCTGACTGCTCCACCGACTGGACATTCCTCTGTTATTTTCTTCTTTGTGGGCCTCTCTATTCCCTGAGACCCAATAATTGAAATTAGGACAATTAATAGCCCTACAATAACCTCTAAGTGTTCAAGTGAAAGGAAGATTCTCTCATTTTAAATCAAAAGCTAGAAATGATTAAGCTTAGTGAGGAAGACATATCAATAGCTGAGATAGGCTTAAAGCTAGGCCTTATTCACCAAACAGTTCACCAAGTTTTGAATGCAAAAGAAAAATTCTTGAAGGAAATTTAATGTGGTACTGCAGTAAATATCCAAATGACAAGAAAATGAAACAGTGTTCGGGATAGAAGATCAAACCAACCACAACATTCCATTAAAGCAAAGTCTAATCAAGAGCATGGACCTAACAATCTTCAATTTTGTGAAGGCTGATAGAGGTGAGGAAGTTGCAAAAGAAAAAAATGAAGACAGAAGAGGTTGGTTTATGAAGTTTAAGGAAAGAAGTCATCTTCATAACATAAAAGTATAAGGCTAAGCAGCAAGTACTGGTGTAGAAGGTGCAGCAAGTTATCCAGAAGATTGAAGAGAATTCTTCAAGAAGGCTACACTAAATTACATATTTTCAATGTAGACTAAACAGCCTTAAGTTGGAAGAAGACACTGTCTGTGACTTTCATAGGTGTAGAGAAAAAGTCAATACTGGCTACAAAGCTTCAAAGGACAGGCTGAATCTCTTGTTAGAGGCTAATGCAGCTGGTGACTTTAAGCTGAAGCCAGTGCTCACTTACCATTCTGAAATCCTAGGACACTTAAGAATTGTGCTAATCTATTCTGCCTGTGCTTTATAAATGGAGCAACAAAGCCTGGATGACAGCACTTCTGTTTATAGCATTGTTTACTGAATATTTTACTGACTATTTTAAGCCGAGAGCTAGTGCTCAGAAAAGAAGATTCCTTTCTAACTATATTACTGCTCATTGCCAATGTACCTGGTCACCCAAGGGCTCTGATGAAGATGTACAAGGAGATTAATGTAGTCTTCACACTTCCTAACACAACATCTATTCCTCAGCCTGTGGATCAAGAAGTAATTTTGACTTTCAAGTCCCATTATTTAAGAAATAAATTTCATAAGGCTATAACTGCCATAGAGAGTGATTCCTGTGATAGATCTGGGCAAGGTCAATGAAAAGCTTCTGGAACGGGTTACCCATTCTACATGTCATTAATAATACTTATGATTCACGGGATGAGGTCAAAATATCAACATTTATAGTAGTTTGAAAAAAGTTGACTCCAGCCATCATGGATGACATTCAAGTTTTCAGTGGAGGAAGTTAACTGCAGATGTGGAAATGGCAAAAGAACTACAACTAGAAGTAGAGCCTGAATGGTATGACTGAATTGCTGCAATCCCATGATAAAATAGATGAGGAGTTGCTTCTTATGGATGATCAAAACAAATGGTTTCTTGAGATGAAATCTACTCCTGGTGAAGATGCTGCAAACATTGTTGAAATGACTACAAAGGATTTAGAATATTACATAAACATAGTTGATAAAGCAGCAGCATGGTTTGAGAGGATTGACTCCTATGTTGTAAGAAGTTCTACTGGGGGTAAAACGTTATCAAACAGCATTGCATGCTACACAGAAATCTCACTAACTGTAGGAACAATGAAGGCTTGAAGGAGTGATGAAAGCAAAAGAATAAAAAATATAAACCCAGAATTCTATATCCACCAAAAATATCACTCAAGATGACATCAAAAGGAAGACTTTTTCAGACTTAAAATAAAAACACTAAAAGTATTTGTTGCCAGCAGACCTCCACAAAAGGAAATGCTAAAAGATGTTTTTCAGACTGAAAGAAGTGATACCAGATGGAAATCTGGATCTACAGGAAGAAATGGAAAGCATTGAAAATGGTAAATGTCTGGGTAAATATGAGGAAAAATACTTTTATTTTACATTTTTTTCTCCTATTTCTTTTTTAAAAGCATAAAACTTTTTAAAACAAAAGAATAAAACAGTGGCTATGGATTTACAGCAAGAGTAAATGGTTTTAAAATAATTTTAAATTTTCTATGTCAATACTAGTAGACTGTGGGCAGTTATAGTATATATTGAAATCCCTAGAAACATCACACTGAAAATAAAAGATTTAATTGAAGAGCTGAAGACTGTAAACATTTCTGAGTGTGCAAAACAAGAACTAAATCATTTGAGGTGTATAGCATATTCATGGATTGGAAGACTCAATATTGTTAAAATGTCAAGTCTCCCCAATTTTATATACGGTTTCAGTTATAATCCCATTGGAATTTTTAAATGATAAATTGAGTATAAAATTTATATGAAAATGTAAATAAGCTAAAGTAGTTAAAATCATCTTGTGTGAAAAGAACAAAGTTGAAGGATTTACAATATATGACATAAAGATTAACTATAATTCTAAATTAATTAAGATGATGTAATTCTGGTGTAAGAACTGACAAATTGATCAATAAGAAGGGAGAGAGAGTGCAGAAACAGATACACATTATTATTGTCATTTGATTTTTGACAGAGGTGCCAAAGCAGTGAATTAGGAAAGTAAAGTGCTTTTAACAAGTGAAACAGGAATTAGTGTACAACAGCATTGGGGGGAAATAAACATCAACCTCCACTTTACACTATGTAAGAAATAACTTGATACTATGATATATCATAGAACTAAGGGTAAAAACTAAATCCTTAAAGTTTTTATTGAAAAACTAAGTACAGTAACTTTGTATCTGGGGATGGACAAATACATCTTAGACAGGAGAGAGAAAGCAACATATATAAAATGGAAAGTTGATAAATAGAACTTTATTAAAGTTTTGGTTATCAAAATACACATTAAGTAAATGAATTAGGCAAGTCACAGACTAAGAAAATTACTTTCATATCACATATCTCACAAAGTTTATGTTCAGGTTATGCAAAGAATGTCCACAACTCAAAAAAAAAAAAAAAAGCAGAAAAAGAATAAAAAACAACCCAATAAAAATGAGTAAAAGTTTAAGCAGACATACATAAATGCAGACACACAAATGGCCAATAAATATAAAAAGAAATTTTCAACATCATTTGCCATTAGAGAAACATAAATTAAAATTATAAGGAGATATCACCACACACATGCCAGAATGGCTAAAATTGAAAACCCTGGAAAACCAAATGCTGGTAAAGATATGATACAACTGAAAATTTCAAACACGGCTGGTGGGAGTATAAAATGGCACAATCACTTTGCAAATAGTTCTGGATAATTTCATATCTATTAAGCTTGTTTTTTCTGTATGTTTGAAATATCTTATCATAACATGTCAAATATAAGCCAGAAAAGGTAAAAACAAGAATTTATAAAATTCATTGAAATATGAAATTTTAGAAGTTGGATAAGGAGTTTTAAATAATTGTGTTCCAAAATACTGGAAATTAGATAACTAGGTGATGAATTCAATTAGAGTGCTACAAACTTTGGCAAAAAGCCAAATGGGAAGACTTTGAAAATGCATAACTAAAATTAAAAGTAATAAGATGGGTCTAATGCAGATTAAACTCAGAGTATAGAGAAGGAGTAATCTGGAGTATAGATCAGATGAAATATACAAATTGGGAGAAAAAAGTATTGAAATTTCAGACAGTCATTGTTAATGAAGAGACATATGGTCTAATGTACAAGTAAAATGAGAAGGAGAGAATGCAATAAAACATTGAATTTCACACAGCATTATTTTTTACCCATAAAATAGATATAACACTACATAATCATTGTCGATTTTGGAGATAACATATGGAAAATGACTAAACTTAGTGAACGCTGAATAAAAACTAGTGCTTTTAAGGGTGGTATAATTATTACTAATAATTATTACATATAATTATTACTAATGTTTTATGGCCTTAAAATAATTTGCTACTAATAGCATGTTTTTATGTTTTATATATATGCCTTATCATATCCATCTCTACCTATTTCTACATCTATATAGCTTCTTGACATTAGGGGGCAGTCATAGTAGGTATTCCATACTATGCAGACTCAATAAATATTGGTGTCAACTCTTAGGCATAATATGTCAAATATGAATATACATACTCTGTGTATCAACAATTTCATCCCTAGGTAAACACCCAAAGAGTATACAAGAATGTTCACTGCAGCATTATTCTTAATAACAGAAAACTGGAAAAAGAAATACAAATGTCCATTAGAATTATACTATATAATAATAAATATATTAGTAGAATATATTAATTATATTGATTGTATATTAATTACATTAATAATAATTAATTATACTAATAATTATATTAGTAAAAATATATATATATATTTGGAAATGCCTGAGAGAGAGAGAGAGAGAAAGAGAGAGGGAGAGAGAGAGAGAGAAGCAGTTTCTTTCTGCTCCTATCTGCTAAGTATAACAATAAATATTGGAAATAATTCAAGAGGCAACTGTAGAAAATCTCTGACAGCAGATAGGAGGAAGGCAAACTTACTTGAGGCCCCAGGACTGGAGGTCTGTGGGGTGGCAAGGTATTTTAGGTTTCCTAATCCAAAAAAAGAAGTCAACCCATACCCAGTGCTTCCCTATCCCAAACCTAGCAACAGAAGTTAGCCCAGGTAGGCTCATTCTTCCACTAGATCAAATGGGAGGCCCTCCAACAACACCAGGGAAGCCTGGCATCATAGGCAAGAGGCGTCAATTAGGAGAACTACTAACAATGGACAACTAGGGAAAACAACATACTTTACCATTGGCTTAGAATAACCCTTCCATCAACATTATCCCCCTCTACTGCAGATTGATTTTGGGCAGTGGGTGGAAACAGCCAGAAGAATCATGAACTAACAAGTGGCCTCCAGAATTCTAGGACAGCCAGTGGGAAATGACAATAAGGTAGTCAACACAACTATTGGTTCAGGCCAAAGAGTCCCATGAACATGAGATGTCCCTCCTTCCATAGGAGAAACAGGATGGCTGGGTTGCACTGGTAAGAAGAATTCTGCCACAGTAAGTTGCCTGGCCTAAGAAGTCCTTTGCCCTTGTAGGCCTGGAACATTTGCTCCCATTGGGAGACATGAGGGTAGCCAGACAACACAGGCAAGAGAGAACCTAGCACAAAAAGTGACCCAACTGAGGAATTCTCTTTGTTCCAGTACATCTTTTTTTTTTTTTTTATTTTTTTTTTATTTCAGCTTATTATGGGGGTACAAAAGTTCTGCATAGATATATTGCCCATGTCCCTCCCAATCCCCCAAGACCGAGCCTCAAGCGTGTCCATTCCCCAGACAGTGCACATTGCACTCATCATATAGGTATACACCCATCCCCCTCCTCCCACCCCCCCGCCTCTGTCAGATACACAATTGGTGTTATT
>CM052445.1:24673523-24693763 GCA_028533085.1 Varecia variegata | reverse complement strand
CTATTAGAATCCTAGAAGAAAATGTAGGAAAGACTCTTACAGACATTGGCCTAGGCAAAGAATTTATGAAGAAGACACCTAAGGCAATCACAGCAACAACAAAAATAAATAAATGGGACTTGATTAAATTAAAAAGCTTCTGCACAGCCAAAGAAACAATCACGAGAATTAACAGACAACCCACAGAATGGGAAAAAATCTTCGCATACTACACATCAGATAAAGGACTGATAACAAGAATCTATTTAGAACTCAGCAAAATCAGTAAGAAAAAATCAAACAACCCTATCAAAAAGTGGGCAAAGGACATGAATAGAAATTTTTCAAAAGAAGATATAAGAATGGCTAACAAACATATGAAAAAATGTTCCAGTACATCTAAGCTACCACATCCTACACAAAGATATCTATTTTCTTGGGAGCATCTGTAGAGTGGATTCTGCTACAAGTGCTGGTCCAGGAAAGTCTCTTCATTGTCATAAGCCTAAGGTTTTCCTTCCCCATCAAAAAACCTAGGTGACCTGTCCTGGGGAAATCCATTTTGACCATTCAGGCATCACCTGTAGGCAACAAGGGGAAACTCATCAGTACCAGGTAAACCCAGTTAACTAAAATAACGTTATATAAAACAGATCTCCCTGGATGGGCTCAATAGCATAATGGAGTTTATTGAAGATAGAGTTGGTACACGTTAGTTAAATAGAATTTATTCAATCTAAACTCATAGAAAAATTGACTGAAAAAAAGAACAGAAACTCAGAGGTGTTTGTATATAACAAAAAAAAAATCAAACATTGTATCATTTTAGTCACAGAAAAAGAGGAGAAACAAGATAGAGCTGAAATAGTATTAAAAGTAATAATGGATGAAAACTTCAAATTTGGCAAAACATACAACCCTACATATCCAAGAAGTTGACTAAATTCCAAGCAGGATAAATGCAAAGAAATCCACGCCAAGATACAGCATAATTAAACATTTGAAAATGAGAAAGAAAGAAATTATCATGAAAGCAGACAGAGTAAAATAACACCAATTTAACTGATGGCAGATTTCTCATCTGAAACCATAACAGCAAGAAGGAAGTTACACATTTTTTTAGGTGCTAAAAGAAAATTTCTGTCAATAGCAAATGCTGTATTTGACAAAACTATCCTTCAGGGATGAAAGCAAAATAAAGACATTCTCAAAGGAAAACTAAAAACATCTGTCCCTAGCAACCTACCCTTAAAGATTGGCTGAAGGAAGCTCTTTAAACAAAAATGATATTAAAAATCTCCCACAAAACATTAGAATAGAAGAAGGAACAACAGAAAAACTTGCAATATAGGTACATATTATCTATAATATGCATAACATTACAGTATAGTATTTATGTATTATAATATAGCAGATTATCTCTATAATATAGATTTATCATCTTTTTATTATGTTTTTATACTTCTGTTGACTGAAAAAATATAGCACCATATAATACTCAGGATAATGATATATAACAGTGCAAAGATAAATGGATCAAAAATAATAGTAATTGCTAGAATTAATGAAATGTTGATAGCAGTAGACTACGGTAGGTTATGCACATTCTAAAACATGCAGAAACTACTACAAAAATATACCAAGAGATACAATCAAAAACATGACAAAGCAGTCAAGATGGAATTAAAATAATGCTTAAGTGACCTACAAGTGTGCAGGAAAAGAGAAACAGAGGGAAGAGAACCAGAGGAAACATACAAAAAAACGCACAAAAATGGCAGAATAAGTGCTATCGGAGCAATAATCATCTTAAATGCAAACGATCTAAATACACCAAGATAGAGGTACATACAGTATATTAAAAAAGCATAATCCAACTAAATACTATGTATAATAAATTCATGTCAAATTTAACAATGTAGTTTGATAGAAAAAGCATAGATAAAGTTATAACATGCAAAGAATAATCAAGAAGGCCGGGCGCGGTGGCTCACGCCTGTAATCCTAGCACTCTGGGAGGCCGAGGCGGGTGGATTGCTCGAGGTCAGGAGTTCGAGACCAGCCTGAGCAAGAGCGAGACCCCGTCTCTACTAAAAATAGAAAGAAATGATCTGGCCAACTAAAATATATATATATACAAAAAATTAGCTGGGCAGGGTGGCGCATGCCTGTAGTCCCAGCTACTCGGGAGGCTGAGGCAGTAGGATTGCTTAAGCCCAGGAGTGTGAGGTTGCTGTGAGCTAGGCTGACGCCACGGCACTCACCCTAGCCCGGGCAACAGAGCGAGACTCTGTCTCAAAAAAAAAAAAAAAAAAAAAAAAAAAAAGAATAATCAAGAAAAAAGTGGGCTATATTAATATTGAGTAAAGAAAATGACTATAAAGACAAATAGGAACATTAAATAGTGATTACATGATCAAACCTAAATGCATCATCCTAAATGCATAGTCACCAAATAACAGAGCCTTAAATTACTAGAAGCAAAAACTGACAGAGCTAAAATGAGAAACAGACAAATTTACAATCATAGCTCTGGATTTCAACAACTCTCTCACTTTATTCCCTCACTCAGCAGCTGAAGAAACTAATAGTAAATCAGCAAGGATACAGATTTGAGCCACACAATCAACAGGATCAAACTGACAAAGATAGAATGCTCCACCCCACAACAACACTCATGGAACTTTACCAAAAGAAAACTACTTGTCTGTGTAGTACATGAACATAGATTTAGAATTCCATTTTTATTTACTTGTAGTGTTGTTTGTGCATCACTTCATGTGGCTTTTATTTGGGAGGAGTTGCTCTAGGTAATCCACAATCTGTACATAATTTACCACAATCTACCAGTTCTCTCTTTTTACCATTCAAGTTACATATAGAGACCTCATCTCACTCTATGTCCTTTTACTCCCCTCGATTTATACTCTAATTGTCTTAAATCCTCTACATATATTTAGGAGCACATTAGAGAATGTTATAATTTTGCTTTAACCATCAAATGTATTATAGAAAACTCAAGAGGAAAATGAATGCCTATATAATTGACCTGTGTTTTGTTTATTGTGTTCCTTTTTCTCCTGTGTTCCAAGATTCCTTCTTTTAGCCTTTCCGCTTGGTTTGCATCAACCATTAGCCATTCTTTTATGGTAGGTTTATTTCCACACATTCTCTTAGTTTTCCTTCATGTGAGGTGGTCTTAATTTTCCTTTAATTCTTGAAAGGCATTTCCATTGGGAATAGAATTCTGGGTAAATAGTGCTTTTCTTTTGGTACATGAAAAATGTTATTTATTTTTTATTTCTTGCATCCATGGTTTCTGATGAAAAATATGTATATTGTTATTGAAGTTGTTTTTCTCCTGTTGGTAAACTCTCTTTTTCTCTAGCTGCTTTGAAGATTTATTATTTGTCTTTAGCTTTCAGAAAGTAATTATGATGTATCTTGATATGGATTCATTTGCCTTTATCTTGTTTGAAAGTAACTCAACTTCTTTAATCTGTATGTTTATGTGTCCTGACAAATGTGGAGAATTTTCAACCATTATTTCTTCAAGTATTTTTACTGCTTCTCCTTGTTTTATCTCTCCATCCAGACCTTGAATTACATGAGCATAAAATCTTCTGTTATTGTTCTACAAGTCACTGGGGCTTGTTCATTTTTTTCTATTTTGTGTATATTATTTAGATTACATAATTTCTACTATTCTATCTTCCAATTCACTGGGTTTGTTTTCCTTGTTGCTGTTGTTGTTTTCCTACAACACCTCCGTTCTGCTGTTGAGCCCATCCCTGAGATTGTTAGCTATTGCAATTTTTAGTTCTAATATGTCCCTTTGATTCTTCTTCATATGTTCAATTTCTTTGAAGAGCTCTCTGTATTTTCATTTTTTCAATTTTGGTCATAATTGTTCATTGAAGAATTTTTATATTTACTGCTTTAAAATCTTTGTCAGATATTTCTAACAACTCAGCCACCTCAGTATTGGCATAAATTTATTTCTTTTTAAAAATTCAATTCAGGATCTTCATGGTTCTTAACATGGTAATTGATTTTCTGTTGAAAACTGAACATTTTTTTATTGTGTTATTAATATTAGACTCTGAATCTTATCTAAATTTTCTGCTGTGACTGGTCTTTTCTGACACTGTTCTGACAGAGGGGTATATTGCTTTGTTACTGTGGCAGAAACCCAGGTTCCCCACACAATTTTCATAGATCCTGGGGTGGGCTTTGCTCCATGTTATTGCTGGGCTAGGATTAGGTTGGAGTCATCACCATCTAGATCTTTGGAATATGATGCAGATTTCAAAGTCCCTATAGGAATCTCATTTTCCAAATTTTACCTTTTTCGGCAAGTGCCTTGTTTGTCTTAACTGATATATTCACCTCAAGCAGCTATGTTATTAAACAATTCCCATTGATTTTTTGTTATGAATATCCTAGAGTAGGGTTTCTCAGTGAGAGAGCTGTGATGCCCATATAAACAAACTCTGTGAATTAGACTTTTTCAGGAAACTGCCAGACAGGCCAAAATAGAAATAGTGACAATCTTTGAAAGAGGTTTTTTTGAGAAACTTCATAGAGATTCTGCCTTCTCTGGTGGCTGTTAGGCTGCAGGTTTTGGCAGCTATCATTGTGAGGCTGCTGGATTCAAGGCTACAAGGGATGTAGGAATAGGGAGAAGGGAATCAGGCAAGTTAAAACACCACAGAACTTGTCTTTACTAAGATTTGTCTTTCTGGAATAACCACTTTTTCACTTAGTCTTTGATTAATTTCCAGAGTTCTGAAAAAGTTCATTTTGACAATTTCTGTTAGTGTTCTCACTGTTTTTATGGAAGAGCATATTTTCTAAGATCCTTACTGCACCATTCCAGGGTGTTGGAAGGTTGTTCTTTTAAACTGACAAGTTTTCGGCATATCTGTTTTGCAGCAATAGATAACCCAGAAAATGTTTGGATAATAAGAGAGTAAAGGAAAGAGAAAAAAAAAAGTAACAGCATGAATTTTAAAGCCCACATATATTAGTATGGCTTAGAAAAAAAATCTACCATCCCTTCCTGAATTCTGGTACTGAGCATTAGTTTAATATTTTTCTGATTCTATAGACTTTTTCTCTTCTTATTTTTTTGGCAGTATACTTTATTAGCCAAGATTCTTTTCTGTATAATTAACAATCCATTTATATCAAAAGTTGCTGCTTTGATTATTATGAAACGAAAAGATGCTCCCTTGTTGATTAAATTTTTGTTGTTGTTTTTATTCTGCTTTTCCCTTAGGTCACTATCATTGTCAAATTTGTTTTAGCCAAGAGGCATGACTACAGTGTTTCATCATGAAATATACATAGTTATAAATTATGAAAAAAGTTACCAAAAACTCATGTAAAATTTAGATATTTATATTTAAAACATAGCTCTATAATACATACAGCATTATCTTCACAAATTTAGTAACTTTGCTTGTTTGATATGAAACTCTAAAAAATGACTAATGATAGAAATCAAAATACATTGTTCAATAATTTCACAAACCTATAAAATAGCCTAGTTTCAGAAACATGTATTATTGTAGATTATATTCTATTTGTTGCTTTGTTGCCGTGTAGTAATGGAGTAGTATACTTCTTTTTTTTTTCTGGACTTGTTATTATACGTTTCTTTTTTTTAAGACAAAGAAGCTGCAAATGCTAGGAAGTAAATCAAGCTCATCACCAATTTTATTTTAAGAAGTTTTATATACATATAGCTGACAATAGGCCGTATTCTGCTTATGAGTAGAACTCAAGTTCAGACACTGCTTGTGTCTACTTCAATCATTTTAAAACATAATCTATGTCTATTATTGCAGGACAAAATAAATGTAACGGCCAATTAGGATTGTTACAATTTTTATTCATATGAAAATTTATCTGGGCTTAGAATTCATCAAATTGTCTACCATGCAAACATTGCAGCATCCATAGGTGAGATATTTAAAGACAGAATGCCAGAGACATTTATATTAGGTAGAATAATTAGAAGAATTTATAGACAACTCCAGGAAAATACATTTAATAGTCCCTGTCAAGGTAACTGTGACCTAAGTCATTCTCCAGTGTACTAAATTTTAAAACACTGTACCCTATAAATATGTATAATTATGTTTTCATTAAAAACAAAACAAAAAAGAACTCAGTACAAAGAAATCATAGAATGAAATGCAAAAACCATTAAGAAACGTTTTTTTAATCAAGGATATTGACTAAAATAATAGGCAATTCACAGTGTAGCATAAAATATTTGGGGGGATATGTATGTACATAATTTCTCAAAATATTTGTTTGTATGTAATTTAACAACAAAAAATTTGAAAATAGACAAAATATTTGTATTGACTTCAAAATGCAAAATAAAGGTCACAAATACATAATAGAGTACTCAGTATTATTATCATCATCAGGAAAATGCAAGTTAAATCTCAATAAAAAATATTATCCTACTAGAATGGCTAAAATTAAAAAAAAATCACTATAGCAGATGTTGGTGAGTGTTTGCAATGATCAAAACTCTTCAATCTTGGAAAAGTTTGTCAATTTGTTAGGGATCAAAAATCCCTACTAACACCCCTTTGGGGTGCATTCTTTCAAACTGGGACAAGTTTGGTCCAGACACTCTGAAGAAGAAACATTTAATCATCTTCTGCACAACCACCTGTCCACAGGACAAGCTAGACAGTGGAGAACAGTGGCCACCGCATGGGACTCTAAATTACTCCACCATCTTACAATTGGACCTCTTTTGCAAAAGAGAAGGAAAATGGGCTGCAATACCATACACACAGGTTTTCTTTTTTTTACAGAAAAATTCTCGGTGGTGCAAGTGGTGCTTGGAGCCAAGTAAGACTATGGTGTTAAAAGATCCTTCTCAGGTTCCCACCCTTTCCAAGCTGCGCTCATACCTAGGGAGGCTTGAAGTGGGGGCCCTACCAAACAAAGGTGGTGTCATCTCTACCTCTGCAAGGGGGAAAGAGAGCTCAGCTTCTACCCTTGGTGAAAGCAGTGGAGGAGTTCGGCCCAACCCTGGTTCAAAAGTCCTTTAGTTTAGTAGAGTTAGAACAAATAAAACAGGATCTGGGAAGCTACGCTAATCACCCTGATAAGTATGTAGAGACATTCCAGCATTTTTATCTAGCCTATGACTTGGCTTGGAAAGATATACATATTATTCTAAGCCAGATTTCAAGTGATTTTGAGAAATTCAGAGTGTTAATTCAGACATGAAAATTTGCCACTGGATTACACCTTTAAAGTCCTAGATATCCAGTGGGTGAAATAGTGGTGCCCATGATTGACCCAGGGTGGCGTAATAATTCCTCAGAAGAGAAGTGGGAGAGAGAACGCTTCCTAGCATGTGTCCAGGCTGGCCTTAAGGCCACCAGGCAAAAGGCAGTCAATTATTCCAAGGTCTCCGCCATAACCCAGGGGACCGAGGAAAACCCCATAGCCTTCCTGCATCGGCTCTGTGAGGCAGTGGAGAGACACACCACTCTCGATCTTAACTCCTATGAGGAACAGGTGATATTGAAAGACAAATTCTTGACCCAAGCAGCACCAGATATTAGAAAAAAAGCCCCAGAAAGTTGTCCAGGGCCCTACCACCTTCTTGGATGACATGGTGGCTTCCACTAATTCTGTTTTCTATAACAGAACTTCTGAGCTCCAGTTTCAGGCTCAGGAGAAGGAACAGAGGAAGAAGGCTAGGCATGCCCAGTTAATGGCAGCATTAGCACCCACATTCAGACCAACAGCCAAATCCCCCACCAAAGGAACGGATCGCTGGTGCTGCCTGTGCTGACAAGAAAGGTTTTGGGTTGAAGACGGCCTCAACAAGGATAGGCCACCCAAGGTCCCTTGTCATTTGTCACCAGTGTCATCAAACCGGTCACTGAACCATACTCTGTACTGTGGGATCATCCCAGGAGGGAAGTCAGTTCCTAGACCAGATCATGGGACAACAATGAAGGAACCCACTCCTGTCAGCCCCCTGGCAGATTATGATCACTGGACTAGAGCCAAGGGTAACCCTCTCGGTGGCAGGTAAGCCGCTAAATTTTCTTCTTGACACTGGGGCTGCCCACTCTGTCCTCCTCATCTACTCCAGAAAACCAAGCATTCAATCCTGTATGGTCACTGGAGTCTCTGGGGTACCTACCAAACAATTCTTTACTCTCCCTTTGCTTTGTTTGTGGGAGGACGTGATCATTGAACATTCATTTCTGGTAATTTCTACTTGTCCTGTCAACTTGCTAGGACACAATTTACTTTCTAAACTGTGAGCACAGGTTTCTTTCTACCCTCAAGGGAACCACTCTTATAGACTTCTTAACAGATTAAGAGATCTAGGGCCAAGATCAACAGGACGGGGAGGCAAATATCCCTGCAGTAGTTTGGGACGTTGGTTCCGCAGGCTATGCCAGAACCGCCCCACCAATTATGGTGCATCTCAAACCACAGTAGGGATTTCCCCATGTTAAACAATATTCCTTGTAGCCCAAGGCCCAGGCAGGTCTTGAGCCCCTTATAAGAAAATTCGTAGTGTCAGGTCTACTTACCCTGACTTGCTTTCCTTATAACACTTGTATTTTGCCTATCCAGAGAAAGGATGGTACATCCTGGTTGGTGCAAGACATAAAGGCAGTCAAGGAGGTGGTGATGCCTTTGTACCCTGTGTGCCCAATCCTTATATGTTACTGGAAACCTTCCCCCAGAAACCACTTATTACAGGACACTGGACTTAAAGGATGCTTTCTTTTGCATCTCTCTCCACTCTGACTGCCAAAATTTGTTTACTTTTGAATGGACACCCCTACATGGCACACCCCACTGATTAACTTGGATAGCGTTGCCACAGGGGTTTCAGGACAGCCCTCATCTTTTTTGGCCAGGCCTTGGAGAAAGATCTAGATGACCTCTAACTCCACCAGGGTGTGATGCTTCAATAGACAATGACCTACTGATCTGCTCCCTGAGCTTAGAGAAGGCTCTGGAACACATCATTTGAATCCTACGATTCTTGGCTGACAAGGGATACAGGGTGTCCCATCCCAAAGCCCAACTGGCTCAACCTAAGGTGACCTACTTGGGGCTTGTTCTCATCCCAGGAAAGCAAGAACTGTTCCTGGGGCATGTCTAGGCCATAGTTTGCTTACTTGAACCCACCACTTGGTCCCTTCTGTGCTCTTTTCTTGGGCTTGATGGGGTTTTGCCAGATTTGGATACCTAATTATGGGCTTCATGCTAAGCCCCTTTATAAAAGCCTAAAAGGATGTACACAGATAAGGAACCTCGAATATGGGGGCCTGAACAAAAATGGGCTGTTAAGGCATTGAAGAAGTCTTTACTCCAAGCCCCAGCCCTGGGCCTCCTGCACCCTCAGAGAACCTTGTTTTTATATGAGAGACATGGAATAGTTCTGGGGGCATTCACACAGCTTTGGGGGCCACAGTTACAACCAGTGGTGCCCAGTCTTGGTGCTGCCTTACCTTTATCCTGCCCTAGCAACTGCCACACCTGGGAGAAGCAGGAGCCCCTGCTAATCTGCAAAAGAATGCAGGGAATTCCCCAGCCAGTGGGGCCAGGCAGCCCAGGTACAAAAGGATCTGGAAAGTGACCCAGAGTAACCTAAGGCTAATTATCATGTTCTTAACTGTCCATCAAAGTTGTTCAATGTTGACATCTAAACATGAGGAGGGCCCAATCTGGACAGTATAAAACAAGACCCCAGACCATTACTAGAGCCTGTTGTTATGACAGGGGGTCCATTTGTCATCTGTGGCAAATGTATCTTGCTCTTGCTCTGTAAACCTATTTTGCTCTTCTTCAATAAACTTCATTTCATACTTCCAAAAAAAAAAAAAAATGAACAAACAAAAAAACAAAGTTAAACACCTACCTGCCATATGATCCAGCAGTTTCATGCATAAGGATTACTATTGTCAAATAAAAATGTTGTGTCCACACAGAGACTAGTACTAGAATACACATAGCAGTTATTACTTATAAAAGCTTCAAGTTGGAACAAACCAAAAGCCCGTCAAAGAAGATTTGATAAGGTAATCATGATATATTCATACTCAGCAATAAAATGAACTACTAAACTACTGATACATGTTAACAACTTGGTTGAATATCACAGTGAAAAAAATAAGACAAAAGAGAACATGCTGTATGTTTCCATTTATATGAAAATCTAAAACAGGAAAAACTAATCTCTTTGGAAAAAAAAAAAAACAGCAAGAGAAGTGGTTCCCTGTGTGGAGAAACTGGTAAAAGCTATGAAAAACTTTTGGGGTGAGGTAAATATTCTGTATCTTAAAAGGGTTATGGGTTACATACATGTATGCATTTGTCAAAATTTATTGATTGTCAGCTTAATATTTTTTATTTTACTCTGTATAAAATTTATCTAAAAATCAGTAAACAAATATTTAACACTAGCTTATGGATTTGTTTTTCACAGTAATATGAGTTAGACATTCTGAAACTACCTTTTGTGTTCTAGCCTTGAGCAAAGGAGTAAATATATTGATCACAAAGGACTTGTAATTTCTTGCTGTTAGGAAGGAAAATGATAAATATTCAGTTGGGAAAGTCAAGAATACATTTTGTGGTCTTGGATTGGAAATGAGGGTATCAGTAAAAACAAGTGGTATGTGGGAAAGGACAGAGAGAAAGAGAGATCTCAGCTCTTCTATGAGAGACCAGAAGCAATGTCTTATCAGAAACAATGAAAGCACCTTACATTCAGACTTCAGTTTCTAAGTAACATCCTTCATTGGAAAAAGTCAGAGGTCTTTGGAGGAAATACTGATTCCAGAATTCAGTAACAAACAGTAGAAAATGACCCTAAAACATCTTCTTGTTTCAGGAAACAAAACAGTCCTCAAAGAATGATGGTAACATGAGGATATTATATGGGAGGTAGTTTGAAATTTGATCATCAAAATAAATAGTGATATTTTGAAATTATCATTGAGTAAAGTGAGAAGCTATGACATTACTTACATATATGTATGAATGAATGAATGAATGGGAAAAAGAAAATGCTCTTCCTTGTAATAAAAGGCTAATAATAAACATAGAAGGTTTGAAGGAGTTATAAAAGTATCAATGGATGCTGTGAAATTATAGTGAGAAACAGGATATTTAAGACTCTCAAAGTACCTTCTGACAAATTATTAGTTAACAAAACGGGGACAAGTAAGTATATAGTCAGAAAAACCTGGTAGGCACAACTGTGAACAAATGTTGAAATGTAACAATGGAATAAATTATTATTTTATGCTTCTTGATATGGTGACCTGAGAGGGACACAACATCACTTTTACAACATTCCTACCAAAAATGCATGGCATCACCTACATTAAATCAAGAAGAAACATTATGGAACTTAAATTGAGAGCCATTCTATAAAATAACTGGCCTGTATTCTAAAAAAAATCACTATGCTATCCTAAAGAACTGTTCTAGATAAAGTAAACAAAACAACTACATATAAAAAAAGATCTTGAATTCAATCCATTACTGGGGAAGAAAATTACTATAAAGGCCATTATTATAATAGTTGATGACATTTGAATATGGACTGTGAATTATATGATGTTATTGTTTCAACATTGTTTTCTGATTTTGATGACTATTCAGTTGGCATGTAAGAGAATGCCCTTATTCTTAAGAAATACACGCTATTTAGAGTTAAAGAGGACACATGTCTTTAACTTACAAGTGGTTTATAATAATATGCATATATATGTAAATATATATAGACAGATTGATAGAGCAAAAGGGAAAAAGTATAAACAATGGGTGAATCTGAATGAAGGATATAAGAGAATTCCATATAAGCACTTGTGAAATTTTCTGTAAGTTTGAATTATAGCAAATTGAAAATTTCAAAATATAAATAAAGAAATGTTAAAGACAAAATTCATGACAGAGGCAGGAAGATTAGATAAGAAATACTCAGGTAGCTTCAAAGTATGGAGATACCTTTTAAATGTTATCGTGTTTTATAATGTGTTCATTTTACTCTATTTCACAACTTTCATATGTATTTCTTACACTTCTAATGTATCACATATTACACATTAAAAAATGAGGTGTATGAAAAAATTCAAATGAAATAATTGCTAGATCCATAATTTGAAGTTTCCTGTGAATGACCTTTATTTCATTGTTAAGCACAGCAAAAAGCCACTTGAAGACCTCAGTAGCCTAAAATAAAAATAGACAGAAAATAAGTCATTGATTTCAAACTACAGATTAAGAGGAGACTGACGTTTCTGCCCAGAGGCAGCAATATATTTGGAGACCTGAAAAATCACTACCGGCATTACAACTATCAGGTGTCTTTTCTGGGACAGCACATTAGCTTCCCAACGACATATTACATATCCAAATTTAAAACATTTTTGTATTAGCTTACATTTTGTTTCCTGTGCTTCAGCTCTTTTTTTAATCAGTGCAGATCATTTGTATTTCTTTTTACTTTCCCAGTTCATTACCATTCAGCTTCACTGAGCAGCTTATAATAGTGAAACAGACTTCCACTCTATAACTCACCTTAATAGACTGATAAATAACCATGAAGTTACTGGCTACTTTATGTTATTGGAAATACTAGAGCACTGTCAAATTGTTATGGACTGAAAACTACCCTGGAATTAATCTACTGATATTAAGATTTGAAACTGATTATTTTTGAAATTTTGTGTGGAGACATTTGCTCTACGGAGGAATAGTATTTCAACAATCATGGCCTGATAAAACTTCAAAAGTGCATGTGCCCGCCTTGTTTGTGACTTAAAGAGGTACTAACTTTCAAAACTTTTGTGCTAAAAGATTTATGGTTAACTTTTTGTCAGAATCTTGACTTCATTAACTGATCTAACCAAAATAACACAAGTCATTTTCTTCCCTTGCTCCTGAAGTAGCCATTTGAACATAAGAAATGTAATACATATATCTATGGATGGATATTTTTCTAATAATTATATCTAAATGGTGGTAAATAATTATTTTAGAGCTAATATGATTTTAATGCATAATCAAAATATTTTTTTCTTAAGATTCCTAAATTTTTTTACATAGATTTTTTGGGGGGCACAGTAAGAAACCAAATTTTTCAAATTCTGTATATAAACAATAACACAATACAGAGTAGTTGAAAGCAAGTGTTTACTTTTCCATTCTGAACCCTATCATAATCAGGTTATTCTACTTGAATTAACAAACCTCTTCATTTTGGGCCCCATATGTCTAAAAAGCAAGTTAAAACTCACTATTACCAGTAAATAGAAATTTTCTTTAAATCAACTGTAAGCAAAATAACTACATATAAAAAGTAAAATAGAGAGTGTCAAAAGTTCCATAAAATATTCCAATGTTAAAAATGTAAACAATTGTTTCAAATAATATTTATAATACGATTGCCAATATCTTATGCTTTCTTGTAAACTGATACCTAAATACAAGGTAAGATATCTAATTTAAATTGTCAAGATCATTCGCTATTTTAACTCAAAGCTTATGGTTTGTCTATTTATTCTACTATTTTGTCTTATTATTTTTAGGTCTGAACCACAGTAAGAAAAAATAGAGAAAACACTAGAACAAACCTGATTTTTCACTTAAGAAAAAATGTTAATTGTTGTAATTTTCCTTTTTAGCATTAATGAATAGAATTAATAAATCTACAGTCCTCATAATCAACTCAATAATGACTGATTAAAAAATACACCTAATTTGAAAATTACCTCAAATTTTTTCTTCATCTCATCACAGTAGATAATCACATGATACCACAGAGCACGGGCATCTCAACTATCAGTTTTAATGACAGTAATAACATCAGTGGTCATACTCAAAGAATTAATATCTATGCTGAGATTGCAACTAGAGTCCAACAAATATATGTTGATTAGTAATTATCTATGTGCTAACTCCTCCCTCCCTCCTTTCCCTCTTTCCTTCCTTTCTCTTCCCTTATATATGTATATGATGCCTGATATGTACATGCAATTTGCTATAAGTGCTACTCAAAATGGCCCCAATTATATAAATGAGTAAATGAAATATCTTATTAGAGCAAGTGATAAAACCAAGTTTAAGGGGAAATAAACAAAATAAGAAATTAGTCAAAATTTTTTTTGAATTGACACAAAAATAGTCTTTAAAAAAATTCTCAGAATAATGGACACACTTGAAGCTCTGACTTGGGGGGATGGGGGGGCGTGGGCAATATACATAACCTGAACTTTTGTGCCCCCATAATAAGCTCAAATAAAAATAAAAATAATAATAATAAAAAAATTCTCAGAATAAAAATATCTTCTATCTCAGAGCAAAAATCCAAAATTTTATCTGAAAGAAAATGCATGGTATCACTGTATTACCATTAAAAATATATAAAAATAGTAAGAAACAATAGAATTTGAGTAAATACATTATGACATATTTACTGTGTATATTTCCTATATGTTTATATGTTACTACAATACTGAATTATGTGTAATTACATGGGAAATGTTTCCATTTACTGGTAATAAATTTTTGAAAAAGGTCCAGATGTGCATGTGTAATTAAACATACATATACACACATATGTAGTAACATTTATAATATGTAATAACATTTATAATATGTACATAAATATATATTTTATAATATATACCTAAATATACATATTTTAAATATTTTATTCTCATGTGTGTGTATAAAATCAACCAAACTTCTCCTTTTTCCACTGATATGTGAATGTACCGAATCTGATGAAGAGTTAATATCCAAAATATATAAGAATCTCAAACAACTCAACAAGGAAAAAACTCCATCAAAAAAGGGGCAAAGGACCTGAATAGACATTTCTTAAAAGAAGACATGCAAACGTCCAACATATGTGTTTAAAAAATGCTCTAAATCACTAATCATCAGGGAAATGCAGGTTAAAACCACAATCAGATATTGTCTCATAGCTGTTAGATTTACTGTTATCAAAAAACCAAAAGATAGTAAGTGTCAGCAAGGATGTAGAGTAGGGAAACACTATAAGCATAAGTTTTAGGACTGAGACAAAGTAGTGTATGATTTCAATGATCTATTTGTTGTCACACAGAAAGCAAATTCACTTTTTAACTCATTATCTTTCAAGTCTGAATACCCAATCAACAATGAATTAAATAAAATTGAATAAAATAAAATAAATATAGTGAATTAATTTTTGTAGATGCCTGTAATGAAATTGATGTTGATAGTGAATTAAATTGGATCAATGCTCTATTTTACAAAACAACAGTATATTTACTAACCCTTAAGTAAACTGAACTCTTCTGTACTATAGGCACATAAAAAAAACTTAGTATATATACTATGCCTCCGTATCATAATACTCAGAAAACTAAATTTATAATTGAAGAAATGGACATACAAAAGTGACTATTCATGTATATTATATACACTCAGAAACATTTTGCTTTACATTCCATTTAAAATGAAAAAAAAGTGCTTTGTCTTACTTTCTCTATTGGAACTTATCCTTTCCCTGATTATAATGGTGAAGATATTATTTAACACCATCCTCACAACTCTGGTACATTCTAGTTTTATTATAGCTTAGCAACATTCACAATGAGGGATAATTAAGACAATGTTGGACAGTGCCACCAACACGACAACCCACAGCTTTATTTTACCTAAGAAATGCATCAGCAAGGGAATAGAGGGTGTATAATGTCATCTAACTGATTCAAGAATTTTTCATGCAGTTATGATAGATCATCCTTCTCTTTCTAAAACAGTACCTTGTTAGCTAGTGGCTAAAATGGTCCCTACATTAATATCTCACATAAATTCTGCAACCTTTTTGGGGGGAATTCATTTCATTGACTTCAGTTATGATTGAGCAAAAGATTATGGATTCAGACCCCAAAGTCTTAAGGTAATAACTTTTCACAGACCTTACAACTAATTGCATTGTCCCAATTCATCACAGTACACCAGTCAACCTTTATAATAAATATTTATTCACAGAATACAATGGATGTCATTTTCATGCTGGCTAAAATTCAAAACCATAGATCTACGCCAATGTGGTTTTTATATATCCAGTAAGGTTCCTACAATAGTGTAAATTCTCTGTCAAATCATCATCACACTTGTGGAGACTCTCAGCTCCCCATCTCAACTGTTAGCAGTCTGCATTCTATATTAACAAAACACAGATTCAGTCTGCTTTTAATTGGAATAGCTATATGTTGATTAGAGAAAATAATCATAAGAAAAAAATGCCTACCATAACCCTATAAGTGATGTGAAATCCTTAACCAACTCTGGAGAAATTTATTTCTCAAGACATTTCAGTTAAAACAAACACAAACAACAAAAAATAACTTTATTAGAAATCTTACTTCATTCTGAATTAAGCTCAGTAAGATAAACTAAGAATTTTTGGAATTGTCCCAATATTTAGGGGACAGAAATGTTGCTGGGAAAAGAAAGTCCAATTTCATTATTTATATCAGGGTCAAATAAGTTTTTTAAAAAATCCTTCTCAATATGCTGAAGTAACAAACCCCAAATCTCAGTAGCTTAAAACAGCCCAAGCATATTTCTTGCTTATGCTCCTTGCCTGTTGAGGCTTGCCCAGGAGCTTACCCCCAAATTCTGCTTCCCTAAGTAACCACCACAATTAGATTAGTCATAATAATTCCAACCAATTGTATAGGACATTTTTGTTTTCTCAATTTCCCCAACACATTTTTCATCATCTTACAAACTTTCCCTTGTTTTCTTCTACCAGGCTATAACCATTTTTTCAGAATGCATGCAGGTTGTAAAATGAAACGGACCTATTTACCACTCATCTGCCATTAATTTCCTGCCACCGGAGAGTGGCCATTTATAAAGCTACAGTTTTCTAAATAATCAGCACTATTCTTCCTGGAGTTGCCAAGAGTAGCCTTTGAATTCAAAGACCATCTAGCAAAATCTTGCTTAGCTGTGAAAATAAGCCTGAGGATGCTCCACCAAGCATACAGCCAACTAGCTAAATCATTTACTATAATCCACAACAAAGAAGCTTTTAAATAGAAAAGCAACTGAGTTGGAAACTTTTCTTCATGAGCAATAGTAGCAGCAAGGCAAGAGCAAATAAATGAAAAAGATATGCACACTAGTTCATAGAACCAAAGCAGTGAGAACATTGTGATGTGTTACAATGCACTGCTGGTGCTCAATTTCAAAGTATGTATATTGGAATATTGCCTGAAAATACTATTATTATCTATGAGATACTTACTTATTACTTCACTAGCAATAAGAATTATTGATATCATTGAAAATGACAGTATAAATAGTAACTCGTACACTGAAATACCTACGCACAAGCCTTTCTCGCTTGTGCAGGCTTGCCATAAAATTGATAAAAAACTGATCTTCATAGCTGACAGATTGTTTAAAGAAGAAAAGGTACATTTCCAGTTTCATCGAGTATAGGGATATAAAAATCAGGATATGCCCAGGAAGCGCAAATAACTATCATGTGATCAGTAAATTAAACCCTTTTGTAAAAAAATATATGTGTGTGTGTGTGTGTGTGTGTGTGTGTGTGTGTGTTTAGCCACCTTTGCAACCTGACAGTATTGTTGTTTATGATTAGAGGAAAAACAGAGTATGGAAAGCTTTACTATGTCAAGCAACACAGAAGGGCATCAAAAGACATGCATTCACTCTTGGAGAAGCAATATAAAAAAGTGACTAAAAGATTTGGAAACAGAAAGCCATTTCATGTGAGTTACTTCAGCCTTCTAAGCTTAAGGGTCTTCATCTGATAAATGGAGTAACAGTCTCTTGTTTGTTACATGGGAATATTTAGTGAACTACTATAAATATAAAGTCCAGAACATTGCCTGATGAAAAGTCAGTAAAATTTATAATAGAATTGTATAAATGAATGCCCTCTCAACTAGAAATAAGTAAACCTTGGTTTATCCCAGTTAGGACATAAACTCAGTATTTTGTTTTAATTGTTTTTTATTTTTTCACTTATCTTTAAACTTTTCATTTTCCTTATCTATAAACTATGAGAGAAAGGGGAATGCAGATGAGAACTTTCATTCATTCACTCATTCATTCAGACTCTTTTTCTAAGCTCTTCCTAAGGGCTAATCATAAGGCACAATGGATACACATGTGAACAAAATGGACGAAGCCAAATTTTCTCTCCTCCAAACGCTATCTAGTGCGGGAGTCAGGGAAGCAAACAGAGCCAATACCACTTCACAAAGTACTGCTGGAATGTGAAGAAGAGATCAAGTAAAACTGCCAGGAAAAGCCAAAGCTTGCTTAATCTATGAATGGTATATGTACTTAGAAATGTACATATTACATATATACATATGTGTGTTTGTGTGTGTGTGTACACACACATGATTAGCTGAAGAAGAGAGAAGTTAAATTACTTTCTTAAAGGAAGAGCAAATACTAGAATATTAGGGATGAGTGAATGATCCTGTGAATTAACAGGTGAACAGTGAGTTCAGTGCCACCATTGCTAAGGTGAGCAAGTCTGGAGCAAATTCAGCCTGGAGGTAAGGAGGCAATATAGACACCTTTATCATAATTTTTGGATATGAGCTTCAAGTTGCAGTTTAAATAGCTATTTATGAAGGACTTAGTGAAATGATTGGCTATATAATATAATTAATGCTATGTCTTGGGAAGCAATGAGGAAGGGATACAGTGGGTGACAGGTTCTCCACCTTACTAATGTTTTGGAGGGACTCTGGGGTTTTAATCCAACATCAAGAGTTAATAAGGTGAAACTGACATTTGCTAAGTGTTTGAGAGAGAAGCTGTAGTCAGGACAGGCACAAAACAAAGCAGCTAAATCTACCTCTGAATTCACTAGGCAGATGAGCAGCCTTATACATCCATGTCATACCGCCTTCCTGGAAGAGGGGTCATAAGAGGTGCAGATTCATCCTATAGGTGCTAACATGGTTATCAACGACTGGGGCCAAGACTATGAACACCAGGGAAAGTGGGGCAAGTCACAGCTCTGTTTTTCAAAAAATTCTTAACCTTAAACTTTTTTTCAGATCACTGACTTTTATCTCTTCCCCCAAAAGACAACCTGTAACTAAAACAATTTACTTTTTCTCAAAAATAAATAACAATATATTTAAGAAAACAGGTAAGATATTTATTTTCATTATTGATGAACTTCTATCAGGAATTTATAAGGTTTGACTTGTAAATCTGCTCTGAATAAGCTCTTGCTTTAAATCCAGCTTGTCACTTATTCTTTATTCACTTCATCAACTAGAAATCAAAATCAAGACATAGATTTTCTCTATAGTCTGAGATTCCAATTACTACTCATTCTCTCATCCAAAGTGAACATGATTGTGATGCTTAGCAATCTTAGTAATTATCATGCAGGAGGGAAGGTGAATTATTCTGAAACGATCCTTAGAAAGGATGAAAATTTGTAATACGTGTCTCCTGTAACATTTTGAGAATTTTAAAACGCCAAAATTACTTTGTTTTTAAGCTCAGAGAAAGGAAGGTTGTGGTTTTGAAATGAAAAAAAAAAAAAACAAAAAAAAACAAAAACAAAGTTTCTACTTTGAAGCATGTAATAATGTAGCATCATGCTGACTAAACAAATCATTGACTCATTGGAAAACTATAAAATCCCACGTTTTAAATGCACATGTCATTGATAGCAACTACACACTAGAATTCAGTTAAGTGAAGTTCAACAAAAAGACAATATTCCTTATCTTTTCTTTTCTCTAATATTGCATTGACAATATCTCCGAACACAATCATTGCCTTTCTCTATGTGCAGACTTTAAAATATAATGTTATCATCAACACATGCCTATTCTCAGTTTCTATCATGAAGTAAATTAGGCTTTACCTGACATGTTTTCTTTTACATGACTTCCTCTTTTATTTTAACTCTAAGCCATAAACTTTACTTAAAAAAAATACTTCTTTGCAACCCCTATGGAAAGCAATATGGAGATTCCTTAAACAGATTCAAGTAGACCTTCCATTTGATCCAGCAATCCCATTATTGGGCATCTACCCAGAAGAACAAAAGTCATTCTATAATAAAGACACATGCACCTGAATGTTTACAGCAGCACAATTCACAATTGCTAAGATGTGGAAACAACCCAAATGTCCATCAATTCATGAATGGATTAGTAAAA
>CM052445.1:24648934-24673423 GCA_028533085.1 Varecia variegata | reverse complement strand
ATGGGCAATATATCTAACCAGAACTTCTGTACCCCCATAATAAGCTGAAATAAAAAAAAATTTATACTTTCTTCTTGTGTCCAAATGAAAATAGTTTCAGAAACCGTATATGTAGGTGACTTGCAAAAAAGAGGTTCCTTTACACTGACTGAAATAAAAGTAAATCAAAGCAAAATATTTACAGGAATAAATATTTTTTAAAAACATAAATTTTAAATCCCCTCTCATGAAATGAATAGTAATAAATGGCATGTGTACCTATTTTGAAGGAAGGCATTGTTATTTTTATAGTATAGGTATGTAAGATTGCTTTTACTTAGTCAATCTCCAGATGCTAACACATATGAAAAAGGCAGTATGAATGCAAGAGAGAAATTATGAAAAGAAATACAAAAGAAAACTATAAAGATCAGCTACCATAGTCCGGTACATGTATTTTGATAACTAACAGATGCATGCAATTAATATAATATATATTCTAACTTTTTCAACTGGGTAACAGGGGTTATGAAGTTTTTGTTTGAATGTAGGTAGATAATATGCGTGTGTGTGTGTGTGTGTGTGTGTGTGTGAGAGAGAGAGAGAGAGAGAGAGAGACCATACTGTCTAAATAGAAGGGATTAAGTGGGTTATTAACCATAGTTCTGTGTTACCCAGGGCTCCCTATCTAACATTTTATTGCATCTCATGCAACAATTTGGAAACATTGCAGTATCTTGTCTTTAACATATGAAAATTAAAATAAGTAAATCACTTTTCTATAAAACAAAGATCTTAGGTTCCTATAAAATAGTATTAAAAGTGTATTTAGGAATTTGTTTTCCCAGTGATGTAAAAGAAATTTTAAAAGCTGCTTGTAAGTCCACTTGAAGATCAGAAGTAGACAGCCCAGGAAGATTTCAGCCATTTCCATGTTTCCGGGACTGAGTTATATGAAAGAAAGGACTCTTTTCTAAGTTGTCTGAAACAATGGCATATCCCCTCAGTTGCCTATATCTCCATGCAACCGGAATAATTTGCTCACACAACAAAAGACTTTTTTTCTAGATTTAACCAGGGTTCCGACTTTTACTTTCCATTTCAAAGACATTATTAACTAACTCCAGATACCCAAACTGACATAAAGAATTCCCCAAGGGAGAAGTTTAGAAGTAGTAGCAACCGTAGAGAGCATCAAGTCCCACCTCTCATTTACTTGAGCAAATTTCTGGCTGTAGTAGAAAACAAATGGAAAGTAAATGAGTAAATATATACAGAAATGAAACAGGCACACCAAGCAAAGCATACCCTCTTGCCCCCAATTTCATGGAAATAAGCTCCCTGATTTCATTTGGTAGCTTGGCTGTATAGTGCTGCTGCCCGGTAGCAACTGCAGCTCTTAAATTGCTTGTTGCCTTCCTCATTTCTGATAGCACAGAAAGACGGTGCTCACGACTTTATATTTGCTATTTTAGACTTTCGCTCACCTGTGGAGGCCCTGCAATGGAGCACTTCTATTATGATAAAAAATGTATTTTTAATATGTCCATTTTGATTTTTAACTGAATTCCTATCACATGACAAAATATGTAATATACGCACATGTCCTGTATCTTAAAGGAAACTTACTGGCATTCTATCATTCAGAAGAATTTTCTGAATGAAAATTCAATATTGTATCTCAGGTGGAATCAAATGGAAATATTAATCAGTCTGATTTGCTGGTCAGGTGGAGTTGGCAAGTGGTCAAGATGAATTATTGACAAAGTCTGAGGAACTTTACAGACCTACGGTCATGCGTTGCTTATGGATGGGGCTATTGCTCCCCGGCTACACATCTGTACAGTACATTACTGTCCTGGATACTGAAGGCAAATGTAACACAATGGTAAGTATTTGTGTATCTAAACCCACCTAAACATAGAAAAGATACAGTAAAAATACGGTATAAAAGATAAAAAATGGTATAGCTGTATAAGGCACTTACCACAAATGGAACTTGCAGGACAAGATGAGTTGCTCTGGGTGAGTCAGTGAGTGAGCGGTGAGGGAACGTGAAGGCCTAGGACATTACTACACTGCGATAGGCTTTCTAAACACTGTACAAGTAAGCTAATTTACTTAAAAAATTATTTCTTCAATAATAAATTAACTTTAGCTTACTGTAACTTTTTAAATTTATTTTATTTTTATTTATTTTACTATAGAATAAAACAGCATCAAAGGAAGATCCAATTGACAATACTCATATTTGCAAAGCAGCAGCAAGTTAAATAATGAGAGGACAATACCTTTGAACAGAATCTCAATATCACCTCTTAGCACAAGGGAAAAGAATAGATATGGAATGTGAAATGGGGTAGCTGATGGTACAGCTGTTATTATCCCTTCATTTCACTGCATTTAGGTGTACTAGATTTAGTGAATAATAATACAAGATGCCCAATTAATTTGTATTTCAGATAAACAACAATTAGTGTTTTCAGTATATGTACATCCCACACAATATTTGGGACACACTATACTAAAAATGTTTCCTATTTATCTGAATTCAAGTTTAACTGGAAGTTCTATATTGTATCCTCCAGATACTCCATAGTATGTGGAGAGACTGTCCTAGGAGACTTCCTCTTCATTAACGCTGGACTCAATTTTTTTCTGAGAAAACCATGACTGGGGCCACTAATTAAAAAACTCCTGGCTTCCATCTCTGCCATACTGTTTTTCCTTCACTAAGGTGGTACTCAGTGCTGGGATTGCTTCCAGCCTCAGGTACTCCGAGCTGGTGGATCTCTAAAGTATTCATGGAAACTCACAGGGAATCAAAAAATTCCTCTTTGAATTTTACTGGGAATCGAAACCATCAGGCAGGGATACACAAGATTCTGTGAATTCTAGGCTCGCGTAGGCATCAATCTCTATGGCTGAACTCAGAAAAAAATTCCAGTCATTAACAGAAACTATAGTGCAAAGAAATAGACCAAACTTACTTTAAAAATGTCATCTTCTAAAACAGATTTAAAACAAATAAATACAACATGAATTCCAAAAGATCTAAAATGTCTTTCCAGTAAGATTTAAATTGATATTAAATGTATAATGTAGAATAATCATGAGTAGAGTATAAATCTAGAAAAGAAGTCAGGAAGACAACAAAAATATTTTTAAAGCAATAAAATCAGTAAATATCAGAGTATATACAGCAGAAAATTAAATTGATGAAATAAAAACTAACTTAAAACATCTCATTCAGAGAAAAAATGAAAATGAAGAATAGAAAAGAAAAAATAGAAAATACATTGAGTCAATTTAATCAATTATTAATTGGAATCTGCAGAGGGATGATAAAACAGAGAAGGAACTTAGAGATATTATAACAATAGGAAAGGCACAAATATATTTACCTTTATGTAAAGTGATATGATTATAAAACTAAAAAGCCCAACTGAATCAGCTAATTAAAATACATACTATTTCTGTTCATTTTTATTATTTTTTACTAAAATATTTGTGAAAAATTCATATTTATATATTTAGTTCAATATAATACATTTGGCCGGGTGTGGTGGCTCACACCTGTAATCCTAGCACTCTGGGAGGCCAAGGCGGGAGGATCTCTCGAGATCAGGAGTTTGAGACCAGCCTGAACAAGAGCTATTTTTTCTACTAAAAATAGAAAGAAATTATCTGGACAACTAAAAATATATAGAAAAAATTAGCCGGGCATGGTGGCACATACCTGTAGTCGCAGCTACTCGGGAGGCTGAGGCAGAAGGATCGCTTGAGCCCAGGAGTTTGAGGTTGCTGTGAGCTAAGCTGATGCCACGGCACTCTAGCCCGGGCACCAGAGCAAGACTCTGTCTCCAAAAACAAATAATAAATAAATAAATAAATAATACATTTGATATTTTAAAAGTAGATAATAGAGATCAAAATGAATAAAAATTATCTGTTCACTTAATCTAAAAATTGCCCAAAAAATAAACAGATAATTCATAAGAGAATAAATATATGTGGCTAACTAATCAAATATTAACCAGACCCAGTTCTGTGTTTTATCAATCTTCATACATTTTTACATCTTAACTACAGTATTAACTAACTAGGAGTTAACTAACTATTAGTTAGTTAATATTGTTGTCTACTTTTCATAACTAAGGAACCTAAGGTAGGGAAAGGTTAAGTAACACAATAATTCACAGAGCTATTGATAATTTGTGGAGGAGCTGAGATTTAATTACTGTCAGCTGGGTTCCATAGTCCTTCCTCTTATTAATGTATGTAATATTTTCTATATATTTAGTTTCACTATTAATGAAAGTGAACAATATTTTTCTGCTTTTCACCTGTATCCACGGTATGCATTATAATGCACAGAACCTACAGTCAAGCAGGAAACAATTTTTAAAAGGTGTTTTTTCCTGTAGTGACTTGGTAACACCAGCTGTGGCCTATTAATGCTTGTACCTTTTTTTTTGAGACAGGGTCTCACTCTGTAGCCCAGGATAGAGTGCAGTGGAGTCATTCTAGCTCACTGCAGCCTCCAACTTCTGGGCTCAAGTGATCCTCCTGCTTCAACCTCCCTAGTATCTGGGACTATAGGCGGGTGCCACCATGCCCAGCTAATTTTTTAAATTTTTTTGTAGAGATGGGTTCAAGCTATTGCCCGGGCTGGTCTCCAACTCCTGGCTCAAGCCATCCTCCCTCCTCTTCCTCCCAAAGTGCTAGGATTACAGGTGTGAGTCACTGTGCCTGGCTAATGCTTGTACCTTTCAATGAAGTAATTTTCTTTCTGTCATTTATACCAAAGTAATAATAATAATGGACTTCTAAGATATTTACAAAGATTTTATCACATTTCTTCCAGCTTTGTCATGGCTATGAGAAGGCAAAAAATCTTAAGAGACTATAACTAGAGAAATAGAATAAAAATCAAATGGAAATTATGGAAATAAAAATTCAATAATTAAAATTATGGGCTCAATAGGTTAATTCAACAGGATGTTGAACAGAGGAAAAAGAGTATTCGTGAGCTGGAAAATAGTGAAGTTGAAACACTGACAGATAAAATAATTAAAATGTATAGTATAGAACTTAAGAGATTTTTGGGATAGATTGGAAAGATTTAACAAACAAATAAACTGAAGTCTTAGAAACGAAGAAAATATATGGGACAAAAGTAACCAAAAAGGGTGATATATGCTATCTATACTTTTATTTAGCTGAGTATGTATAAAGTATGCACTTATTTTTGTCATATGTTCATATACTCTCTATTAAAATAAGGTATATAAATTCCAAAGATTAGGAAGAATAAGGATCTCTGAGTCCTCAGATAAAAAATTATGTTCTGAGCATTGAGCTAGATAAAATAAATTTCTATACAGAATATGATACTTGTATAAAATAGAGTTATTTTATAGCTGGACTGGGAAAGCTCTATCCTTGTCTTTGGGGACCTCAGAATTTCTGGCTTAGACTCTTGGCCAAGATAAGGGCAGTGGGGTTTATAGCACACTTTTTAAGTCTGTAACTCTCCTGGCAACCTCCAGGGCCATTTTGTTTACTGACAGTTTTCACCCAGCATAATTGGTTAGACATCTTGGCTTGACTGGAAAGGCATAAATGACTCCACTGGGAACTTCTGCCATGAGCTTTCCTGAAGCACAGATTTTGGTGAATGAAACTGGAGAAATGTGTCCATGTATGAGTAAGGGCCCTACTACATTTGCACCTAGATCTTTCTAAGATGTCCAATGCTTGCCTGCATTCTCCCTCTCTTGCTATACCTTATGCTTTGACTTTCATGAAAAGTCTTAGGTATACATGCTCTCTGGACTCTTGTGAGTTCTTTCAAATATCCAAACTTGTAACATATGGGAATAGTTAAAATATAAGACCTTAAAGATGATGTGGAAAAAAAAAAAAAAAAAAAAAAAAAGAAAGGATCAATGAAAACAGCAGACAGATGAGGACCATGTTTGACTGGTAACCACTCCCTTGTCAGAAACAGTAGAAATTAGAAGTAAGTTAAATATTGTATTCAACATGATAAAAAATGCTTCCTAGACTTATATAGAACAAATTATTTTTAAGATTCTGAGTAAATGAAGACATTTTCAAATGCAGAGACAAGGTGATTTTTCTCTACATTTACTCTAATAAATACTAGAGAATTTTCAGAAAAAAAGTGAACCCAGGGAAATGGTATCAACTTGAAAAGGAAAAAAATGTAGTAAGCATACAACTACAAATATCAGTAAACCCAACTATTAACTTAAAAAATGAGTATTTTTACTTTGGAAATATAAAACAATGTGAAGACAATGTATATAATAATGCTAAAGTCCTTTACTATTAGAAAGCAGTAGAAATTATTGAATAGCTAATCTTTTTAAAAAATCATAAGTAAACATATTTGTTAAAAATGTTACTTAATTTATAATAAATGTGCTATTCATGTTACTTGTAAAATGTGACTTTTTTTTTGATACAACTTAAAGCATACATAATCTCTAGGTGAATCAAGTATTATATTAAAAAAATTAAGTAGACCAAAAGAGACCTAGAGATAAATATTTTTAAATAATAAAATGGCACTCTGAACTACTGGTTTTGTATTTGAATGCTTAGTTAAAACATATTTATAAATAAGTTGTTGTTATTGCTTCAAAAAGTAATAGAAATCATAAAGAAATAAATATTAAATCAATTACAAAGATAAATAAAATAGTCTTGTTTTTATGTCTACCATTTATTTTTACATGTTAATCTGATGTTTTTCCATCTGTTTATATTATCTGCAATTTCCTTCTTCAGTGATTCATAGTTCTCTTTGTAGACATCTTTCATCACCTTGGTTAAATATATTCCTAGGTATTTTATTTTCTTTGTAGCTCTTGTGAAAGGTATTGAGTCTTTGATTTGATTCTCAGCATGACTGTTGTTGGTGTATAGGAATGCTACCGATTTGTGTACATTGATGTTGTAGCCGAGACTTTCCTGAATTTATTTGTAAATTCCAGGAGTTTCTTGGTGGCATCTTTGAGATTTTCTAGTTATAAAATCATATCATCAGCAAAGAGTGATAGTTTGATCTCCTCTTTCCCCATTTCAATACGTTTTTTTTTTTTTGTTTTTTTTTTTTTGAGACAGAGTCTTGCTCTGTTACCTGGGGTAGAGGGCCATGGCATCAGCCCAGCTCACAGCAACCTCAAACCTCAAACTCCTAGGCTCCAGTTATCCTCCTGCCACAGTCTCTCAAGTAATTGGGACTACCAGTGCATGCCACCACTCCTGGCTAACTTTTTCTATTTTTAGTTACCTACCTAATTTTTCTATTTTTGTTGGAGACAAGGCCCTCACTCTTGCTTAGGCTGGTCTCGAACTTCTGACCTCAAGCGATCCTCCCACCTCAGCCTCCCAGAGTGCTAGGATTACAGGCATGAGCCACCATACCTGGCCTGGTCACACTTAATTTCTTTCTCATGCCTGATTGCTCTGGCTAGGACTTCTAGCACTATGTTGAATAAAAATGGTGACAGTGTACATTCTTGTCTTGTTCCAGTTCTGAGTGGGAATGCTTTCAACTTTTCCCCATTCATTATGCTCTTGGCTGTGGGTTTGACATATATGCCTTTTGTGGTTTTTAGGTATATTCTATCTGTGCCTATTTTGTTAAGAGTTTTTATCACAAAAGGCTGCTGAATGTTGTCAAATGCTTTTTCTGCATTTATCGAGATGATCATATGATCTTTGTTTTTGCTTCTGTTTATGTGGTGAATCACATTTATGAATTTATGTATATCAACCCATCCTTACATCTCTGTGGTGAAACCCACTTGGTCATGGTGGATTATTTTATGATGGGTAATTTTTCATCTCCCACACCCTTCCCACCCTCACCCCTTTTGAGTCTACAGTGTTCATTATACCACTCTATGTTCCTGTGTACCCATGGTTTAGCTCCCACATATAAGTCAGAATGTACAGTATTTGGTTTTTTATTCCTGTGTTACTTCATTTGGGATAATGGCCTCCAGTTGCTTTGTGGTGTTTTTAATTGCCAATGCTCCAACTCCTGGTGTGTCTTGGCTATGATTTATGAATAGCATTGATTTTTTAAAAGAATTAACATGTAGACATTTAAATTTTCTATATTATTTTATGTTTTATTAATTTCTGCTAATATGATTATCATTTTCTTCCTTCATGTTTCTTTGTGTTTAATTTTTGTCTTTTAAAAATTCATGGAATGGAGGCTTCACATCGATCTTCTAGCTCCCTAAAATACATGTATTTAAGCCTCCACATACACCACCGTTTCCTCTACAACAGTCAAACAAACAAACTGAACCCACATGGCCTTAGATATCCACTCTTGATACCTTCTTCTCTATTGTAAATTGGTTATAAAATTTTCTTCCATCATAAAATTACATAGCAGAGTATGGCCTAATTTTCTATAAATGGGGATTTTTCAAGTATTTTTAATAAATTGCTTACTTGCTAAATTTCACTCTGGTTAAGGAGTAAGCTCAGTGATACTTTATTCCTTTAAAATGTATTTCTATTTGCATTATGTTCCATTATGCTTATTATTCACATATTTTCCAATGGAACTTGAAAATAATTTGTATTTATCAGTTTAAGGTGCAATATTCTCTATGTTTCTATTATTTATTTATCATAATAAATATCATATATTTTATGATTTCACTTTTGCCTGTTTGTTAAGTCAGTTACTAGAAAATTGTACTAACATCTACTCTGGTAGCATATTTGCCTATTTCTTCTCTTAGTTTTGTTAACTTTTGCTGTATATATTAGGAGGCTATTTCATGAGATATAAGCAATTTTAGAATTTTTTATTCTTGCTGATGGATTAATTTTCTAACATTATAAATTTCTCTCAAAATCTCCAGTAATAATTGTTACCTTAACATTGAATTTGTCTGGTTTTAGAATTTATATGGAATATATATATTTTAGTTTCTGTGGTTTGTGTTTGCCTGTTACATTTTGCCTCTTTATGTTTTTTTTTATTCTTATAATTTAAGAATAACTTCAGTAATAAATATGTATATTTCACTCTGCTTCTTAACCAGCATGATAATATTTTTCTTTAAATGAAATATTTAGTTCATTTAATGTTATTATTCATATATTATGCTTAAATCTATCATGTTTCCCTTTGCATTTATCCCACCTTTTCCATTTCTCTATGTTCTTGGTTTTCTGAATTGAATAATTATTATTTTTTGTTTCCTCCTTCAATTGAATTACTTATTATACATATTTTACTATTTGTTACCCTAGAGATTATGACATAAATCTTGACTTGTCAGAGTTAATATAAATTAATACTTTACCACTTACTAGAAATGCAAATAACTTAAAATCCTTTATTATCTGCCAATCTACATGTCATTGTTATTGTATATTTTAGTGTGATATGCATTTTGGACTTCCCTCATACATTATTTTATAGAGTTAGTTTCATTTAGTATTCATTTAACCCAGATATTTAGCACTTTCTCTGGCTCTTCATTTTTTCTGGAGTATCAGTGCTTCCATCTGAGATTATTTTTTGTCTATAGACATAGCACCTTTTATTATTTCCTAGTCTGTGTTTGTGTGGACAAATATTTTCAGGCATTTCACTTTCCTTTGTTTTTTATTTGTTTATTTCCTAAGAAAATATTAATTTCATCTCTGACATATTTTCTTGGGCTTAAGGTAAAGACTTAGAGATTGAAAGTTATTTATTTTTCAGCATTTTCCATTATTTTCTTGCTTCTATTGTTTATGAGAAGGCAGTTGGAGATAATATGTCTTTGGCTCTTGTTAGAGTTGTTTCTTTGCTTCAATTTTTCTTAGATATGTATGTGTAGTAGTGATTTTCTCTGTATTTATACAGTTGATATTTTTGGAAAAGATCTTAAAAATTTTAAACTTGGTCTCTTCCAACATTATTCTGCTTCATTTTCTTTCTCTTTTTCTGAAATGACAAAAATACATGTGTGCTGTTTTTCACCATTTCCAATTACTTTTTTGTCTTTATTTTCTTTCCAGTTTTCTCTATGTTCTAGTGTGAATATATTCCTTTAACCTATATTCCAATTCCTATTTATTTATTTTCAGCTTAGGCATTATGCTCCACACAATTTTTGAGTTCTAAATATCAATTATTGTATTACTCAGTTCTATAATTTTAAAATATATTTTCTAATTTTGTACCCTAAATTATCATTTTATAAATCTCTTCATCATCATTTTATGCTCTTTTTAAAAGATGTACCTATGACAACATTGTCTAGATTTTCCTTGATTACAACCATTTATTATTGCTTTTTCTCATCTTTCAGGCAAATGTCTCTCCATATTAATATTTTGCAGGCACTTGTGCTTATGTACTTATAATCCCTATAGAATTAATCAGTTATGGAGGTAATTTAAACTTATGTTTCAGTCCCTACAAGAGATGGACTATTTCTGGTTTGCTCTTATTATTTAGATACAGACACTTAGGAACCCAATTATTGCTGAGGCTTGTATCACAAATTCTTTTTTATGGTGGTATTTGACCTGAAATATTAACCCCCCAACATGTAATTCTTTGAAAACACTTTTCAACCCCCACTCTAGGCAATAGCTATTATCTCAAATGAATATACACAGTGCACAAATTTTGCACACAATGACAGGTCAGGCTTTCATTGCTTTCCTCCCTTCTAGTATCTTGAGCCAACAAGTCCCTACTACCTTGAAAGCTCTCCAATATTTTAACTTAAATTATACTGTTATTTTTCTAATTTCTATAACTCAAAAACATCTAGTCTACCATTTCCAGCTGAAAAAAATCTCTATAAAATGGCATGAACAAAGATAATATGATATAAATGCAGTGACAAAGTAAAGGAACATAGATTATCCAGAAGCTAATGCAGCAAATAATTTATCTTTTTATGGGTTCTAGGTCAGAAAATAGTGGACCATTCAAGAATATTAATGATACAATTATTTACATGGCAAAATGGTAAGTTAAAAGACTAAATCCTGCTATGCACAGCATAAATTCCAGGCCTGTAAAAGAATTAAAAGCACATCCTAAATGTTGTAGAGTAAATAAATGGTAATATTTATATACTTTCCAGGAAGAAAAGACATTCCCAAATAAACATTCATACACACAAAAATAAAACTTCAAGGAAATATTGATGTATTTAATGACATTAAATTTGAAAGAATTACATATGCTAAAAGCCTCTATGGACAAGATGAAAAGGCAAATAAAAGAGAGGAACATGATTTTTGTCCCGTATTTAAAACCATAATATATATCCAAGATGAGAAAACAAATTGTAGAAAAAAATTCAAAGAAATTATGCAATCCACAGGAGAATAAACATATAAAAGATGTGTCCCATTAGTACTTACAGAAATTTTTTAAACTAAAACTACAGGACACTGTTCCCTATCCATCAGAATGGCAAAAGTTAGATATTAAAAATTTTGGTAAATTTCCAAGAAATTAGAATTTTCTTGCACTGCTCATAGGTTTGCAAATGGATAGAAACAATTTTAGATGCAATTTAATATTTTATAGAAAATTCATAGATGCTCATACCCCACAATCCAGAAATCCACTCGTATGTCCCTATCCGTGAGGCTTAGTTTTAATAGTCTGTGATTGCACAGACTATTAGACTAGACATGTGAGCATCATGAAGCCTGAGAACAGTGACCGATATTTGTTGCATTTTAAGACTGTGGTGTGTAGAAAAAGGGTTAGAAAAGTGGAGAGTGTAATGGAGCTGACTCTCTCTCTGCTTTAGCAGTCTTCTTCCTTACTTTCTGAATCTCCAGGGATGCTTATAGTCCCCTTCCCTTTTTCATATACTTTCACTCATTTTACCCGAATCAGGGCTGTGAAGATAGCTGAAACGAGGGGTCAGAGATGAGTAGTAATGGCAGAAGTTTTGCCTTTTTCCTCCATTTTTACTTTGTAACTCGTCTTCTGCAAAGGCAGAAGCAGACACTTGCCAGACCAAGAGATTTGTTTTTTGTTTTGTTTTGTTTTCAATAATAATGAGGAGGAGGGATTGGTGGTAAGTGTTCACAGTAAACAGTTGTCGTTTGACATAGAGAAGGAACAAGAGACGAAAGAAGGTGGGAATTTATAAGTGTCAGGAAAGGATATATGTTCTGATGGCCTCTATTTCTTTTGATGCCAGTTTTTTGTTTGTTTCCCTTCAGAGTCATTTCTGTATGCGCCATTTCCTGATTTTGATAAATTTTTGCTGTGTTCAATCTTTTCTAAATCATTTTTTGATAATTTGGATCTTCCTTTTCTACTAACAAATAGTATGAAATTTCTTTCATAGAAATATTTCCCCAAAGAGAAAAAAATATCTAAATTATTTAAGTTTGGAAGCTTGTAGTGAAAATGGAGTGATGTGATTTCTGATCATATTCCATTTTATGAATTAAATACTCCAGTAATTATGTGCTTGTAAGGCTCAGAGAGTCTGCTGAACTGTCTTTTGTCTCCTCTGGGTCACTTGCCGATGTCAAATGGTGCCTCAAACTCTAAAGCAACAAAAAATGTAGAGACATGTACTGAGCACAAATCAGTGATATTGATTCGACACCAGTTGTTATTTTTGGATATAATTCTCCATTTCCCGTTTTTCCTGGGGGTTTACAGTGTATAGTGTACTTTCTTTATTGGAAATGATTTTGAAAATACTTCAGAATACTGGTTCTAGGATTAGTGGTTCAAATAACCAGCTTTGCTATTTAAGACAATCTATTTAACCTCTTTTGACCCCAATATTATTAATTCTAAAATTAAAAGTTTGGGCTTTGTTATAGTAAAATTACTTCCAAACTGCTCTGTACCTTTTCTTGCTTCATCTAACAGGGTTTTATGCTTGAATCTCCCTTCACTTTAGATATTTGAGGTTACATAAAATATAATAATTATAATTTAATTGAATGCTTAACTTTAAAAATTTAACAAATTGCATATATTCAAGATTTATTTTAAAAAGTAAAGCAATTTTAAATTCATAATTTTAAAAATCTTTATAGAAGTATACATCTGAAAATGATCCTGTTATTTTGTTCACTGTATTTCGTAAGTCCTAAGCCTTCAAGAAGTACAAATACTAACTTATCTCAAAAAATCAGAATATCGGCATGGAAACATTCTGAAAACAAAATACTGTAATCTTCATGTGCTGTGCTTCCAATTAGATCATCTATTAAACAATTTACTTGGAAATATACATAAAAATTCTAGCAGTAAGATGATTAAAACATGATATTCTAGAAACAGAAGAGAAGGTTTCATTGTGTAAATGATTTCGACACAGATCTCCTGTTCAATAGCTTTTGATTTCTTCCATTATAAAATTGTGTTTCAACTCTGTAATTTTCCTTTTTGGCACAGAGGACAGATGTTATGCAGATGGAGAAACAGTTGTGGTTTTATGGGACCTCCTCTTCTAAGCACACTAGTATTTGTCATTCACAGGGGTCCTCTTCCTAAGAATGACAGATGCCCTCGTGTGCATATATTATTAAAAAAGACCCTAGTATCTGGGGAAAAAGGGAAGGCATGTTTTACCTTTATTATGTGTAAGTTAGGAGGTGGGGAGTTTCCTGGTACAGTTCTGATATTGATTATATAAGAAAGTGGTTTCTTGATCGCATACATATACTTATGGAAAAGAGGCTATCATTGCATCATTAGCTACTTTTAAGCCAGGAAACAGCCACCCCTCACATCTATGTGTCCCCTCACCCCCAAACACACACACAAGCAATAGGAAAAATACACACCAAGTTGCTATATAAGCAGATGAGAGGTCTCTCATGACAGTAATAGAAGCAACAAAATGTTTATAGAAATGATAAGAAATATTGGAATGAAATCTACATTTCCATATATCTGCCTGCAAGACCACATAGCAGACCAAGCTTTGCCATCCTTCAGTCAACCAGGTCAATTGTAACAGGAATGGCAGAGGCAAAGTTTGCTACTTGAGCATTAGAAGTAGAACACCACAATGAAATGGTCCAAGCCAGTGGCCAGAGATAAAAACTTAGAGGCAACTGTCCAGCGTTGGAGACTGGGCTCCTTGCTTTTCACAGCTTCCCTTAAATGGACCGTTCAGGCATTTGCCCACAAACTCCAAGTGATCCACGTATGTTTTATGTGATTGGGAATTTCATGTACAAAAGCTGTAGTCTGTAATGTAACCTAAGTATCATTAAAATATCAGATAAAAATGCAGTTCTGAAAATATGCTAGGTTTAAATAACATATAATTATATTAATAATCAAATATAGTACAATTAATTTTTATTTTGATAGAATTTTCCATGTTCCTCTGTCTGGTCCTCTATTCATTTCTTCAGTATATAATATTAAGAAGTAATCACTGGCTCCAATATCCTGTGTTTGGTCTTCTATTCAGTTGTTCAATATCTAATATTAAGAAATAATCACCACCTCTAATCTCCAGGTTTCTCTTGCAGTTTCAGTGATAGGGAGCAACTTGTTAATGCCGATACTGTGTACCTAATTACACACAGTACACCTAATCAGAGTCAGCATGGAAAAGGCATGGTTTTATGCAGCTGCAGGTTAACCTCTCTGAATACTAATTAGCATGTGCAAGCATTTAGCACCAGTCCTAATTCAGAGTAGATGATCCATAAACGTTAAGTTATTGGAATATCTGTTTGATCTGAAATTTTATTTATAGGGAATGATATCAAAGGTCACACAATATAAAAATCCAGTTTGTATACACGTAATTAAACATCTCAAGTTTAATTACTAAGCCTTCAAACATTAAAGGAATGTTAATCTATGACAGCTATGATTGATGGTTAAAACTGCAAATACTTATTATTTCTGTATTACTATGTAGCCAGCATGATCAAACAAATCTAAGTTTATATATAAAATATAGTGTTAAAATAAATTAATTTAAAGGGCTGGATTTTCTATGAACATTATTAAATAGCAGGTCAAATATTTAAAATTTCTCTGAAACCTATCTTAATTTAAAAAAAAAAAAAATTACCTTCAAATGCCCATAATAAATCCAAAGTGCATTTTTTGAAGTTTTAAAAGTGTAAAATTATTCTTTATTAGGTAAAAGCTATTTTAGAAATGGAAGTCAAAATCAAATACATTCACAATCTTAACAATTAGTGTACCAAAATATCTAATCACAGATGAATTTGTTATTTGACTCACTCTACCAGAATATTTTAGGAACCTTTCCCTTGGTCAGATCCATCTTTAACATTATCAATATGAGTGTTCTTTATTTTCCTGAATAAAATAAAAAATAATAAACTGTGATTATTTTTTCTAAAATATGGTATGACAAGGCTCTAAACACGAAACAAGGGAAAGGTATGTGTAATGTACTGCGACATTTCTGTGGCAATTCTTTTAGTGAAAAAGTTATCTTTCTTTATACTTTAATCTTTGAATTAGGGAGTGAAATTGATGATACATTAATGTTTAGTAAGTTAAGGACATTGTGACTGGATGTGCCATCAGCATGGCTCAGTATTTCTGCCCCTGAGTAAAGTAAAAAAAAGAGGCAGAAGACATCAGCCATTTAAAACATAGAACGTGGCTAACGCTGAGAAAACGAGGTTGCAGAACTACTCATATCCTTGAAAATAAATTTGCCTCATCAGTAGTGGAGTGAATAGGCCATGGATTGAGAAACATGGGAAGAGTAAGACATTCTTTGAATGAACTTTGTCACTTGGCACCATCAAACTTTCATGGGATAGGTACTACACAAGCTAGAGAAGGAAGCTACCCCACCACCCTTGTGGCAAGGTCCTAAAAATCCCAAAATAAAACTAATTTTTAATCTGTACACATTTTACAGAAATTTTCTGCGGAGACCCTTGCAAATAATTTATATTAGGACTATAAATTTGTAGTAGAGGGCCTGAGGCTCTAATATATGGATTAGTTATGTCAAGTAAGCTGTTGTTTGTAAAGTCAAGACTAAAATCCAAATCCTGTGGTTCTTTCTTTTCTTTTTAATTAGATCATTTTACACTTGTGTCAGCTTCTTTGCTATTTAAATATTTTTATACATGCTGTTGGCTCTAATATGATCTTCACAATAACCTGGTACACAAGAAAAATATCTGGTTGTACCTCTACTTAGTCAATATGCAAACTAAATTTCAGAATGGTGTATTATATCTGTCACTCTAAAGAAATTTTGGCTTTATTTTGAAATATATCTGAATGTAGTTAACACTTCATAAAATTTCCCTAATTTCCAATACACCTGGACAATATAACTAAGACTCTAAATTGAATTCTGAGAAAAACTTAAAACTTAAGCTTTTTATTTGTAAAAAGCTTTAACCTTGCCAATAACAGTACAAGAAATGTCATTTTTCATCTGGCTACAGCCAGCTTCTTATGGATCTCCACAGAACTACTCCAATTCTCTTTGTCATGGAACTGAGAAAATTGAAGCTATTTATCAATCCCAAAGAGTAGCATGCTAGGCTGTGAGACTTTCAACCACTTTGTTTTGACCTTGTTTTCTTTGGTGATTCAACATAGGTAAAACTGACCTGCCTGGTAAAAGATTGTCAAGGTCATTCTAAAACAAGAAAAAAAAAAAGTGTCAACTAATATTTATAGATCAGCTCTAGTTAAATTTGAGAAATTATAAACTTAATGATAAATTAATATTCTTTAGTGGCACAAGCTATCGTGAAAAACAATTTTGAAAAAATGATATTGTTCATTTATTTAACTATTTCTAATTACTGATCCTTTTATTCTTTTATTTACTTAATTATAATGTTTTATTCCGCCATATGAATTTGTAAGTATGAATATGTTTGAAATAATTAATACTCATAGAAACTAACCTTCTGAAAATAAGTCAGTAAAGTCATCTCTTTTTATGGAATAAACATGCATCCCAGAACTCATCAACCATCATGATCTTTTGGCGTAATGATCTTTGGCATCTTAAATTCTGAGAACTGTAGAACCAATCTTTCTACAACTTAACAGACTGTGTTTAGACAATAAATAACCCCTGATTTTTATCAACCAGCAGTGTAACAGCAAAATTATCAAACTTGATGAGCATGCCAAATCATTAATTTAACAAATTATATTTATTTCATTGAGATTTTGACCTGGCAAGGAGATATTATTTTCTTTTGAAAAAATACTAACCAAACATTTAAAGGCTTATAGAGGATAAGTTACCTAAGACTCTTCCACCTCCCATAAATATTTTTAACCTTGGAATAACTTTGTTAGTACAAAATGATGAAAATGTTTTAATAGCTGATTAATGTCACTTCTCCATTTATCTTTAAAGTATTTTTCTAGTGTTTTCTGTCTTTCTGTTTGTACTTTACAAAAAAAATATTCATTGTGATACAAAAAACACTTAGCATTTTAAAATGTTATGGTTCTATGTTGTTGAATATTCAGGGTCATATTTCCATTTTACATGAATTTTAATGTACAGAACATGACTTCTAAGTACTACAGAGCTACACCAACACAAAAGAAGTACATCTTTTCCAGGGAATAAACTGTAACTCATTTTTCATGAAATAGAACCACTTACGATGCATTTAGAAAGTTGAATTTTGAGCATTATATGTTCTGACTAGGACTTGTTTTATTTTCTATGGTAAAATATATTACATGCACTAAACATATGGTAGTTGGACAGATGGCTGTATGGAAGAATGGAACACTATACATAGACAGATTAAATATATAGACACATAAATTTCCTCATGCTCTTTTCCAATTTGAGTAGCTCCTTACTTTCTTTCTAATCTATTAATATATAAGATTCTATCTAAGGGAGAGTAATAACCATCATATCAATCAGTTTTTATTAGGAGAGGTAATTTGGGGTTTTTTAATCTATTTTATGGTTATATAAACTTATTAATTTAAAATAGACTATTTTTCAATGTTTACACATTGATTATTTTAACAACTGTTTTCAGTAAAAATGAATCATTTCATTACTAATCACATTTTCTAAATTAATACAGTTAACGGGTAACAGATTTGAGCTAGTTTTTTTTTTTTTCATTTATGCTAGAGTGACACATATTGAAAGTGTAATTACAAAAATATAATGATTGAAGTAAAATGTTCAATAGCCTGTAACAAATCATTCCCTATGGAATTTTATCATCACTGTGTCAGGGGATTTCTCTGAAACAGAAATTTTTACTTTGAATTTCGCTGATTTAAATTGATAAGTTTCATAAATTTGTCAGCACATATTTTGCTTTTTTCCCTTTAAACTGGCACATTCCAAGTGTTTAAAGATTTGAGCTGTAAACTATGACTCTAAATCAAAAATCATAATTTTTAAGGCTTACAATAAAACTTCAGTTAAAGAGAGTAATCCTAGGTATATTTTTTATTTGGCACACAGGCATAATATAAAAAACAAATGTGCCCAAATAGCAATATTATTTTTACCTCAATGCAATCACCTCGATATATTATTTACAAACCATCAGGTTTTATTTATTTAACATATACTATTTGCCTTGAATATTAGTATATGAGGGAAAAAAGAAAGAATCTTTGTAGGCATTTACAAATATACATCCACATATGCTCAAGGTAAAGTTATTGAATCTACAAGCTACTACATTTGCTAAAATAGAATACATTCTAAGTGATAGAGACAAATACTTTTAAAAATTTAAAATTACTGAACACAGAAGACAATTTGAACAGGGTCATTTCCACAAATCACTTCAAAAATGGATAAGATAAATGATAAAGTTTTTAAGAACTTTAATGCAGACTGTCCCCAACTTTTGATGATTTTACTTACAATTTTTTGTCTTTGTGATGAGTTTATTGAGATATTAAATGCATTTTGACTTATGATAGTTTCAACTTGTGATGGGTTTATCGGGTTAGAACCCCATTGCAAGTCAAAACCCATCTGTACAGTCTTAATAAATTAACCAATTATAGTAGTTTCCCCTTATCTGTAGGGTATAAATTCCAAGACCTGCAGTGGATGCCAGAAACTGTGGCTAGTACCAAACCACATACAGGTGGTTTGGTACCGAGTTATGTTCCTGGGAACATCTTCAGGTTGGAGTTCTGTGTAACTCAGATCCCTGATGAACAGCACATATACAGTACTAATAATAATACTATAATGGTTCATATATGGCAATAATACTACCATATAATACTGTAATAATAACACTCCTATACTGTAATAATAAGTTACAGAAACTATTGTGCTCTTTCTTTTAATTCAAACAAACAGAATATAAAACCAAACTCATACAAAAAATTTAGATAGGAGAATTTTCAAAAAAGAATATTAAAGGTTAGCACTCACCTAATGTTGCATCAACACTAGGCTAATAGGAATATTACACTTATATTGATCATCTAACCAAATCAATAATAACCTTTCCATTTCAATAATTAATCCACCTGACTGCTTAGTAATAATTGAGACTTTCATTAGACCACTGCCTTTCACATGTTCCATTATTATCACTTTGTCCTTTATAATTATTCCCAGAGTCGAGCAACTGAAGCCTAATGCTTTCTCAGTGAATGATGATGTCTGGCCTTCTGTTTAATTATTTGTACTTTTGTTTTCATTGTGGTGACCTTTCTCTTCACTGAAGGCTCACTTGGGCTTGCAGTGGACTTTCACTTTGGAGGTCACAGGGATAAACACAGACTAGCCAATAGCGTAAGGATGCTGAGCTAGTGAACCACTTCTGCCATCAGGATTTGTTTACATGCGCAGAAGAAACTAGTTCCCAAGTTACTAATTTAATTATTTAATTATAAATTATCCTTATGGGGGTCCTGGGGAGCCTGTTCGTAAGTACTGAATGCCATAAGTTGGGGGTTGTCCATAACCTGGGGACTGCCTATATATATATATAGGTTGAGCATCCCTAATTCAAAAATTTGAAATCCAAAATGTTCCAAAATTGGAAACTTTTTGAGCACTGACATGACACTTAAAAAAACAAAAATGTTCATTTGGGATGTTGATTTAGGATTTTTGGATTAGAGATGCTCAACTGGTAAGTATAATGAAATTATTCAAAAATCCAAAAAAAAAAAAGCAAAAATCCAAAACACTTGTGGTCCCAAGTATTTCGAGTAAGGGATAATCAACGTATACTTTTTTCCCCCTATATGTACATACCTATGACAAAATTTAATATATAAATTAGTTACCATAAGAGATTAAGAGAAATAACTAATTAATACAATGAACAATTATAACAATATACTTTGATAAAAGTTATGTGAATGCAGTCTCACTCTGTCTTTCTCAAAATATCTTATTGTACTTCAACCCTTCTTGTGATAAAGAAAGGATGCAATGAGATGGTACAAGATTTCATCACACTACTCAGTACAGCACACAATTTAAAACTTATAAATTATTTCTGAAATTTTCCATTTAAGACTTTTGGACCACAGTTGACAACAAGTAACTGAAACTTGGGAAAGCGGAACCACAGGTAAAGAGAAACTACTGCACCGAATTTATAGGTTTATGAAATGTGGTATTTTACCATCTAGAACAAATGCAATATTTTCTTATCTCTAGATTTTATCATCATAATTCTACTTCTGTGGCTCCTCCACTCATTTTTAATTGTTATACTTTGAAGAAAACAAAGGCTCAAGTTCAGTCAAGAGCTGCAAGAAAGCGCAAAATCTGAATGAGAAAATGAAGGAACTGGCAGGTTCATTAAGATGAATTCAGTTTGAAAGAGCACTTCTGTGCACTTCTGTTTTCCAATGTTCTACATTAAGTTAGCTGTAACAAAAGTAGTCTGTTTAAAGTAATTGACTACTGAATAAGAGTGCCAGACTAACATCCTTTTAGGGTTGAGGAAAGATTTTCTGGGAGGCAATGGAATAAAAATGAAAACAATAGCAGGAATGAGATCTAGAGCCATGAAAGTGTCTGGCTTATTTGGGGGAACAATGTGTATTTCTATTGCAATTAGACCGCACGGCATATCCACAGAGGCTGGCTAGGCTGGGAAAGGTAGCAGGAGGCAGGCTAAGGAGTTGTTTTTTATTTCGTTCTCACTGGAAAAAGGACATAATGCAAATTTTTAAGCAGGAGAATGCCAAAGAACAGTCTGAATTGTAAAAGAAAATGATGACAGAATAAATAGTATGTTAGTGGATGAAAGAATGAGGCAGGGAGAAGAGTGAGGAGAATTTTGTAGTAGTTCAGAGACAAAAATGAAAGGAACTCTCTAGGGTAATGTCACAGGCACTCAAGAGAATGGATGGAGGTCACACAATGAGAAATGAAGAGGTGATGAGGTACGTGGAAAATTCGAATTACCAAAATAAATTGTTTATTATAATATTTAGCCCAAATGGTATGCATTGATTCAAAAACTTTTACTATGTTATTCTGCAGTTAATTAAATTTTTACTTCTCTTAGCATAAAGGTAGAAAAAGAATATCTCCATAAAATATTCTAAAATTACAAATTTTGTTTAAATGTTATACAGTCATGCATTGCTTAACAACAGAGATAAGGTCTGAGAAATGTACCAAAAGGCTACTTAGTCCTTATGCAAACCTCATACACACACAAAAAAAACACACACCTAAAAAAACACACAGCTAAACACACAAAAACTACACACCTAGGCTCTATGGTATAGCCTATTGCTCCTTGGCTATAAACCTTCACGATATGTTACTGTACTGAATAGTAGGCAATTATAACACATGGTAAATATTTGTTGTATCTAAATATAGAAAAGGCACAGTAAAAATATACTATTATAATCTTATTGGACCACCATCATATATGCAGACCAAATATCATTGTGTGGTGTGTAATTGTACATATGAATCTGTTTCATATATATTCTATAACTGATGGGTATATATACCATTTGTGTATATATACACACAATATGTGTATGTTCATATATAAATACATGTACATACTATTGGTAGATTATTATTGAAAGCATAGGAATTTAAGAGAACAAAGTCATCTAATTTTTAAAATTTCTAATTCTATTTAATGATTTGATGGTCTTAATTAGTAAATAAAATATTTCCACTAGAAAATTTTTCCTCTTGCTTTTTTAGGAGCTGCTATCAGACTTACCTGGAGTTACTATCCAGAGAGGGTTGAAAATGAACATTATAAATAGGGGTGTTTTAAAGAGGTGTAATAGAAAGTAACAAAGACATAACTGAATAAATACAATTAAATATGTATATTATGTACAGAATTTTAAAAGTTGCATTTTTTTATTTAAAAATTAGTGTTAAGGAAAACTGACATCATAAAGATGCAAACATCAAAATAGATTCAACTAAGTGATTACTGGTTATTGTTACCTTATATCACGATATTAAGCTATATTGATTGACATTAATGGAAGTAAATAATGGCAAGGAATTATACAATTGAATAAATCATGATCATTTGTATTTCTTTATATTTCATCTTAGAGCATTAGGGAAAAACATTTGATGAAGGTTCATTTTTAATTTGTTCAAGGGGTAATAAGCAAGAATAATTTGGAACATTAAATATGTATATGTATATTTAGTGTTCAATAAATCATAACTATTATACTGGCTACAAAGTATAAAGCAACTGGTGGGACACAGCTCATCGTATCAATGACCTTATATTAATATTTTAGTCAGTAAGATCTTTGTATACATGTGACTACAATACAATATGCAATAGTCTGGCCAATTGATAACATAATGAAATATTTCCATGGCATTTTAGGTAAACAACCACTTTCTGAAGTCCCCTAAGTAACTCACCAATACCGTGCTGCTGCCATATACCTTTTGGGAAAGGGAACACTGGCTGGATCTCATTAAAAAGGACACACAACACAGGTTCCTGTTCAGGCACCCATTTGCTCCACATCTCTAAAGAATCATTGACACTTGGTCTCTACCACCTGGCCTTAGATTTATAGTTTATCTAAATCCAATATAGATTTTGAATTTGTTTGCATCAAGGTTAGCAATAGACTGATTCTTGCTGACTCTGAAGAACATATTTTTGGCTCATCTCTTTTGCTGCTTTTCTGCAGCATTTGATATACTTGACTATGTACTTTTTTTTCCTTAAAAAGATACCCTTAGTTTCAAAGATAACTTATTGATATTTTTCTTCTTCCTAGGTGATCACAGTTTAGTTTCCTTTGGATCATCTATCTATTCAATGTGGATATCCCTACAGTTCTGGCTTACACTCTATGATCTTTGTTTCCCAGTACGGTAACCGGTATTGAAAACTATACCAGACAACGTGCCAAAGTTTTTGGATATAATCCTTCATATAATTCTCATGACAAACCTAGGAAGTTTTTCTTATTATCTTATTTTACATATAAAGATACTAAAATTCAGAAACATGCTCAAGGATATGAAAATATTAAGTGGCACAGCTTGGTTTTAGCGTAAGTTTTCTAGCTGAAAGGCAAATGTGATATTCTCTCATTTATCTTGCATAGCGTTCACCTCTTTCAGACCTAGCATTATGTTTATTACCATTAAGAGAAGCCAGCATTGATGTAGAGCTTACCATAGGCCAGACATTTTCTAAACTTCTATTATTCGTTAACATATTTGATCCTCACAACTGTGAGGTAGGTACTATCACACTATTAATCTTGATTTACAGATGAAGGAACTGAGTCACCTAAATGATGCCCCAGGTAACATAGCTGTTAAGTGGCAGAAATAATATCAAAGCCAATCTGTGTAGTTCCAGAGTCTGTACTCTTGGTAACTATCAAATACTGCTTTATAGAAGGTAGAGCCTATATTCAATGCACATGTTAAGCTAAATATTATAAAATTGTATTCATTTTCGGCTTCTGACTCTTACATATTACCATAACAATTATTCCCTTCTAGTGTTTTCCCTGAAATCCATTGTTAATTGTCTTTACCTCTCCAATCCATGTTAAAATTAATCAACAACTCATTTACATTTAAAATATGCCATCTCTAATCTTTGTGTTTTTGCATTTTTCCCATCTACTATAGAGATCACCCTCCATTCTTCCCTTTCACTACATAACCTTTGCCATTTAGTGGCCACTTCAATTTATGCTTCATTTATCAAAGTAAAAAAACTATGTAAAACAAATGTACAAAGATAGAACAAAAAATGTTATTTCTTTGTATGCAGCATTGTAGTTACTTCATCTTTTTTTTTTTTTTTTTTTATTGAATTGCAACTCAGTAAAAGACAGCACAAGAGAGAGATAGTCATTTAAAAAATTTTTAGCCATTCTAATAGGCAGGTAGTAGTACCTAGTTGTGATATTAATTTTAATCCTCTAATGACTAGTGATGTCAAGAATTTTTTTGTGTGTTTAATTTGCAATCTGTGTATCTTTTTTTGGTGATAAGTCTG
>CM052445.1:24616678-24648434 GCA_028533085.1 Varecia variegata | reverse complement strand
AAACCTAAGCATGGTCATCTATGTGAAAAGCTTCAACCTCTTTCTCATTGGATACCTCACCCTATATTTCCAACCCTTTAACTAATAGTTCCTAGAGATGTTGCAGAGATTATGGAATGTTCATTAAATTGAATCTAGTCACATTCAAAAGTCAAGTTAGTTCAATACCTCTATCATTAGTGCGAAAAGTTTACTGGAGCCAGTTAAACACAACTGAAAGATTGCATTGGATGTAAAACCATTTTTAAATAACATTCTTCAGAGGAATGCACTTTGAAGTAAATAATGAAGATGCTAATATTTTAGAAGATTATATTAAACTATATTCACCACTGTTATTTAGAATACTTACTCCAAATAGCAATATTCATTAAGATATTGTAGGTGTGTGTTTGCTGTTGTTGCCACTGTTTTGTTTTAGTTTGTTTCATGACTCTCAATACCACTGAGTCAGGCGAGAACTGGATGGCTGATTTAGATTTAATATGTACCAAGAGTAGAGACTCCAGCTCAGATTGCATTAGTTTTCCATGCAGTTTACTACTCTGCCAGCAAACAGTACGAAAGCTATCCAAGTGAAGGGATGCAGATTGAGGATATCCTCTGGTTCCTCTAGGATGAAGGCATGATTTGGGTGGCCAATGCAGTACATATAGAATGAACAGACCTTCAGTTTTTATAAAATAGTTTTGAAATCATCAGAGTAAAGGGCCGAGTAAGCATGCATAGGCCAGAATATTAAATATTTGGAGCTGTTACCTCACGATTGCATATTTTGCATTCAAAATTTTATTGTTCTAAGAGGCCTATAGAATTCCTGATCATTGCCTTTAAACTACTTCATTCTCTGTGATAAATTATAGATAAATATTTAAATAATTATAAATAGTAATATAATATTATTATGAATTATAAATGGACAATGTGTTTGAATTATTAACTTCTAATATGTTAATGTTTACATTATTATATGTAACAAAGCTGTTTCTCTAAAATTTTATTTCTAGATTAAAACATTTACTTATACATTACAAACATTTTATTAAATACCTCCAATATACCAATCCTGTTCTAGGGACTTAGAATACACATATATACAGGCAGGCATTCCTTGTGGGGCTTAAATTTGAGTGGAGAGAGCCCAAATAACCAAAACCAAACCAAATAGGAACAAACATATAAATAGTTTAGACAGTTACAATGTAATAAGAAAATGATTACCATCATAGAGTGTTGGACTCAACATTATAAAGGACTGTCAGGAGGGAATATTGGAGCTAAGAACTAAAGATTGTAGGAAGGGCAATCAAGGAAGAGTGAATGAAAAGTAAGCAAATGTGGACTAAAGGGGGAACAAATTTTGCACATACATAGAATAATAAGGCCACTGTCACTGGAGCACAGTGTGTTAGGTGTGGAGTGGCACAACATGAGGTCAGAGGAGCAGACTTGTCCAGCTCCCTTAGTAACCCTTCGGACATGGTAAAGTGTTTTGATTTTATCATATGTTAAACAAAAAGGCACAGGAGTGTGTAAAGGAGAGATAGGACAAAATCTGTTTTACGTTTTTAAAATATTATATAACTGCTCTATAGAAAATGGACCAGAAATCTCTCATTAAAAATTATTTTCTAAACAGTCATTTAACTCACACGACCTTCCCCACCATTTAAGAGCAATTAAGTTCCATCTACAGTAGTGAAATTTTCCAAATAATGAATAGTCACACAGTAACTAGGGACACTGCTGATTTGTAGGTCCCGTTTTGACAACAAAGGTTCTTACATTAGATTGGGAAGTTAGATTATTTAGAAAAGGGATTGTGTGTGCTAATCGTAATGACATAAAACAGGACCATCTCTCACTAGAATCCTGTCCACTGGTTATACTTGTTGATTTCTCATGTAGAGTAAGAAGGTTTCTCTTACTTTTTGTTTCCTTCATCGTACAAATGGATTTCAAACTCGAAGAGCTACACAGATGAGCATGTTATGTCAAAGAAAAAAGTGTGCTGGGAGTAATATAATGAGTAATGACTAGAGAAAATTGCCTATTTATGACCGTAAAAAATCTAAGTATGTTTTTAACACATAATATAGGACAAAGAAAATAAATGGGTGTGCAGTTTCAGTTTGTGATGATGTATTCACTAGGGATCATGACTGGAACGTTTTATGCCCTTGATTTCTTACAGGAAACTGTTGCTTTGGGAAACTCTGCAAGGAAAGGATTCAGCTTTAGAGTATAAACAGATGATGACTCCCATGAAATTCATCTGGTATAAAGAAAGAAACCATATACTCACAGCCCCATAGAATTTTATAGCAGGATGGAACTGTTAAGATGATTGAGTTCAAACCTTTGGGTTTTCAGGTGAAGAGACTGAAGATTTATGTCCTAGTATTCTCTATAATATACAATTTTAGTGTGGTTTTCATAGGAATCAGGACATATGACAAAAATAAAGGACACTTGCATGCATTAACTTCTCCTAATAAATATAAATGGAAAGAAAGGTTTTTCAAATAAAATATGAAATGATATTCAGGAAAAAAATTGGTGGCATGGGTAAAATCCACAAGATGATGCACTTTTATATTTATTGGTTAAATATATAAAATTTATTAAAATTATATTTATGCTTTTAAAGTGATTTAAACATAATAGTCAAATTGTACATCAGATTACATAATACAGATATATATGATAATCCAAAGTCACTCAACAAACATCAATAATTATTTCCTTGTATAAAATGTTTTAATATATTTATGACATTTGAAAACAGTATCTCATTTAACAGTCATAAACACCTTGCCAGGTGTTATTATTCTCACTCTTTAGGTGAGGAACCTGAAGTTCAAATAACTTCAGTAATTGAAGTCCATAATGACCCTGGAATCAGAACTCCATTTCTGCCTTCATTATCCTATGCTCTAATTTAAAATTTATATATTCACATTGCTTCAGGCAAAAAAGCTGGTATATGGTCCATTTCTCATATCTATCAAGAGGTTTATGCTTTTTTGGTTTACTTTATCAAAATTAACATTATGCTGATTTTTTAGATATAAAGATGATAGAAGAGACATTTCCTCAGGCATTTTTTAGCATATGGGAGGTCACTTAGGAGGTCCTGTGCTGAATAGGTCCAGTTTTTGGACTGGATTCACTAATATAAAAATAACATGCTTCAGAGAATGTCTGGGGATGATTTTGCTCATCTATGAACGGCACATCCTCCCATCCATCCTACTCTTTAATTCACCTAAAAGCGTGCTGCCTGTTGATCATGACCTTATCCTAGTACAGACATGTTCTAAAGAGGGAAAACAAACAAAAAAACACACTCAAATAATATCTGCAGACAGTATAAAAATGTGATATCTTTTAAAAACAGAAGTCTTCTGTTTTCTCTTGTATTTGTCACATGTTATGCTGTTTAGAATAACTAATATTCAAATGTTTATTTTAGAATTTTATACTAGAATTGCATGAATGTCTAAATCCATAAAAAAGTGAAATTCCTGTTAGCTTATTACCAATTTGATCCAGTTTCTTCCACTAGATAGGTCTATTTGTTATGTAACTAGGAAGTTAGGGATGTAGGCAAACAGCAAGCAAGTTTCAGTTACTTTCTATTCATTTGCAACTCAAAACTTAATTTACATGAGAATGATATCTAATGATATTTCATAGCCTTCTTAATAGCCTTATAAAACTGAATCAAGTTTTTATCACAATGAACTTGTATAGTTTTTGAACTATGGGACACAATTCCCTACTTAAACACCTAATAGTAAAGAAATTTCAGACAGAAAACACAAAACAAATTTTAAGATAAGCTGATATATCAGTGAACGATGAGCAAGATATATGGTATGTCACTTATCATCCTCAGTACCCATCAAGGGGTCAAGTGCAGTTAGGTAACTTCAGGGTGTTTTGTCAATCTGGATTTTTTTCTCATAGATGTCTTAGACAGTGTTCATTGCATAATTTATTGAATTTATACTAAAGTTCTATAGAGCAAAAAAATATTTTCCAGTTACAATCGTAAAGAACATTATAAGAATGCTAAAATGTTGAATGTATCTTTTTTTACTAATGAAAGGGACTATGATAAAATAAAAAATCTTTACATATTATGTTGCTTTAAAAAAATACATTACATTGTATGTAATATGGTTTTTTAAAATACTTTTTGACACAGTTTTGAAGCCCGGCCAGTGGCTGGTCAATTTCCGTTTTGACTGTCTAAGTACACACCTCAATCTCTTCATTCTCAGGTTCTCAAACTCCAGGGCTACTGTACACCCACCTTAATCACCCCTAGGGCCAGGTACCAGACAATTAGGGATACCCATTTTGCCCCAGAGCCTGGGAAATTATTCAAATTAGGCAATCCAGGAGGAGCCTCACAGGAACCTGGCTAACCCCACCCTGATTGCCAGAGATAAGCTGCCTCTATAGTTCTAGCTTACTGCTACCCTGTCCCGTGGTGCATCCCCCTATGAGCTACTACTTCCTGGCAGCCTTCTCTCTTTCGGACCTGTAAGTAACAAAAAATTCTGTACTTCATCTACACAAGTGTCATTGTGTTGTGTCTCACCATCAAAAGAATATTTAAACCTTATAAAACATCATGGTATGGTATAATTAGTACTGAATGGACCAGGACACAGAATATATAAATCTCAATGACTCTGCCATTCATTAGGTAGATGATGTGTTGCAGATGTAACACTCAGATTGAAATTATCCTTACTTGAGGCCATATTCTGTGAGGGAGCGGTAAGGCTTATACCACTCCCTTGACTATAGCTATTAAAAGGAGATCACCTTGCCCTAATATCCAGAGTGGAGATTCTTAAATTAGTGTATATAAATATCCATGGATACACAAATGCATTTAGGGGAGAAAATATATAAATTTTATTAGATTATCAAGTAAATTTATAGCCTCTCAAAATATAGGTATCATTGACATATCTTTAACATATGAATCTATCTTTCATCTAAGAGTTTATGAAGAATACAAGAGTGATTGAATCAAAAATACTGAAAATCTAAACATTATATAAGGTAGAATTGATTCCTCCATAATGCTAATGCAAAAATTGTTATTAATTTCCAATCCTTCCTTACAAAGGACCTTGTAAAAACCCTTAGTGAAGTATGGCCTAGAGACTTTATTGTCCTGATATCATAGGCTTGAACATTCCCATATACTGCGCAGGTTCTGTTAATGTTCTTTTTAGGTTTTTGTGGCATTCATGACCCATTTGGAGATATCTTCTGATTTTCAGCTATTAGTATTCTTTTCATATATGTTCTTTTGCTTCATTGATACAATTTGTTTTTAAAAATAAATACCCTTTCAAGTGTTTTGATTGAACAGTTTTGCTTTCCCCTAATATAATCAGAAAATAGCTTCCAGTAATCCATTATTCTTAGGTAATTACTTCCATGTTTCTTCAGAAAGATAAATGACATTGTGTCCTAATTCGTAGAAATTTAAGTATCCTATGATGAGTCCTACTGTCTTTGTGTCTGCTTTATTGCTCTCTACTTACCATAAAAAAGTAATAATTTTTACATTTAATGTAAAGTAAGAAAATAATAATCATTAATGTAAGTGTTAAGACAATGGCACTTGCTTTATAAATATGTATTCTAATGCCTTTATACATAAGTGCTAACATCAGCAATTTTCAAATTTCATGGTCTGGCTCTTCAACCTTAACAAGATGTGGTCTAGTTTGCTCAAATTCTAAGGGCTTTAAATTCTTAGCATCTCAATTACTCACCTATAAGTCCACTTTTGCCTTGAAGGTGTTTCCCAAGACAGGTAAACTGTGGACTCTGATTTTCATGATCAGAGGGCCCAAAGCCTACGAAGGTGAAGAAAAGAGAACAATCACATTAAACTGGTTCCCCAAGACAGATACATCATCACTGCAGTGGGAACTATTAATAGGAACAAACAACACTTTGTATGTTCCAAACAACATTGAACTGATAATTTTCTTAAAAATGTTCCTAAATGTTTAATGTCTTGATTGATGTAGCAGAAGCAAATACAGATTTCCTCAGGATAGAGTCTTACAACTCTCAGGCTCACAAATTGCCTATAAAGTTCTAGGGAAAAATGAATAGTGTGCTCTCTCTCTTTCCCTTCCTCCCACCTCTCTCTGCTGCTCTCTCTTCCACTCTCCCCACCTCTTTCTCTACACCCCTCCCACACAGTCACCAGTACAAATAACAAAATATACATAAACAACCAGTAGCAAACAGCAAATTAAGACTTCAAAAAGTCTTCAGATAAAGAAATTATCAGAAAATGGATCAGAAATAAAAAATAGGAGCTTGAACACAGACAACAGCTTTTAAAAGAACTGAAAAGAAGTTCTATGAATAAAATAAATGTACAATTTACTAAAATTTATTTACTATAAATTTGACTATAAATTAACATGTCAGGAAGAATAGTAAGCCATATGATAAATCTATAGATTTATTTCCAGGATGCATCAGAAGGATTTTTTTAAATGATAAATATGAACAAATTCTTAAGAGACCTGGAGGATAAAATGAGAAATGGGAGTTGTGGAAAAACAAAAAAAGTTATTAAGTCATAGATATTGCTGGAATATAAACTCACCAAGAAGTGATGAAATATAACAATCTATATATTTACAGACCCCAGTGAATCCAAATAATACTAATGAAAAGAAGCTCAGATGTAAATACATCAAGGTAATGGCTCAAAATATTAAAGACAAATAGATGATCTTAAAAATAGCAGAAATCAATGGTAGATTAACTTCAAAAGTAAAAAAATAAAACATACCCAATTTTACGAACAACAATGGAAGCCAGTGGAGTAACTTAGTAAACCTCTGGAAAAGTAAAAATATGCTATTTATCTAGAATATTATACCTAATGATAATCCTTAAGCATTAAAAGTAATCAAAAGTAGTTTTAAAATGAAAGTTGGGTTGGCACCAACAAACCTTCATTAAGGGAAATTCAAAATACTGTACTACAACAGGAAGAAGAAAATGATAGCAATGAAAGTTCTGTGATAGATAAAGCAGGGAGAGCTACAAAAAAAAAAGCAATAAAGATATACTTAAAGCAAAAAAAAAATAGGTTTATTAAAAAACATGATGGAGTTAAAAATGTAAAATATATCTAAAATAGATGAGCACAATAATATTTAATTGGAATCAGGGATAGACCTCAAACTGTTTTTAAAGAAGTTTTTAGAGTCCAGGTGAGCAATCAAAACATTAATTAATAATAGAATGGGTCAAATGTATTAGCATTGAACATTTGCTAGCATATTTACTACAATTGTAATGAGTGTGTATATTCCAAAATAATAAAGTTTGTAGAACAAAAAATATCCAAAGAAATCAAGAAAAGAGAAAAGTAAACAGAAAAGGTATAGGAAAAAATCGGAAGCATAAAATACAATGACAGAAATAATCCAAATATCTTTGGCTATAATAAATTTGAATGGAGTAAATACTCACATTACTCCTATTCAATAGTTTACTGAAGTCCACGCTAATGAATAAGAAAAGGAAATAGAGGATATACAGACTGAAAAGGAAGAAATAAAACTGTCTTTGCAGATAACACTATCAATTACATAGAAAAATCCCTCGAAAATTACAAAAGAAAATCCTCTTGGAATTAATAAGTGATTATAGCAAGGTCACAGAATAAAAGGTTAATACAAAAAAGGTATTTCCTATGTATCAGCCATGAACAATTGGAATTTAAAATTAAAAACAAAAACATCATTTACATTAGCACCAAAAATATGAAGTACTTAGGAATAAATTTAACAAAATACATACACTGTCTATGTGGGGAAATCTACAAAACTGACAAAATAATCAAAGAAAGTCTAAATAACGACAGATATTCTACTCTCATACATAGGAGGACTCAATGTTATTAAGATGTCATTTCTTCCCAATTTAACTCAAATTGATACAACCTGACTCAGCCTAATCCCAATTAAAATCCCAAGGCTGGGGAGAGTGTTAATGGCTCACACCTGCAATTCCAGCAATTTAGGAGGCTGAGGTGGGAGGATTCCTTGAGGCCAGGAGTTTGAGACCAGCCTGGGAAACATAGCAAGACTCTGTCCCTACAAAAAAGGAAAAAAATTTATTTGAAAATTGCAAATTAAACTAATAATGAGATGCCACCATATACCTATTAATCGGCTAAAATATCAAACACTAACAACATCAGCTGCAGGTCAGGATGTGAATCAGCAGGAACTTCCATTTATTAATGGTGAGAGTACAAAATGGTTTAGCCACTTTGGATGATAATTTGGCAGTTTTGTGCAAAACTAATCATATAATCCAGCAATGGCACTCCTTGCTATTTCGTCAAATGAATTGAACACTTATATCACACAAAATCTTGCACACAAATGTTTGTTCTCACTTTATTCATAACTGACAAAACCTGGAAGCAGATGTCCTTCAATAGGTAAACACATTGTAGTATGTCTATACCATAAAATGTTATTCAGTGATCAGAAATTAGCTATCACAGCATGAAAAGGCATAGAAGAACTTTAAAGGCATATTGCTTTGTTTTAAATGCCAGTCTGAAAAGGCTGCATACTTCACAATTTACATTAAATTCTGGAAAAGGCAAAATTACAGAGGCAATAAAAAGATCAGTAGTTGCCAGGTTTGAGAGTAGAAGAGAGATGTGTAAGTGGAGACAAGGAAATTTTAGAGTGGTGAAATTATTTGGGATGATACTGTAATGGTGGATATATAACATTATACATTTGCCAAAAACACACCGAACTGTACAACACAAAGAGTTAATCTTTATATACACTATGCACTTTAGTTAATGAACAATGTGTCTATATTGGTTCATCAATTGTAACAAATGTATTTCACTAATATGAGGTGTTAATAAGAACAATATGGGAATTTTTTGTACTACCTGTTCCATTTCCTATAAGCCTAAAACTGATTCAAAAATAAATTTAATTATTAAAAATAATACTCTGAACAACATACCAATACATTTTAACCTCCCACCAAAATTTCAAATGAAGACTGTGTGTAACTCTTTATAAGTATAAATTAATTAATACATCACATATAATTGTCAATAATTAAGAAGACCACTGTTACCAAATTGAATTAAAATTTTAAAATATAACATAAAAGATCAAAAGTCCATAAAAGGATATGAATTTTCAAGTGGATTCTTCTTAAAAATGCATAGGCCATGATTTAAAGCTTTAAAGGCAATATTCGTAATATGTAAATTGTCCCATAACATAGATATGGAGAGAAAGCTTACCCATTCTGATTCTAAAACAAAACAAACAAAAATAAATAAATAAATTCATCAGAAAAATACAAAAAGAGTATTATCTTTCAAGAATGTTCCTTTAACCAAGAATGCAAAGATAGTTTAATATATATAAGGAAATGTTTTAATATATTTCATAGGTCTAGTAAGAGAGCAAACCCAGACACTCCTCATAAGAAAAATTTAAAAAAAATACATTTGACAAAATGTGTCATATTTATCTTTTGCCAAAATAAAGCCTTAAAAGTTATCACTAGGAATATGCTTCATTGAAAATATAAACATTATTCAAAAGCATTGACATATCAGTATGAATGCTTAAGATGTTATACTTATCTGATACATAACTTTTTCAAAGTTTTACAGTAAAGTCATAACAAATCCAGTGTGGCAGCCCATGGCCCTTAATTTTTTATCTCTTACCTCATGAAAAAAACCCACACTTTCAACTCTTAAGACTACTGATTTTCATTTTTATCTGTTTAATATATGTACTTATTCTAAGAATTTAATATTTTTTGCTGCAACAAAACAACATATTTAACAATTAATAAAAGCACAGTCATGTTAATAAGTTAAAATTCAACTACAATATTTTTAATACAAATAATGTTTAGATCAAAATAAGATTAATAAATCTTAAAAGTTAACTATAATACCAGAGTTTTGTCTGTTTTCTTCACTGACATATTCTCTGTTTCTATATTAGTGTCTGACATATGGTATATGCATGTTAATTAGTGTTGAATGAATATATGGTTATTTATCACTGCCTGGCAACATTAGTCATTTTAATATTGACTAATTATGTATTAAGTGATAATATGTACATTGTAATATTAGCCAATATATTTGGTTAAATCATATGAAATTGTCCACATTTATCTCTTTTGACAGCTTGATATTTATATTGTAAATAGGTTGGGCAAATTTTCTGTTTACATAATAAAATAATAGGCAGTATTCACAAAATTATATTGAAATGACCACTTTAAGTTCCTGTGACAAAAATCACAATGCTTTCTGTTCAAATCAATCAAGTTTTTTCCTCCTCTATTATGTGCTGCACATTTATATTATAGTTCCAGTTCTACTTTTCTAAACCCTTAAAACTTTTCAATGACTTGCTTTTTTAAAAGTATGGGCTTCCACAACCAGCTTTAAAAAGTAGATCAGGAAAGTGTGGCAGACATTACCTTGCCTTTCAGAAATGCTTCTCCGAGAACAGGTGGCTCATCAGAGCTTTAGCAACAGGTAACTACAAATGTGTCATGTTAAGATTTATCAGCAACCATATTTTCTTCATGTTGATCTGAGAAAAGAAGAAAGCAGGTAAAGACAGCGAGGAAACAGTGAAACAGATAATACTAGGAAGGCAGAAATGGGATGAACAGCAGCAGATTTTAAATTCCAGCTCTTGCTAAGGTCAATGTGTGTTCCTACCTGTTTCTTGTTTTTATGAGATTCCTCTATCCTGTCATAATAAATGCCCCTTTCTCCTTAGGCTAAAGTTGGGCTTCTTCATTTGAAATCAAAACACTTCTGGGTTTTTGTCATATCAAATAAGAAACCTGATAAAGCACAATAGAGCCTGGAGGGTATAATTAATTACACTCCCCTGTATCTACCTCGTTCTGTATCTGACAGCTTCCTAATATAGTGTTTTAATTATTCATTGATTAGCTTTTTGTTATTAAATATACATCCAAGAAAAATAATCCCATATAAAAATACTACATTCTTAAACAAATCACTGCAACTAGTGTTTTTTCAAGTGGAGATTTTTTTCTTAGTGTATAATAAAATTCAATATTAACATATTTTTCTCATGGAATTAGAATGACATGCCTATGTGTGTGTAAACAAAAAATGACTATTATTGAGAGACATTATTAAAATTTAGTAAAAACAGTTTACCAAGACACTACAATATAGAAATGATAAGTCTAAAAATTGAGGTCCTAGACTTGAAATCATAGATTATAAATGCTGCCTTCTAAAATCCAGCCCGCGATGGCCAAAGAATCAGGAAATTTACAATTCAAGAAAGAGTTTTAGCCTTTTCATTTCAGAATAATTAATAATTGAAGTACATTTGGAGAAAAATAATCGTATGACTGAGTAGGTATGATAAACAACAAATGAGGACATTAAATAATGTTAATTAGAAAGAAAGGTGAACCTAATTTTTTAAAAGGCTATAAGATATCAAACAAAACATATTTAGTCTGTGAGCATGGAATAAGGTTTAAAACTATGTACATCTGGCTTCTAAAGTAATAAAAGCTACAGTTTGTTTTTTTTTCCTACTTTATATATCCAAATGAAGTATTATGCATCTGTAATTCTAGGTAAAGGTGGAATATAAAGTGATAGCCATGATATCACTTCAAATATGTAAAAAGTAAATATGAGTGAAAATTTTACAAGCATTTGAAAATCAAATGTAATTGTAGAAAATTTGTATCTTTAACATTTTTCATTTTTATTATTTTAATATCGCATTTTTAAAAATCAAGAAATAAAATTTTAAAAAGGAAAGTTGTACTTATTGAACATTACTTGTGTGTTGACATTTTTAATGACAATTTTATCCATCATTTTTTATTATGCCCTTTCTCAGGCGTGGAGAAACTCAGATTCAGAGAAAATAATTTTTATTTTCCTAGAGCATGAGCTAATGAAGAACAAAGCCAGGTGGCAACTCACATTTTTCTAATTTCAAATTCTGTGACCTTTAAACTGCATTTTTTTCCTTTGGAAAACATGCCTATCCAAATTTGGAAATTTTAATATGATTTTATGGTAAAATCAAATGAAGATGGAAAACTACACAATATAAAACAGAATGACAGAAGGACTTAGCACTTTCACCGTATTTCTGTTTAAAAAAAAGGAAAGTGCATTTATAATGTTGTAGTTAGATATGTTAATATTATTTCATTAGCACCATTTTATAAATTGGTAGAGTTTGAATATTTTGGCTGAGTTTTCAAAAATTCTCTTGTTTTGACAAATCCATGAGATTCCTATATAATTTATTCAAATGACATATGCTCTGCCATCTAGATTTTTATATTACTTCAAATAACAAAACAAAAAATGCTATTGTAACCACTTTCAAATATTGGCTAGGTAAAAATCAGTTACAAAAATGAAGACTTCCAAATTTCTTCAGAATATTTAAATATAATTATACTTAATATGAAGACAGATATTATTAATAGTTTTAGCTACCATATTAATGGTAAAAAAAATCATTGATCAATACTGGCTCCTTGATAATAGTAAAAACCAACAATCTAAACAAACAAAATGCTTCTTTCTGTTGTATAAAAGTTGACTTTTAAAGTCAGATAAATAATTTAATTATAATTCTCTATTTTCAGTTTTATAATTTTCAAATTTCTATTTTTATATTACCATTAAACATGGTATTTCTAGCAATGTAGTTTTTTTAATGAATTTAATGGAACAGAAGCCACTTTATATCTTTGAAAGCTATATTGTATTTAAAAATGGACACTATTCATTGATTTCACTGTGGTTCTAGCTGTGTTTTACTATAGTTTAGTTTAGTTTTGTTGATTTTGTTCCATTTATCTCTTTTACTTTCTTTCTTTCTTAAAAGGGAACCACTCCATTTCTACATGCTCTACAATAATTGCTTCTGTTGTAAACTGATGATGAATATACCTTAACATCCCAAGTCATTTCAGCATGTCTATTGGGCTTACGAAGTCTGTCCAGAAAGTATCCAGTCATCGTTAATATAATGAGAATGGTTTGCACAACTTCTATGTAACCTGGTAGTCAAGATGAGTGTACTGGAATGTGCATGCCTGAAAAATGACAATTTCACTGTACTCCTCAGTGGGGCGCTAGACACCGTTGAGTGGGCATGTGTACTGCGTGGCCATTGCATTCAAAATGACTGAGCAAGCAGAGCAATGAATTTGCATCAAGTTTTGTGTTAGGCTTGAACATTCCTCTGCAGAAACTGTTGAGATGATTCAGAAGGCTTTCGAGAACAATGAAATGAGTGCAGCACAAATAAAAGTGTGGCAGAAACAGTTCAAAGATGGTCAAGAATCTGTTGAAAGTGACCCACATTCTGGAAGGCCTACAACAAGCAGAACACCTGAGAATGCTGAATGTGTACAGGTTAGGTTAAGAGACACTGGGAGAACTGTGTGAGGTCCCAAGATGCATACTTTGAAGGGGACTGATGCATCATTGTGTTAAGTACAATGTTTCTTGTGTCTCGTATTTTCTTCTACAAATGTCTCTGTTTTTCATATTACGTGGCTGGATACTTTCCAGACAGCTCTTGTATATCCTTTTCCTTTTGCTCCTCAGAATTTAACCACCATAGATTGTATCATTTCTTCCTATTTCTTTTCTTGTTATTTATTTGCACAGTCCAGAAAACTCAGAAATACACTGTACTAATACTGAGCTCTAATTTCTAATCTCTTTATAGTAGATACCATCTAAACACTTAATACTACGTAAAGCACACTGAAAAAAGACTAAGAGGGTAAAGATGACAAATCTAAGATTTATACAGGGACAAATGGCACTATCCTTTTTGTAAATCTTTAGCTTCTTCTGGAGTTTAATATAATATGGATGTCAGATTGTTGACATTCCAAAGGACATGCTGAGATTTTTGATTCACTTCTCTGGTTCTTGTCTATTAATAAATTTTTTGACAGCATTCTGCCAAGTAGCAAAATTCAGCAACAACTTTCAGATGTGTGTTGCCAAGAAAGACTCTGAGTGCATGTATTAGGTCATTAAATATGAAATGTTTGATTTTGAATTAAAAGTGTAGTTTATTATATCTCAAACAAGAAGCAATAAAATTAATCAAAGTATGCACCTAAACTATTGACACAGTTTTGCCAGCTTAATGGTAGCCTGTTTATGCCAGCAGTGAAGAAGCCTGGAGAGCAAGTGGTGATGAAATTGTGAAACATATTTTCCACAGCTTGTTGAGAATGTAATATTTTTTCTTGCAAGAAGTGGTCCAAAGCCTGGAAGAGTGATATTCAGTTGGTGCAAGATCTGGCAAATACGGTTGATGACAGAGTTTCCAAGTCTAGTTTCCATAGTTTGAGTAGCGTTGTTTGTATGACATATGGGCAAGCATTGTCTTGCAAGAGGATTGACCTATCTCAATTGACTAATCTCAGCTGCTTAATCGAAAGTATCCTTATCATTTCATCCAGTTGGTTTCAGTAGACATCCATTGTAATCAACTTATCAGGTTTCATGAAGCTGTGAATAATACCAGCACTGGACCACCAGACACTTAGTTTTTTTTCTGATGAATATTCCGTGTTGGACTGTATTTTGGCACTTCATCTTTATCCAACCGTTGTGTTGAATGCTTGCAATTGTCAACAAGAATTCATTTCTCATCACACATAAAAATACGGTGTAGAAATAGTTCACCTTTATGTCGTGACAGCAAAGAAAGGCAAGTTTCAAGATTATTTCTCTTCTGATCCTCATTTAATTCATGTGGACCCCATTTATCCACCTTCTTTACCTTGCTAATTTGTTTCAAATGTTCCAGTATTGTTGGAATAGTAAGGTCAAACCTTGCTGCTAATTCATGGGTAGGTTGAGATGGATTCACTTCCACTACAGCTTTCAGTTTATCATTATCCCCCTTGGTCTAAGGTCATTCCTGTGGCTCATTTTCAAGGTTAAAATCATCAGAATGGAACTTCTTACACCATCGACATACTATGTGTTCATTAGCCACATCCTTCCTGGACACTTTGTTGATATTTCAAGCTGTCTGCACTATATTTGTTCCAGAACAGAACTCATATTCGAAAATAACACAAATTTTTGATTTATCCATGGTTTAAAAAAAAATTGCTGTAAAAGAAATTTGAAAGATAATCAGAGGACAAAACATGTGTTTGCAAGACTGAGGATATACCTTCACAATAAAAATAAAATAAGAAGTGTCAAAGTGAATGTCAGAGATATCAATTTTCAACCTTAGCACTTAAGAAAATTAGACATTTCATACTTAATAACCTAAATCGTTTTCATCTGGCAATTTAAGACTTGACCTTTATCATTTTTTTGTTTTGTTTTGTTTTTATTATGTGTTAAGAACCCTTAACATGACTTAACATGAGATTTAACCTCTTAACAGATTTTTGAATGCACAATATATTACTGGTATTGTTAACTCTAGGCACAGTGTTGTAAAGCAGATATCTAGAACTTATTCATTTTACATAATTGAAACTTTATACTCTTTGATTAGCAACTTTCTAATCTCTCCTCCCCCAGTTCCTGGCAACTATCATTCTACTCTCTGCTTCTATGAGTTTTACTATTTTTAGATACCTCATATAAGTGGAATCACATAGTATTTGTCTTTTATGACTGACTTATTTCACTTAGCATAATGTCCTCAAGGTTCATCCATGTTGTTACATATTGCAGAATTTTTTTAAGGCTGAATAATATTCCATTGTATGCACGCACCACGTTTTCTTTACCTATTTATTTGTCTATGCACATTTACGTTGTTTCCACATCTTGACTGTTGTGAATAGTACTGCAGTGAACATGGTAGTGCAGGTATCTTTATGAAAATCTGATTTCAATTATTTTGGAAAAATATCCAGAAGAGGGATTGCTAGATCATATGGTAGTTCTCTTATTAATTTTTCTGAGGAACAGTTGAATATATGTGAAGCTACCAATTCAAGATAATTCCAATCAGGATATTTTGAGAAAAAGACACTGTCAAATAAAAACCACTCTGGACTTAGGTAAGGAACAACTTTATTTAAAGAATTATCACAATAAGAGAGAGAGTGTATTGCAATAAGGAGAGTCTCCTGACTGCAAAATCTGCAAGAGTATCAAAGATCAGGCAAAAAGGAATTTTCTATCCCAGGAAGGTGTAAAGGAGGCTAGAAAGAACCTGATATGAGAAAGTGGGATGAGTTGGTGGCATGAATAGATAGCAGAAAATTTCTTTCCTTGAGGTCAACTTATTCTCTGGAGTGGCTGTTAAGAAGAGATTGTTCCACATTCCACCACTGACTCAGACTGAGGTTTGCTCAATATTCAAAAGCCTGAGGTAGAAGAAAAAAACTTAACTAAACTTTGGTTAAGTCAAAATTTGCAAGTATTTTGTACACTCCACGTTGGTCAGTGAGTACAAAGAGCTCAGCTAATCATGTACATGGCAAAGAATAGGACTTTCAATGGTCTTTGACTAGCCTTGTCATAAGTAAACATGAGTTTTATCTAAGTCCTATGGGAAGAGTGGTTCTTTGATGTAAGCCATTTCTTGGACCACAGAAGAATAAGGGAATTTCTTAACCTTGTTGTTTTCCAGGAACACAGGGCTCAGGTAGTATAGCATTGTCAAGATCAAGGTACATTAGTGAATGTCACCATGAGTTATTGTTTGTCTTTTAATATTCAGACATATATTTTGGCACACGCAAGCTTCTGTGTGAGTGGGGACTTCATAAATATTACTAGTAATGATTTCTTATCACAATTATCTGAAAAAGTACTTAGCAGACAAATGTCAATTCTTAGCCACATTTACAAGCAACAGTTCAAGACAAATTATATGCCTGTAGCAGAACCAGAGGGGACTAAATATTTGTGGACTCATCTCACTTTGGTCATGAGATCGAAAAACTTTAGGTTGCCTTCCCTTCACAAAGAGATATGGGCTAAAATGTTTGGTAAGATTGGTGCATATCTGTGTCTGTTACTCATTTTGGACATATACATCAAGTCATAAGGATCAAATATCATTTCAACTTCTGTAATAGGTCAATGGAATTGTTGATAGCAGATTTTTTCCTACCGGGTCTCATGCCAGTTCTCTTTCAACAGATGATGTAGTCTCCTTTTTACTTATTTTTTTATAGTTCTAAGAGAGATGAAATCAAGATACTGTCACAGGCTTTTAAAATCAATACTAACAAGGGATTGCATTGACATTTCCTTATGAAAATTGTTTATCTTTGCTCCCTGTGCATATTTTCCATGCAAGAGTATAAATACCAGCACAACTGGGGCTGAGCCTCTTTCTGCCTTTGTGCATGCATCAGAATATTTAATTCTACTTTTTCTAAGAAATGTAGGTTTTGTGTGTTTATAAATCAAAATTAAAGTGTATATTTCAGTTTGGGAAGTATCTACTTTATAAGCAAACCTGTGAAAGGTATATCTGTTTTAATGTACCTGTAGGTATTTCATCTATGTCTTTAATTTCCCTGCAGAAAAGATAATTTATAAATGTTCCCATTACAAGAAGGTAATTGTAGCTTGAAATAATGTGCAGTTTTGCTATTAAATATTTTACATTAAAATCTCCTTTTTCTTGGTCTAAGTTCATACTCTCAATAATAAATGGTAACTTTGTAAGTGAGCAAAAATCATTTTAAACTAAACATTTGAAAATCACTAAATTCTCAGAATTGTCTCAAACAAGTTATTTTATATGGCACAAATTATTCATGTCTTATTTGATTCATTATGATTACTTAACAGGTTTGATTTTAAGATTATATATATATTAATATAAATTGTATATAAAATAACATTTTCCATAAGAAAATATAAATTTACTAATGTCTTCCCAGTAACGACTAAGGCAAATTCCTGGCACCTTGAACTCAGTCCTAATACCCCTCCCACTCACTTCCCACCTGTAGAAACAAATAAATTCATTTAAGGCAGCTGTAACCCATTCAAATCTAGATTTAGTAATTTTAAGAGTCAATTACATGACATTATAAACAAATAAATATGCACTTTAGTAAATATAATCACTAATGTAGAGTACTACCGTAATTGTAAATATCTTAGTCCTGTTACTTCATTAAAAACCTAAAACTTTGATTTTGCTGTTTCACTTATATATTCATCACTACCTTCAGGCTCTGCCTTCCCCACTCAACTCCAATTAACCACCAAAGGCAAGGAAATTAGGAAAATAAAATCAATACTAAGATATAATAGAATGCATCTCGACAAAAAGTACTTAAAACCTTTCTATATTTCTCTGTTCCAATACTGCTCTTTCTAACATCAAAACCCAGTCGCCTATCCAGGGAAGAATTCTGCATCAAAGCCTCTTAACTTCACATAGAGATTATTAATTGTACTGCATCATAATAATATACACTCTGCATGGCATTGTGGCCAATTGGTTGCTTTCCACCACCATATATTTTGTTGCATTTGTCTCATTTGTCATGGTATGTCTGATAGTGTTAATCTCACAACCCCAATTAAATATAATTTGTGTTTAAAAATAGAAAATTTGTAAGCTAATTTAGTAGACTTTAGAAATCAGAAAACAGCTCAGACTGGTAAAAAGTAGTTTTATAATGCGTTCTCAGATCTTAAGATCACTACAAAACACATTCTCACAGGTGTTACGATTTTTCTCTCTCTCTTTCCTTGTCCCTCCTTCTCCTCTCTCCCTATTTTTTTTCTTTGTTAATTTAATGTGTATTGTTGTTCAACCCCAAAGCTAGAGAAAAATAATAACACCATGGTTCATATTAGTAGTATTTTTTTCTTATTTTATTTTTTTAAATATGAAAAAATTTAGAAGAAATTTCTATGTAGAGAGTTAGAAACACTTCTACAGAGAAAAGCTATTTCTCTGGAAAGAAAAGCTCTAAAATCACTGAAAAGAAATAATAATTCTCTTTCTCTTTGTTTTAGTTTTATATCTTTGAATAAATCCTCCAATTTACCATTCATTGTCTTGTGTTTATTTTTTTCAAATAAAAAATCATGACAGGCTGGGTGCAGTGGCTCATGCCTGTAATCCTAGCACTCTGGGAGGCCAACGCAGGAGGATTGCTTGAAGTCAGGAGTTCGAGACCAGCCTGAGCAAGAACAAGACCCTGTCTCTACTAAAAATAGAAAAATTAGCCAGGCATGGTGGTGTGCGCCTGTACTCCCAGCTACTCGGGAGGCTGAGGCAAGAGGATTGCTTGAGCCCAGGAATCTGAGATTGCTGTGAGCTGGGCTGATGCCACAATACTCTAGCCTAAGTGATAGAACGAGACTCCATCTCAAAAAAATAAATAAATAAAACCATAGCAATTCCCAGATAAGCAGCCTACTCACCAGTGTCTCCATTGAAATTTTGGCCTCCGTTTTTCCCTTTCTAATTTCACATTTCAAGCTCATCAATCACATATATTATTTTCATATCTAGTTGGACTAGGGCAAAAAAAGAAAAAGTAAATTAAATTTAAAAGTATGTATGTGTATTATGTGGCATGTGTAAAAACATGTTTTTTTTTCTGTTTTCTAGAATTTTTATGCAATATTTTTTCAAATTGGAATAGAATAAAACAAAAATATTGCATATATATCTAAATTGCAAGTCTAGAATAAATATTAATATGGATTCACTTTGTGAAAATATGAATTGATCTTTTATTTGTAGTTTAAAAACAAGGATGGAATGAGCCTGAGGTTATTTTAAATCATTCTAATAAAAAAATCTATTCTCAAATAATTTTGTGCTTCCATTACTTTCCATAAACTAAAACGTATTTTTCCAGTTTTAGAAGTTTGAAACATGACTACATTTTCATGTTTTGTTTTACATAAGTAAATTTATCCATAGTATCACAGATGCATTTCCCTTAAAACATTTTTTCTCATAAATTATGGTATTATACTTCATTACAGGAGAGGCTTATATAATATTATAAAGGGAAGAGTGACAATAACATATTTGTTTTCTTATGTTACTGCACCAAATTAATAGATTTCTCCTAGCAAAGCGTGCCTAATGGTAAGGATATGAGAAATTCAATAGCAATGCAAGGAAAACAAATCAAAGAACTTGAATCATGTCTGTGTGCTATTGTGTGGGAAAATAAGTGATGCTAGCCACTGGTTTTCCTTATCCTCTATTTCTTCACTTTAAGAAACAATGAGCTACACGTATGTATTTCGCACTTCTAGAATGGTTCAATTTTTCATTAAACACATTTCCCCATTTGCTCAAGTTCACAGCAGTATCTACAAATAACTAGCTACTCCCAAACTGCACACATTTCAGTGTGCCCAAGAGAGAAGTGCTCTTCATCAGCACGGCAAATGCCTACCTGGGGCACATTTGTTTTCTGACAGTTTGATTTATAATGGAATTATATATAGCATTTTATCTTATGCTAACTATAGCTATAAGTAAATAATAGCAATCACTTGATTGTTAACAGTAAACATGATCACGGTTAAGAAATATGTTGGAGCAGGCTATATGTGTTTAGAAAATCTTGATCCTTAATCTTATTTGCTTTTTTAAAGGGTGATTATTAAATATTAATAAGTAATAGTTTTATTACTTAGAATTTTCTAAACAAAATATATTCTTAGAATTAGTATGTGATAAATGAGTAGAACAAAAATTAAAATATTAATATAATTGAGCTAATAAGCAATTAAGTCCCCAAATTAAAAAAATATTCATTTCCCTGGTACACAGTGATAGTAATCCAGGTAATAGAACTCTGTTGGAAATATTCTAAGCACTCCCTCAGCAAAGTCATTACAGACTGGCCTGCTGCTTCATATAATTTCTGTGATAAGCTACTGAAAATTTAATTGGCTTAAGCTCTAAAATATTTCTTCATAAAGTAAGTACAACAGATGAATAAACTTCTTTGATTCATTTATTTATAGCAATTTAAGGAAGCTCATTAACACATTTCTTTCCCAGATATTGTATTAAATAGGAACGTGCGATGAAATATTGCAAGGATGTTTAAGAACCCATATTCTCTACCATAAAATCATGTTCGCGGATGAAAAATTTGATTAAGTGAATTAAGTATCCACTTAGTTTGCTGCCAGAAAGAAATAGCAAGTGCTATTTTTCTCTCTTATTGAGATATAATAGAGGTTGTTACTGAAATTTATATTTTCCTGTATCATATTTTTAAAAATCTAAAAATATGCTACTTATTTCTTATGTTGAGGTTTTCCTTATAATCTTTTTAATTTGAGAATTGACCACATGCCCATATTTTAAATGTTGGAAATTCATTCAACGTTTCCTTTTACTGGACTTTCCTTGTTTATTTTATGTGATTCTTTATATGAATCATAATTTGTAAGCAATTGAAACAAAGCTCTTAAGAGACACGTCTCCAAACTTTCATTGTAATTCAAACTCACATCTCATTCAGTCACTAGGTTTTATTAAATAGAATTGTTACTACTACCTTGAGTGTAGACATCAAAACCCTTTGTCAGCATGTCCATGACACACTTTGACATCTTTCATCTCACGTTTTGATGTACCTAGAACCCACATTAATGTTCATGAAACTGCCATGTATTCATTTAGCTACATTCCCTCATTCCCTGTGATTTTTTTTCTCTTACTTGTCCTTCCAATTAGATGTTCAGTATAATTTCTCAGCTATTACACTTACATTTAAACAAATTTCTTTAATATTTTTCCACTACCTCAAAAATTTTGATAGGATAAAATAATAATTACACTTACATCTAACTTACTCCTTTAAAATAAAAAATAGGTTGGGGCAATTTCTTGAAAATTTATTTTGCCTCTGTATGTGTGTGTGTGTGTTTTAAAGGAAGAAACAATCTTTGCATTGTCTTTTGTTTGCATCTCTATATTTCTATCATTACTTTCACCATCTTATGTCATTTAATGCTTCTCCATTATTACTACTCCAGTCCCATTTTAACTATTTTTCATACTTATAGTCTCTTCCAGGACCAACCCACTGGGTTTTATGTTAGCTCTTTATTATAGAGTCCAAACTTCTTAGCCTATATTGAAAGATCCTTCATGAAGTCCTTTTAATTGACCTTTCCACCTTTTCTCTAAATACTAGTGCATTTTATTTAACTTTAAAGTCTCTTTCAATATATTTGCCTATGCTTTAATATTCTACCTCTAATTTCATTTCTCAGTTATATATAGTTAATAAAATTCTTCAAAAATTACTTACAGATCAAATCAAGTAATATATTGAAATGTCTATAAAATAGTTTATACAATAAATTCCTGATTACTGAATGTATGCGTATGTATGTGTGCATTTATCCTTTTTTCATATAGGTATTCAGGAAGTATATTGTCAAATATATTTTCTAAATTCTGGAATCTAAGAATGACTTTGTGTAGCTTTCATATATGAACTGTAAGGTAGAATATAAAATTGTGGGCTAAAAATCACACTCCTAAAATATTTATTGATATCACTATGTACATTTTATTTTCTATACTACTGATTTATTTTTAAGATTTTTTTTCTGCATCCCAGAACAATAGTATTTATTATGATGCCAAAAATTATTAGTAGGCATGGGCCTCTTTAGAGTTTAGAATTTCTTTTGAGATCAGAAAAAATATCTATTTCTCTCTCTCTCTTCCTCCCTCCTTCCATTCCTTCCTCCCTTTCCCTTTCTTCTTCCCACTTCTCTCTCTTCTTACTTTTTTCTAATTATTTTTATTGTGATAAAATACATATAACAAAAAAATTACCTCCTTGCCCATCTTTAAGCGTATAGTTCTGTGGTATTAAATACATTCATTTTGTTCAACCATCACCACTGTCCATTTCCAGAACTCTTTTCATCTTGCAAAACCAAAATTCTACACTCATTGAACTATAATTCCATATTCTCTCATTCTTTCAGCCCTTGGCAACCACAATTCTACTTTCTATCTTTATGATTTTGACTACTCTAAGTAAATCATATAAATAGATTCACACAGTCTATTTTGACTGGTTTATTTTACTTAGCATGATATTCTCAAGACTCTTCCTCGTTGTAGTATGTGTCAGAATGTCCTTCCTTTTAAAAGCTGAATAATATTCTGTTGTATGTATATACCACATTTTGCTTGTCCATTCATCCATACATGGACACTTGGACTAAGACCATTATTTAAAATTATTTGTCTAGTAGATTTGCCATCAGTGCCTTTTCATGTATAGTTTGTATTTTTTGTTTTGTTTTCCTTTAAATGATCCATACTTTCCTGTTTTATTTTGTTTTGTTTTGTTTTTTTGGAATGCCTTTTTTTAAAAAAATTCAAAACTGGACATTTGAATTTAACAATATGGTAACTATGAAAATCAGATTCACCCCTGGCCCCGTTCAGAATTTGCTGGGTTTTTTTTTTTTTTTTTTTGGTTTTGTTTTGTTTTGTTTTTTAATTAACATGGTAGGCTGTCTCTGTGCTATGGTTTAGCTTGAAAGTGTTAACCTAAGATCTTCTCAGACCTTTTCTGAGCTTGTACCCTCCCCTGGCCATGCAAGGGGGCTTTTTAATTTACCTGTATTTATAGTTGTTTTTGAATGTTTAGTCTTCATTGTCTGGCTTCCAAAAAGAGAAAAATGAAAGATGAAAAATGTGCCAGTTCTTTACATCTCTTGGAATCCACTTCAGCCATAGGAGGAGAGGCTTATAATGATTGGAGAGGATTCAACAAGGACTGACTGCCTGCCTCTTTGTCTGAACCTCTGTGATCAGAAGTAGCAATGAGTGATCAGAGCAAAGATCCCTCATATTTGGAAAATAGGATTATATTCCCCACCCTGGCTCCACAAACTGTGTGTAAGTTGTTCTAGGAACATATGCACAGCTGCCTGCCTTGGATCTGAGAGATGGGTGATTGGCAGCTGCTATTGTGCTAAGAGCTTCAATTGACTGAAATTAATTTGGTTTACCATCCAAGCCCACTCCTGGAATTTACAAGCCTTCAAAAGACTCCAGGACTCCAAATTAGTTATATTGGACAGATTATGAGTGATGTATTTGCAAAATTGCAATTGTTGTCTAGGTGGGGAGCTAAATTTTTGGTGCTTCCTGCTCTACCATCTTCCCTGAATTCTCCCTCTCCATATTTTTGTATTTATTTTTTTATACCTCTTCCTTTTCTGCTGTTAATCTCTATTTTTTTCTTCCACTGTATTGTGAAACCTGTCCAATTTGATTTCCACATCATTAATTGTATATTGTTCATCATTAGATTCACTTTTTTGTACTTTTAATATAAAAATTTCCCCACATATTTTTTCTTTTTCTTAAAAAAGAAATATGTTTGAAATACTGGGATAAAAAGGAAATATAGTAAATCTTTCCATAACCCAAATCAGTCTTAAATGAATAAAATATTATTACCAAGAAAGTTTTATTTTCTCATATATCATTCCATAATCACATTCCCTCTTTCCCTCTTACCAAGAAGTAAGCATCATCCTGAATTTAGGGTTCATAAAGCCTATGTAATGTCTTAATAATTTATTTTGTGTTTTTATATTATAAACAACAAATGTAGGTAATATTTGAAATAAGATTGCTAGACTGGCATGTTGTTAATATTAAAAGCTTGCTTTTGGAGATACATATTAATGCATCATGAAGTTTCCTTCCTGGGGGAAAGAGAAACATTTTATTACAGAAATAGGGTTTTATAAAATTGTTCATTTACTGTATTAGAAATTCTGTGCACTGTTGTGTGATTATATGTATTTTCTACTCTAATACATTTGTTCAGGATTTTTTTAGTAAAATTAAGAAAGTAGGATCCTTTTGTACTTTTAATAAATAAAAATTATGTATGTTTGCCCATTTCTCGTGAGACAGAACATTTTGTCTCATTTAGAATCTGCTTTCTTAAATGTTGCCCAATACCCAATCTTATACTATCAGATATAATACTCCATTTACTGTTGTTCTGGAAATCCACCTTAGCATCACAGCAATGAATAAGAAAATGGGAAAGGTATGGTAGCTTTTCATGCGTATTCTGAGAATATGATTGTTGAACGTATTCTCTTGCAGTCTTTACGGAAACCATGATTAACTTTATTCCTTTTGTCCAGCAAAATGCTAATTATACAAATAAATATAACACAGTGATTTTAAAAACTGCTAATATTTAGTGCAAAATTTCAGACAAGATCTTGCTATTTTTATACAGGTTTCTTTTACTTTTTATTGTAATTGCTTCAAGTTCGCACACACACAAACAGGTTCAGATGCCTCACTTAATCAAGGTGTATGCCTGTTGTGAGGCTGCATCTTACTGGTCCTGATTACTGATTTCACCACTGAGTGAAATACACAGAAATTAACAAGAAGAGCCTATGGCATCTGCACAATGTGCTATTCATCTCTATATCTTTTTAAAAGCTCATGATTATACATTCATATACAAATAAAGCCAAATATTTCATTTATTTCATTGTTCACACTGAAATTTATCTTTGCTTATTATTTTAGGTAAAACAATGTGAATACAAGAGAGCATTCAGTGTAAAATATGATATTACATGAAGTTTGAATACTGAATATATTTTTTCATTATGCTTTTGTTAATCCTTTCTCAGATTAACATCTTAAATGACTAACTTTTATATTAACCTTCAGCATTAGTACTTTAAAAATGTTTTATATACTCAAAAAGCAAAAATGCAAAAAAAAAAAAAAAAAGCAGTGAAGCTAGATCATTTAACCCAAGTCAGTGACAAAACATCTCCTCTAAGTTTAGAATTTACCCAAGGAAAGGGTGTCAATAAGCAGTGATAAGTTCCACAAAGTAGGTGCATAACAGCAAATAGAACAATCACTCAAAATGACACAATTGAAACCCAAAGAAATGAGAGATCTGTGTCAATTGACTTCTGCTAACAACCTGTAGAAAATGGACTTGAAAACTCCTCAAGGTAACTTTGTCTACAGGCATGGAATTTTAACACAATACCAGAATATTACAAGTAATGCAATCTTCAGAAGTACCTAGGATAACGAAGTTAGAGATTTCATGGCAAATAGTACACAAACTCTATTATTGATTATGCTACACTAATGTTACAATCCCAAAAAAGTCCACAATTGATAACATGCAAAAAATGTACCTAAAAAGTAAAGCATGTTAATTCCAAAAGCAATACAATCCCTAAAAGAAGATGCCATCATATTTTAAATGAACAGGCAATGTCAGTCGAGGTGACCCACATTTTAATAATAATTTAGATTTAGAGTATTTATTAAACAAAATCTGGATACTATAAATTATACAATAAATTATACAATAGATTATCTAAGCTCCCAAAATCCAAATGTCAGATAATGCCTAAGGGCTTGGGATTGGGACAAAAATGAAAGGATGTAGAGTGTCAGTTCTGGACATATTTTAAGTTAGTGGTGGGGTATTTAAATGAATCCCAGTGTAGTGTGGGAAGTAAAAATAGGCACAATACGCATTTATATTTAGATGTTTTAAATATGAATGTATTTATGTGCATTTATAAATGGTTCATGTAATTTAGACGTTCTTATTTTTATTATAAAAATGATGTCATATAATAACGCGAGAGAATGCTGAATTTTGGAAAGTAGCTTTCTGTTATATTTATGTTTTTAGGTTAAGAGACTAATGTTTAATAAATGAAACCTGCATCTCATTCCTGGCTTTGGAAAATAAAATCTTTTCTATTTTTTTACTTTCCATAGGCTCCCCTGGTTTTTTAAATAATATATATGTTAAACTACTGAATGATGAGTAATTAATAACTTAGATATGATTCATCTAAGGACTAAAAAAGTAAAATTACACAATGTTGTCCCCTCCTTTTTTTTTTCTTTTTACCTTTAACTTTTCAGCACAATTTGAGCCTCAGTAAAACCATTTCAGGACACATCCTAAATGATGTGAATGACAATTCTACACTCAATAATACTGCATTTTTGTAGTAAATTCATATTGTTTAAATCTTTATTAGAAGGCTATTGTGTTCATTGAAATTTAAGTAGACTAAGGAAATTTTTGTTGTATTGGAAGGTACAAATAATATATTTCTTCTTTAAATAATTACTTAAGACCATTTTAGAGTGCTTAGATTTACACATAAATTAGTATTTCAAATACTTGTTAAGACTAAAAATTTATTTTGCCTGAGAAGATGGGAAAAACATGAGGTTTGTCCTAATACAAATGACAACTTGTGCTAATTGGAGAAATTAATGAAACTGAGCCAAGTAGATTATAGAAAACAGAGCAATCCACAGACTCATCAATTACAGAATATCAAATACAATGTAATAATCTTAATTTCTTCAAGATGGAAACTATCTTATGTAAAATGTTTGCCTTTAAGGAGTAAAAAAATGTCCTGATTTCAATTACATTATATTCTAATTTTACAGGAATAAATATGGTAAAATTTCTTATAAGAAATGAAAAAATCTAAAACTTAAATGCCCTAGAAAGTGAAAATCAAAGGAACTTAAAATGCCCTCCCAAAAAATATGACATAGAAAATTCAAGGACTAATTTCATTTCCTGCTAGGAGTTCAATGATTAAACCATCATTCTGATTTTGTACAATTATAGTGCATGTTAGTGAGATATCATAAGTTAAGATACCTAGCTCAATACATGATTGATGTTCAATATATGTGAACTGTATGTGAATTCTGGGTTTTTTCTTTGCATAAACTTTCAAGAAAAATGATTTTGCTCTACAAGTTGAATGATCAATAACTTTGAAAAATAAAACTAAAAACAAAAGTGAAAAACAAAATCTGAACTTTGAAGGCCTCTAGTGACATAATGAGTTTTTTACCTAATAAGAAAAGAAGATCTACAAAAGACTCTGATCAGAAGAATTAAAACAAGAATATTGTGTTTTAACGTAATGAATCAGAATTGATTGACATGGATAAGTGATTGTGAGTATACATGTGTCATTTATGTGAATGTAAGAGTGAAGGTTGGTTAATAAAAAGTCCTCCAAAACCCAAACTGTTCCTGATGAATGGATAGATAAATAGATATCTGGAAAAATGCATATACATATATATTTTTGCCATGTGGTCCTGACCATTCTGTATTGAATTTCATGATTTGTATGTGATAATAAGTCTCTCATTATGCTCAACTGAGTAATTCTCTTTTTTCCTGACAGTTCACACAAATAGCAATATGCTTATCTGATGCCTGCTGCTTTCTTTATGTCATTTGGAAATGAGTTACTGTTACACTTTCAGAATAAATTGAATTTTATTCTTTTAAACATGGATTTGAATGGTCTGGTACTTTAGCTTTTTTTCTGTTATGTTACAGAGTATTATTAAGTCCAAAGTGATAACTGTAGGAATAGTGCCATATAAATTCTGTTGCTATTGTGGAATCTGGGATTTGTCTCCATGGACACTGAGCCAGGCTAACACTCAGGGTTTCATAATGTGACACTGAGGACTGAGGAGCTAAACAGTCTTTATTCAAAATGAAATGACTGTAAATTAAGCAAACACTGCATATATTACATAAAAAAGTAACTTATCAAATTGTCTTTAAAGCAATATATTGAAAAGAGGTTATTAAAACTTCCAGTATTTCTCAAAGCAGTAAAGATATCTACTTTCTCCACCATTATTGTTTATAGGTTAATAATTTTGATGCTTATACTAGCAAATATCTACAATAATGAATTAGAATGCAAACAATATGCTATGATGTATGATGGCAGATTTATTAATCTAGAGTAAAATTAGAAGTCAATATAATAAGCATCCCTGTTGATTTTGAAATAGGAAAGACTCTCCAAATGTATTTGTGCCTACATTAAAAATTAAAAGAACAAAATGCCGGTTTAAAGTAAAAAAACAGAAACAGTTGATAATTAAATTATTCAAAAAGTGCCATATTAAGATGACTTTTTAAATGTATTCTATTGAATGGTGAAAACATAGCTTTCCAATGTCGGTAGCTGTGAGAATCCTCAGTGCAGATTCTTTGTTTTGAAAAGAAGGGCACCTTTATTAAATATGTGAATTTGCTTTGCTTACCATCTCACTCCCCTGTCAACCTACTCATTCATTCTACAGAGCTTCATGTAGGCTTGCTTATATGTGGCATAGATAAAGTTTTATTCAATCAATGGTAGATTGACCTTTACTTTTTATTTTCTTCTGAATTGCACTAAAGTAAATCATAATCTGCTGATGATATAATTACCTAATTGCTAATTAAATATATGTATGTTACTATAGCAATCATGCTTAACATCCAAGAAAATAAGATAATGTTTTAAAGATCCTTATGTGATACTCTGCATATAATAAATTTGTAATAATCGTATGCAACATGGCAATCATAAGTAATTTAAAAAATTCTAATATAAAATACATTATAAAACTATGTAAGAATAACTAAAGCTTAAGAACTCCAAAAAACTATATTTTACATATATTGGTAATTGTAGTACCCACCCTTATATTTCTCCAACATATCAATATATTATTTTCTTTATTTTTAGTTTGGCTTCATCTTTCTGGATGATTAATGCAAGATAAGTATTCAAAATCATTTTGAATGTCTTTATAAATATTGAATGAACTTTTTCATTAGGCTATTTCAGAAAGCCCTTGTTTCACCTATCCTATCTATTGTTTTCTCTTTCTCACAAATAAAACAACGTGCTGTATTGGTGACACACAAACACTGCCGAGAATGGACAAAAACCTCTTAATAAAAATAAGAAAAAAAGAATAAAAAAACCTTTTAGGTCTGCTTACTTTTAAATAGGGACAACAATAATTATTGATGTGTATGCCAGAGTTTCAGTCAAGACTTGAAACAGAAGTAAATGTGACAATATAAAATGAAAATCTGTTGTCTTGCTATTTTCAGCTTAAGTAGCTGAAGAACATATTGGAAAATTTTATGCTGTAGAAATGGAGGACACATTTAAAGAAAATTTCCAACTAAATCACCAGAAATCATCTGTTTCTTTGTTTAAAACTACATTGCAAAGTCCAACAGCCTTACAGTGTGAGCTCATCTTTTAAATGAAGTAAAAATAATTGCTAATATTTAGAAAGAAAATAAGTATGTTAGATTAATCTAGGGACTGATATTGGCATTGTTAACACTATTAAAAACCCTAAAGATACAAAATTAGAAATTTGTTACCAGATTTTCAGTTCAATTGCACATATTGGTGATGTAAAGATTACTTGTGGACATCTTGTGATGTAGCTGCATGTATTCCTCCCAAAATACAAAGCCATTGAATTATTTTTTGTGTTCTACTTCTCTTGTGACAATTATGACAAAATAGCACATAAAGTTAAAATTTACTTTTGTGACAATTTCTTCAGTTATTGAATGTATAATTATACCAACTGCTCCCTTTGCATTTTGGCTTAAGAATTAAATAATTATTCTTATAATTACAAAGTCAGGCCAGGAATAATTGTGGCTGTTTTTTGTACTGCTAATTTCTTCACCTTTCTGGCAATCAGATATAAGAATAAATCAAAACATGATTATCTCTATAGGTTCACAAATGTCAGTCATTATCTATCACATGTGTTCCCTCAGTCCACAGGACTGGACATCTTCCCAGCCACAATCTTCTTGGTTCTAATTGGTTATCCTTATTATTATTATCCTTATTTATACCTTATTATTTTCCTTATGTTGAAAACCAGTGAAGGAATAAAAATGCAAGAGAAAGAGAGATAATCTTAATGGAAATAGTCTGTTACAGGCAAAAAAAAAAAAAAAAAAAAATCAACCAAACAAAAGACCCCTCAATTTAATAAGAATCATAAAATGGAAGAATCCTTTTCTCTCCCCAAGACAGTAACAAAGGATAAAAATATTGGTGAATAGTTATGTCTGTTGCCTGAGAGCCAAAAAGTAGTATTTCCATCGTGTTGGCTCTGTTGAAAGCAAAGAAACATATACCATATAATCAATCGCTTTCTGCAATAAGGAGAATGGATATACTACAGTTAAAGAGTTGAAGGAAATAACACAGGTTTGAAAAAAAAATCTGTGGGATAAATAACAGTTTTTTAAAATTTTATATAAGGGGAAAATGAGGCAAAGAGCTTAAATATTCTTAAACTCAAGTAGTCAATAAAGGTGAAATATATTTAAACTTCAAATTCCATTCCATTTCCAGTATATTGAAAGTAGGAGGATGTCTCAGGTATGAGTTTATTCAGAGAGTAAAATTCCACATTTCAGATTTCACAAAAGCAGCTGGTTAAGTTCCTAGCAATGATGTGGTAAGGAAGTTGCTGACACGGGATAGAGTGGAGTAGAGCTATAGATCATTGGAATGGAAGTTATTTATAAACATAGAACAAATGAAAATGAAAATGTATTTGATGAAAAAGAATTTAGTGTTGCCCCAAATGCTAGAGGGACAACATGAACTATATAAAAAAAAGTCCTCAAATTGGGGGAAGTGGGGTACAGCAACTCACTTGATAATGGTTTGATAGATATAGGATTGATTTTAAGGAAAAAGGTATTTCTAAAGGGTAAGTAT
>CM052445.1:24600401-24616178 GCA_028533085.1 Varecia variegata | reverse complement strand
GTCTACAGCCACAAATACGTTTATTAAATACAAATGATTGTTTTTCTTTTGAACTGCTTCACAGAACATCATCATAACTGTCAGGAGTTTCCAGATTTAGTGTAATAGCTTACTTTTCTCTCACCTAAGAATGCAAACTTAAATAAGGTTTATTTAGTATCCACTGAATTTCCTAAACTGCTACCAGTTCGATGATAATATCATAGCAGGCCAATTTTTGTTTTTAACCTATCAAAACAGTGTTTCATTTAGCTTTCACCTTTTTTTTTATTTCAGCTTATTATGGGGGTACAAAAGTTCAGGTTATATACATATTGCCCACGACCCCCCATACCCCCGAGTCTGAGCTTCAAGCGTAAATCATTAGGAAAAGTTGGAGAGTTTAAGTAGATTTAGTCAGGAAATCTAGCTCTTTATATAAACAAAAAAGAAACAATCAAATATGACATTAAGGATAAAATCTAGATGGAGTAAATATTTACTTTTAAAGGTTAAATTGTAAAGTTAATAAAAAATCACAAAATAGCAATTTGCTTCACCTAAAGCAAGGGCTCTGGGAGCTGGAAACCACCATGTTTTTGTAACCTAGACTCAGATGAGGCATCCCATCACTTCCGCCATGTTCTGTGAAGTTCTAACTGCATTTAAGGGAGAGGGAATTACACAAAGGCATGGGTATGAGGAGTGGAAATTATTGGATCATTTTAGAAGCTGCTTCCTGCAGTAAGTAAATAAATAGTCATAAGGACTAAGGAGAAAAAACAGAACAGGGAATGAGATAGTAAGTTTCAGGGGGGAATGTTGAAATTTCTTTCACCTACACACCACCTGTTCCAAATCCTTTAATAACTTTCTATTTTCCTTTATGGAGACATCTCATGGTTCCTTCAGTGTGCAGTCTCTCTCTCATGGAGAGACAGTCATAAGCCTGACTTTGTAGGACTACAGTTTTGTCCCTACTGGTCTTAGGTTGATCGGACTGGAAAAAATAAGGACCTTAAGTGAATGAAGGGGAGACAGTAGTAGAGGAGGACAGAGAAATATCTTGCCCTCCTTCAAGGTAGCAAAGGTTCTATTCAAATAGAGAATATTTTTATATTACTGGCATTGCCTCACCAATATCATTTAATCTTATTGCAAACAATTAGTCAAATTAATAGAAGAGCATGGTTGTACATACTTTGGATGTATACTAAGATAGAAAGTAAATTTTCAGCCTTGGGTAGGTACATGGTGGATTGGAATTAATTTAATGTGCTATTTGCCTTCTCGGGGCAGATAATACACTGTCTCCTTTGAGAAGCAGGACAATTTACAAGATGTAGCTGGTGTTTTGAAAGCAGCTGATGGTAGTAGGAGCAGGATAGCCGGGACAGACTTTTTTCTTCCAAAGGTATAACTGAATGCCAGATGACCAAAATTTGTGACCAGTAGGTAAATGAATATAATGGTGAGTACAGATTGGAAAAGGATATTACCCTAAGCAATATTTCTGGCATCTCATCTTTACTCTGGTTTCCTGATTGCATTGAACTAATCTATTACTGGCTGAGAGTGCAGGGAATCTCCTTTTCTCCTACCAGGACCAAGCAACAGTTTCGGAGAGCCAATTCACATTTGTAGAGCCAATTCACATTTGCTGTCAGGAGCTGTGTGTCAAAGTTTAACACTTAATCTTTTTTTTGGAGGGAAAGTTGAAGTAGGGCAGGGCATGTTACCAAGTCCATTTGGAAGCACATTTTAATCATACCTTCCAACTTAAAATTTACTAATAATATACAAAATGTTTTATAATAATTACGATTCCGTTTGTTAGGTTTTCTCTCAATTGCTTTTGAATTTGTGTGGAAAATATACAAATTGACAATATAAAGCCCCAACAGTCTTTTCTAGCAACTATCCCATTTTCCTCCCCCTCACCATATCCAAACATATGGAAAACTCTCAGCATTTGAAAACTTTGACCATTCTCTCCTTCATGATATGCTTTCTTTTGTTCTTGCTGCTATATCCTTCATTAATACATCTCAGTTCTTTTACTGATATTTCTTCCCTTACCCAACCTCTAAAATCTGAGAAGTTCAGGTTTAGTGTTAAGTCCTTATCTTCTTCTATTCTTCCTAGATGACCCTAACTAATCTTATGATCTTTGTCTTAAATTTATTTTTCACATACACCCCCCCCACACACACACTTCCTAAGGTTCATTTATCCAGACATGTTATCTTTAGCTCCTTCAGACTCAAAATCGATTAAGCATCTACTTGACACATTTGTCCAAATAATTAAGAAGTACCTTGGGTTTATGGTATTCAGAATTTACTATCTTCCTACCCTCCAAAGGTGTTCATATTTCAGTTTTCCCTGTCACATTAAATGGTATCTAGATCTTTAATTTCTGGTATATCTAGATCTTCAATTTCAAACTTTTGAGTCATTCTTTCCTTTGATACCTGCCCTCATGATCCACCAGCCCTGAATACATTTAATTGATATGCAAATTATATGAATTCACTTCAAATTGCCATCATATCTGTCTTAGAAAAAAATTCAATAAACAACTATCAGATCTCTAATAATTCTTGCTTTGCTCAAAACAGTCCTATTCACCAAGCCCAAATTTTTCTTACCATGACTCTAATGTAATCTGTTGTAATATCTGATCTTACATAATCATATTTCTATCCATATAAATCTTTATGGCCTCCCTTTGTACCTTATAATGCACTTGACATGAATCAAAGTGATTTTTCTTTAAACAAAAAAAGGAGGTCAATTCACATTACTTTGTCCTTAAAATATCGCATAACTTCCCAATGTGAATAAACTTTTTTTATAGTTTTAGCACTGCATTTACAAATCTTCATATTAGGCTCAGCTTTTCTTTCCATCCTCAATATCACCCACTGCTCAATCTGTACCCTATATCCCGGCAGCTGGACTTCTCTCAATGTCATTAATTGGGTTGGGTCTTTCCTAATGCTATTTCTCAATGAGGAAAAATATAAACCAAGGCCTAGATCAAACACTAACTCTTCAATTATGCCTTCTCCCATCCACCTGCTCTTTCATGATCTCTTTTGCTTATACCTTTCACAACACATAGAGTTTATAAAGGAATGAGTATGTATCTACCTTTTTCTATGTATTTTAGACCTTGGAGAGTTCTAAGACTTATTAAGCTATCTCTAGGTCCTAGCAAAGTTCCTGGCTCAAGGTGAATATTTTAGAAATAATCATTGAATCACACTGAGCTAATCACACTGATTATTAACTAATAAGTGACTGGTAAAATTGAGTAATTTAGCCTTAAGGTTTTTTTCTCACTTAATGTCATTGTACAATCTTTTTTCTTTTTTCTTTTAAGTATTCATGCCCCAACTTACTACTGTTATAAATAAGTAACAAAAATATTTTTGCCACAAGTTAGGCAACAACTATGAAATCATTTTCACATCAAATTGTAAATGTAGTAAAGTAGTTTAGTTGTCATTATCATAGAAGAAATTTCAAATAGTACTAGTTACTTCTTTTAAAGGCAAAACATTTAGAATTAGTCTCTGCCACCTATTATGATGATATACATGACTAGTCAAACTGTACATAAATAAGGTATGAATTTCCTAATATTCATGAAGCAAGCACATGCTATTGTTATTACTAATATTATTATTAATACCAGTAGAATGTCCAACCATATCACTTAACCTGCAGCAGATATAGCTGAATAAATGAGTCTAACACACTTTCCTTCCATTGACCACAAATTTTCTCTCTCTAGTTCAGTACAGCATACAAAGAAACAGCACATCTCTAACTCGTTACCTAAATAAACTGGCTTTACTAACAAAACTAAGAGGAAAATCCTTGTAACCCATGGACTGGTTAGCATTCATAGGTTGCACAATCATGACTATGGTAATGAAATGAAACAAAATAAGAAAAAAATAAATTATACATGTACAACTTTAAAAGTTTAATAATGGAAATATGATGCTCTAGGATAAGCCAAAAGAAAAGAGGAAATCTGTACAGTTAGAAAGCCAAGATTTCCCCACTCATTAAGTGGCCTGAGGGCTGCACTACAAAATGTCACTTAACCAGTCACCTTACAGCTTAGGCGGTGACTTACTGCTTAATCATGCAGTGGTCTCAGTCTGTGGGACACAGCCTACTGCCAAACAATCTCAGGCTCTTCAAATATATTTCCCCCCCCCCCATTTTCTCCATTTTTTGGCAATCTCTATCTTAATATAAGTTTACCTTAACCTCAGAAATACATAGACAGTTCCTCCAAAGTTATTATCCATAAGGCTGTACCAAAATATGATCTGTGAGGCAGATTTTGCAGATATCTTATAACACTTTAGCTGAATTCTAAGAGTAAAATAGAAAGCTCTCCTCCACAAGGATTTCATTCAGCCCACTTTTAAACTTGATCCATAATTTGATCGAATGCTCTTGGGCACTATTAAATAGTAATAATGAACTTCACCTAAAGCCCTTAGTAATTTTGTTCCACATTTCCTTCTCTAATTATCCACTATTCCCTATTTATTATTACTTCATTCCCTGCCTGAGGCCGTCTAAAAATACTAAGAATGATAAATTAAACAATACATTTGGCACCAAGTTAACCTGTAGGGAGGGTTATAATTTAATGGGTTGTCTTCTGAATTAATTATTTCTGAGTTATTTAATTGCAGTTTCTAAACAAATTTCTTAGAAAATGTGACATAAGGACTTGCAGTATATTACTAATAGAAATTATTATGATCAAATCACAGATCTTTCATACTTTATCTATTTAAGCTAAATTTTACAGTAATTTTCCGAGACAACTGTGGAGATTGGTTATATTTATAATTTTACAAGGAAGCACTATCTTTCAGAGAAGTTTAAAAATATTTTCTTTAGTATCTTGCCAGTGCAGACAATAAACAATTAGCATTTTGAAGCCAATGTTGTCTTTTTCCCCCTAAGTAACAATAGTCATTGACTTTTATATAAAAGTCTTATGAGCCTCTCTCTATATATAGTTTTTAGATTAAGTACTACTTCAGAAGAACATGAAGATACATTGTAGATTACTTACCCCCACCAGTCTCATTAAAGCTCTATGATAACCAATTTCTGTTTCTCTGAGCTAGAAATTTCATTATCTTATGTAGAAAAATTGTCACTTAGGAGGATCCACATTGCACAATGTTAAACAAGCTATTGTCGTGTGAAATTTTACCCACAATGCTCCTTGTTTTCTAGTTTTCCTCTTGGAGAGGCTGAATCTCATGGAAGATTCTCACAATGTCAACAAATAAAAACTTCTCAACCATTTATCTTCAGCAGCAGATCCAGAAGAAGAGGAACAGCTCATCTGGTCTTAACCTCTGGAATGTTCCCAAATTAATTACCTACTAAATCCAGCCCACAAAAGCCGTCTCAAATTTCATGTATGAATGGCTGCAGTGGCGATCCAAAGCTCTTTACAACCTCCTTTAATACTTTGAACTTCTGGACTGCTGCTTTTTAATGCTTTTAAAGCTCAGTAGTAGAAAGCAAGTTTTCATTGAGTGTTAGGGTATTATTCAACTGTAAAGTCTTCAACTTTCAAAAGTATGTAGGGTCCTTTAATATATAATATTCTTTTCCTTTTCATACTGTTTGATCTTATCTACAGATAGTAGACTAAGTTCATTATGTGCTGCTAATAATGGACTAGTTTTATTCTTATACTTAAAATAATACAGTTACTGTATGTCTCAAAAATACTGGTAATATAACTGTTTCAGAAAAAAAATATTAGGAAGACAAATGCATTTCAAAGGGAAAGTGGAATTCTCATACAGAACAGATAGTACAAACTGTTACAAGCATTTTGGAATGCTATTTGATATTTTCTATTAAATTTAAACATTCATTTAAATAAATGACCTAGCAATTTCATGAATGGGTATACAAGTGCACCAATAGAATTTGACAAAAATATTCATAGAAACATTTTACATAAAATATTCAAACTTATAATAAAAATCAACAATAAATTTGCAAAATATAAATTACATTAAATACATACAATGGATTACTATATAATAATAAAAATAAAATAACTAAATAACTATAGCTACATGGAAAAATAGACCTGACTTTTACAAACATAATATTGTTTGAAATAAACCAAACACAAAAGAATGTATTAATTCATTTATATAATATTCAGTGATAGGCAAATCCATCTGCACAATGAAAGTCAGGACAGTGATTACTTTCCAGGAGAAGGGAAGTGTGATTGGATGTGGGGAGAAGGCTGGGTGTTTGGAAATGTTACTTGACCAAGGTGGTGGTTACACAGATGTGTTTACTCTGATTATTCAATTGTAAACTTATGATTTGTGCACTCTTCTCTATATTCATTTGGTACTTCAATTGGTAAAGAAAAATGTAATCTGGTATATTATAAGGATGTACTTAAAAATGCTAACATCTATTTTCCTTGATCATTAGCAACACCTTCATTGCACCAATAATCTACCTTATAGACTTCAATTTGATTCATCTCTTTTTCTCATTTCTTAAATCCAAACTGTTACGAGTTAATTTTTGTTTTTGAAATATTTTTGACAATTTCCCTGAATATGATCCAATTTGAGCCTCAATATCATTGTGAGTTCTCTATCTTAGTCCAATTTTTTTGTTGCTATAAAGGAATAACGGAGGCTGGGTAATTTATAAAGAAAAAAAAAAGGGTTAATTTGGTTCATGCTTCTGAAAACTGTACAAGAAGGATGGCACCAGTATCTTCATCTGGTAGGCCTCAGGCTGCACCCACTCTTGGCAGAAAGTCAAGGGGAGCCCGGCTGTGCAGAGATCACGTGGTGAGAGAGGAAGCAAGAGAGAGAGATGGAAGAGATGCCAGGCTGTCTTAACAACCAGCTCTCACAGGGACAATACAGTGAGAATACACTCACATGCCTTCTCCAGGTAGGATATTAATCTATTCATGAGGACTCTGCCTCCAAGACCAAAACATCTCCCATTAGGCCCCACCTCCAACACTGAGGATCAAATTTCAATATGCTATTTGGTGGGGACACACAAACCATATCCAAACCATAGCATCCCCTAATGGAAGCTCTCCCCAATTCAAACTTAAACAATTGGACTGTTACAGGTTGACTTTACTGATTTACATTACTTTTATCTTCCATAGACTCTGTTCCTTATCCACCACCCTTAGCATTTTACACTTATAATCAAATAATTTCTTTTTTTTTTTTTTTTTTGAGACAGAGTCTCGCCTTGTTGCCCGGGCTAGAGTGAGTGCTGTGGTGTCAGCCTAGCTCACAGCAACCTCAAACTCCTGGGCTTAAGCGATCCTCCTGCCTCAGCCTGCCGAGTAGCTGGGACTACAGGCATGCGCCACCATGCCCGGCTAATTTTTTCTATATATATTTTTTTTAGTTGGCCAGATAATTTCTTTCTATTTTTAGTAGAGATGGGATCTCGCTCTTGCTCAGGCTGGTCTTGAACTCCTGAGCTCAAACAATCCACCCGCCTCAGCCTCCCAAGTGCTAGGATTACAGGCGTGAGCCACCGCGCCCGGCCTCAAATAATTTCTTTATGACTTTGATCACCTACCAGAAAATGATTAAACCATTTTGCCTTGCTTTGGAGGCCCTCCATCATCTGACCCTTACAATTTTATTGTTATTTACTAAGGCTTTCTGGTACAAAGTGACTTCTCAAGGAAGACTTTCATCCTCTATATTTTAGGAAAAAAATATATTCTCATGGAAGTTTCTTTCTTACTCAAGATGTTCTTTCATTTTTTGAAAATTTAATTTTGAAAATTTTCAAATTTTGAAAATTTACCCACACTTCAACTGTTTTCCGGAGGCATCTTTGCTGCAGTTATTTCATACAGTTCTATTAGATTACACCAGAATGAATGATCTCTCTCTCTTTTGTAACATTTCTATAATTCTTACAGAATTCATTGTATAATGACTAACTATATTCTCATTTATTTACAAAGACTCTACTATTATTATGTATTGTATCAGGAACTGCATGTAATAATAAACATATGGACATGTGTAGAAAGGTTCTATTCCCTTTTTTCCAGAATTTTATAGTTATGTATACATAAATATAAGGGAAAATGTAACTAGAGTAAACTGGAATGTTAAATTTTATTATGCTTTCGAAAAGGACAGAAAGCAATGTGAGATTTCGGGGAAGGGAGGAGAGAGAGATGGAAAGGTCCTGTACAAAAGCAATGAAATCTAAAAGCACAACTGCACACATCTGGATTGGGGGCTTTTCTCATTTGCATGTTACTGTATCCTGTGATGATGGTAAAAATGATACCTGAGCTCCTGGTGTGTCTCCGTTGCTTTTAGAATGAGCTGTAGAGGAGGCTTTGGCCATTGTTCCATATGATCTGCTATCTAAGCCCTGAGTTTCTTCCTTCTCTACTTATAATTAAAAAAAAAAAAAAGGTGTAACAGCAAGATTATGGCTTTCATTGAGCTGGGATTTAGTATTTTGGAATATGTGAGACAGGCTCCTCAAACCAGAAGATCTACACTTTCCTCCTTTACCTTGTGAATCAACTGAATAGTTGAGTTTTCCATTGAACATTTGTGTAATTGTGCTCTTGACTTTTTCCAGGTATTAAAAAATAAAATGATGAAAATGAAATGCCTAAAAAAAAAAAAAAGAACATTGAGGGCTTCAAAGAGGAGGCAGTAAACTGTGTTTAATAAGCAGAAATAAGAAGTTTTCCATTTGTCTGAGTGAGTGACAGGCATTAAATTCTCTAAATTTTAAGTGTAGTGATCATATTCACACCTCACTGGTGAGAATCTGATGATCATAATTTTATCTCATCATTTTTGCATGTCTTCCATGGTATCTTAGGACATTTACAAACATAGTAGGTACTGAATAAATGTGTTGTTTTGTTTGTTTGATGGATTGTATAGATTGTTGTAATTATGAATGTGAACTTAAGAGTTAGGCAGATTCCAGTTCTGATTTTCTAGCTGCACACTTTTGAATTCCCTAAGCTTTAGTTTCTATTTCTTTTAAATGGAGATAATAGTATTTATATATAGTATTTATACATTCTTTGTGTGTGTGTTTGTGGACATATACAAACCTATATATGATATTACAAAGGTACAGTTGCCCTTAATATGATATACTCAAATTATTGTTTTATATTAAACACAGCACAGTATCTAACACAAAGCAAGTCCAACAAAAATTATCATTGTCAATGCATTTTATGGTTGATTTGACAAATATATTTATTCTATTTTTTATTTATGTTGGCATGAAAACTTTAAGATACAATACAAATGTAGAGAGTAGGATTAGAGGTTTAAAACTTTTTATTAATCCTTATCTTTTTTATATAACCACACCTAAACTATTTCTTAAAAAATGAAAGTAAGAGTTTGCTGATTCTGAAGCCTTAGAACAATTATTAGTGGGTGGGGAGTAATCAGTAGGTAATATCTTAGTCTGTCTTCAATTGCTGTGACCGTACACTTGACACTGGGTAATTTATAAAGAAAAGAATTTTATTTCTTTGAGTTCTGGAGGATGGGAAGTCCAAGGTTGAGAGTGTGGGCCTGCACCTGATGAGGTCCTTCTTGCTGGTGAGTACTCTCTGTATTGTCCTGAGGCAGCATACAGCATTACATGGAAAGGGGGCTCATGAGAGATGGCCAAACTTGCTTTTATAACAGATCTTCTCTCACGATAACTAATCCACTCCCTTGATAACCCATTAATTCATTAATCTATGAATGAATTAATCCATTCATGAAAGCTGAGCCCTCTTAAATGATCCAATCACCTCTTAAAGGTCCTATCCTTCAACACTGCTGCATTTGGGACAAAGTTCCTAACACATAAAATTTGGGGGACATATTAAAACCACAGCAGGCAATTAATACTAACAGGTATATGCACCATATGCCTGTAAAATATGTATGTGCGAGGCAAATATTATAAGCCCCCAAAGTCAATGGTTTCTTTTTGAAGAATTTTTGAAAGAAATAGTGTTTGAACTGCCCTAAAAGTACAAGCAAAAATTTAAGGGTAAGGAGAAAATGAAAGATAAATATTCCAGTTTTATCTAAAAGATTTACAATTATATTCCCCTGGGGAAAATTATCAATGATTCATAAATGAGTTGTAATTTTCCCTTTACATCCTATTAAAATATATAATTTTATCTCTTATGGAAATAGTAATGTCATATTTTAAAAATGAAAATTTGTCATTATGTTAGTTAAATTTGATACTGTATTCAGCGTATTTTAAATACCCATAAATCATTCATAAAATACACATATTAAAAGAATATACTGTATTTTAATCGAAATTTCACTTGCAACAGATCTTAACTAAAGTATTTATATACCTGCATATGATGTAGTTTCTTTAATTGACATTGGAATTTGGAATTTCTAAGAAAAATTTGTGAGGGAAAAGTCAAATACATAATAAAAACTTGTTTAAACATTTGTTTTAGCTAAATACTTGTTTCTTTTTACTAAAAATATAACAAACTAAGAAATTTATATGCATAAAAAGATGTCCAAATTAAGTAAATATGTATAAATATCGTACAGGTTATATAAATTCCAATGTCCATACCATTATACATAATTTAAATTGGCTTTAACTAACAAAATAAGAAAACAGCAGTGTGGTATTTGCAGATAACTATGCCTGAGTTGCTATGTTAATTTTGAAAAGATATTCATAATTGTTTTATGTTAATTGTGTTTGAAATAACATCCATGGAATTATAGGTCTATATTTATTTATTGTGTCATTATCCAAAATTATTTTCAGTAGCAGCCACTTAGCATGTAGTTAATGTCCTAAAATTTAAATCTGTAAAAACAAATCGCATTCCTACTATTTTATTTATTTGTAAGCAGCATCAAATCTGAGTGTATATTAAAAGTTGCTGCTTTTCCCCCAAAGTTAATAGTCAATTAAATATATGAATGCAAGTTTTTTAGCAGTTGTTTTTATATATTATTTTGCATTGCATTTACCAAGAATACAAATACTATGAATATTTTTAACTAATATGCTTAAGAAATAATATATAATATTCTGAAATATAATGTGTCCTATTAGTCCCAATGCAACAGAAAACAATGTAATTTATAAATAGAAGTTCCTGTTATTAAAATAGACAAATGATAAAACACAACATTATTATACAATTAGTTCATTATATTAAATTTGTTTTTCAACAAACATTGGTATCCTATTCTCAAGATCATTACATAAACCCAGATATAGTTCCTTATTCAATGTACACAATTTTTTATTATCAGGTGTGAGACACTTGACACAAACATGCAAATGGAATGAATGTCCTGAATAAAGCATTATATTCTGTTAAATGGGAAATTTACTTCTTTTTATGTTTTTTTCTTTCACTCTCATGTTCATTGATAAATGGGAAGTTTAAAGCCACAAGTAATTTTGTCATGTTGACATACATTTTTTATAACTGAAATATCATGTATAAGTAAATAATTCTATAATCATTCATATTTTATGTATTTATTTTAAACATAAAAATGTAAATATATTTTCTTCCTGAGTACTATCTATACATAGATATAGAAATCCACATGAGATGTATACATAAATATTTATGTTCCATGTGGGCAAAATATAAAGTAAGATAAATATTAATGGTAATTATATTCACATTTAGTTAAATTTTATGTGTGTGTATGTGTATATGAAATCTTTCACAAATTTTGGTGCTGAGCTTATTGGGATTTGCATCCAAGGTTTGGAATTCATTAGCTGGCTCAACTAAGAAATATATTGTAAACTTCCTTATCCTGAATTGCTTAATTTGAAAAGTGAAGCTACTGTTGTTGTGAGGATAAGATCAAATACATAAAGTGCTATGCATGGGGTTGAATATATAATTGTCATTCAATAAACTGTGTAGCAGTACACATGTACAGTGTTAAAATCTGTATCAAAATGTATTACAGAGTGTTTTAAATTGATATAGTTTCTAATTGTTTAGTATCTAAGTACTATATAAGAAATACAAATAAAAATTATTTACTTAGAAGTAATAAAGAAATATATGTAAATTTTAAATTTGGCTTATATATGAATACATGTGTGTATTTGTGTGTGTGTGTGTGTATATATATATATATTTATGTATATGCATCTTAGTCCATTTGTGCTGCTATAATAAAATACCTGGGCCTGGGTAATTTATAAAGAAAAGAAATTTACTCTCTCACAGTTCTAGAGAATGGGAAGTCCAAGATCATGGTTGCGTGGTGAGGGATGCTTTCTGCTTCCAAAATGATGTCTTGTTGCTGCATCTTTCAGAGGGGAAGAATGTTATGTCCTCACACAGTGAGGCGAGGGGCAGGAAGGATACACTCTTTCTGACAAGCTCTGTATGAAGGCACCCAATCCTATCCATGAGGGCTTCACGCACAACTTAATCACCTTCTGAAGACCTAACCTCTTAATACTGTTATATTGATGATTAAGCTTCAACAACATGAATTTTGGGGGGATATAAACATTTAAATCTTAGCATGCTTACATATATATTTATGTATACATATAAATATATATAATGATATATAAACATATATATAAACACACATATATATCTAATCAACCAAAATGTCTTTACTACTTTTGTAGGCATACAATAAATAAAATGATAAAATTAAGATCACTTTTATGATTTCATCATATATGCTAATTATACCTCAAAAATTAGATACTAAATCTTTCTTGGGAAGGTTGTCTAATGTAGACTGTTACTTTTTACATCATGCACCAATTCCAGCCTCCTATTTTGTATTGTAGTGTGCATACAGAGAATTTCAATTTGCCTTGATTAGATAATTGTGACTTCTTAGAGCTGATCAAACATGACAAATTTTGAAAATCACAAACAGATCAATTTTGTAATGAGTCGTGGTAGTTTATGTCTATTTGTGACACTACTTCCTGTGACATTGTCAGATTCTTGACTTTTAGAACATCAGTGTAAATTATTTTTGTGTGAATTAAAAATGTAGGTCAAAATAAAAAAGTGCATATAATGATCCAACTTATTTCATATCTCAAGTCTTTAGAACATTCATTATCTATATTATTATCAACATTTAGTTCCAGTTCCGTTTAAACGCAGGTAAGAAATTTTATTAATGAAGCAAATTCACAGTAAGGTCTGTACCTAAACTTTAAAGCCAATTTTTCTCCATTACACCGTTCTTAAGAATTTGAAATATAATGGGAAAGAAAATATTGGTACATAAATAGGAATAATGCAAGAATGACTATCATACATTTTGTAAGGGGAGAACAAAAAAGTGTCACAAGGGTTAAAAAAGGAAAGAAGTTGCATATGAATTGCAATATGAGAAAAAAAACATATTATTAAGAAGTCTTCATTTTAATAACAAACATAAATGATTCCAAATAAGGATTATCTTCATTGTCCACAGAAAATATTTTAAACATTTTAAAACTGCTTCTTCTAAAATCCTTATTGGCCAACTCCAACTCTAAAACTTACGGCAACTGTTGGTTTCACTCATACATTTTGAACTACATGCAAAATCCCCGTTTCAGTTAATATATTTTCTTTGTGACACAAGAAAGTCATGATCATTATAGACCCATTAGGAAATGCAGATAAGCATAAATTTTAAAAATTACCTAAAATTTTACAGCCAATAATAAAAATCTCAAACCAAAAATCTCATAACTTTTATCATTTAATGGTTTGGTGTATTGCTATCCTTTACAAAATTGGAACCTAGTTAAAGTTTGACAACTTTTTCTTCAGTTATCTACACATATATTTTTGAAATATATTTATTTCACACTATTATAACACTTGTACATAAATACTGTTTAATTTATTCACTCCTCTATTGATGAATATCAAGTTCTGGACAATATGTTGGTATTTTAAACAAGTTAGAGCTCCTTTTTACTATATGCAGATAGGAAAAGGTAATTGAAAACTATTGACTCTTCCAAACATTGTATATAGATGGATAGAAAAATGTATGGTTTCATTTAATAATATCATAAAGACATCTGCACTCAAATATTTATGGCAGCACTATTCACAATTGCAAAGATGTGGACACAACCCAAGTGCCCATCAATACATGAGTGGATTAATAAAATGTGGTATATGTATACCATGGAATACTACTCAACTACAAAACAGTGGTGAACTAGCACTTCTTGTATTATCCTGGATAAAGGTTGAGCCCATCCTTCGAAGTTAGGTATCACAAGAATGGAAAAATAAGCTCCACATGTACTCGCCATCAAACAGGTACTAACTGATCAACACTAAGGTGCTCACATGGTAGTACTATTCACAGAGTGCTGGTCAGGTGGGAGGGTGGGGGTGGGTAAACTCACAACTAATTGGTGTAGAGTGCGCTGTATAGGGGAAGGGCACGCCTCTAGACCTGGCTTAGGCAAGGCAAACATTATTTGTAACCAACATGTTTTTACCCCCATAATATTCTGAAGTTAAAAAATAAAAAAAAGAAATATTTCCACATTATGGTATACAAATCTCATTATTTTAAAAATATTTCGTTCATTTTTAATTGACAATATTTGTATATATTTATCATGTACAACATGCTATTTTGAAATATGTATACATGATAGAATGGCTATTACCATATGTATTAACTCACATACTTATCATTTGTTTATGATGAGAACTTAAAATCTATTCTCTTAGCAATTTTGATGAATACAATATGTTGTTATTAATTATAGTCACCATGTTGTTCACCAGATCTTTTGAAGTTCTCTCTCCTATATAACTGACATTTTGTATTTTGTGACCAACATCTACCCAACCCAGCCCCACCCCCAGCTTCTGGTAATTATGATTCTATTCTCTACTTCTGAGTTCAACTCTTTTAGATTCCACATGTAAATGAGATCGTGCAATATTTCTGCTTCTGTGTATGACTTATTTCACTTAATGTAATGTCCTGCAGGTTCATCCACATTGTTGCAAATGACAGGATTTCCTTTTTTATAAGGTGGAATAATATTCTATTATCTATATATACCACACTTTCATAGATGGGCACTTAGGTGGATTCTGTATCTTGGCCATTGTGAATAATGTTGCAGTGAATGAGGGAGTACAGATGTCTCTATGACATACTGATTTCATTTCCTCTGAATATCTATCTGGTAGTGAGTTTGCTGGATCATGTGATAGCACAACTATACACCAACAATGAAGTATCCAAAATTGAAATCAAGGAAACAATCCCACTTATAATAGCCACCAAACATATAAAATATTTAGGAATAAATTTAATCAAGGAGGTGAAAGACATGCACACTGAAAACTATGAAACATTTTTGAAAGAAATTGAGGAAGGAACAAATAAATGAAAAGGTATCCTGTGTTTATAGGTTGGAAGAATTAATATTGTTAAATTATATTCCCCAAAGTGACTTAGAGATTTGGTGTAATCCCTATTGAAATTGCAATGACAATTTTCACAGAAATAGAAAAAAAAAATCCTAAAATTTTTATAGAATCAAAAAAGACCCCAAATAGCCAAAGCAATCTTGAGCAAAATGAAAAAAAGTTGGAATCATCACGCTACCTCACTTCAAAATAAAATATACCACAAAGCCATAGTAATCAAAACAGCATAGTACTGGTGTAAAAATAAT
>CM052445.1:24527143-24599901 GCA_028533085.1 Varecia variegata | reverse complement strand
ATTTGTACTCAATATCCTTTGTGAGTGTCTCTTCCTATGTTTGTTCTTTAAATGGTGTTATATAACAAAACGGTTCCCTCTTCTTTTGTAGTAAGTTTATCTATAGTTGTAATACTAATAGGAATAGTAAGAGCGACTTTTTTATGAAGCACTTGCCTTGAAAGCAGAACTTTCCAAAGATAGTGGAATAAGCGGAATAATATCAGCCATAGAATAGACTGGGACAAGATGGACAGCCCAGAGATTCACCCAGTGATCCAAAGCAACCTCTTTCAGAGATCTGGAGGAAGTCACACCAATCAGTGCATCTGGTAATGGGCCCACTATCTTCAAATACTGAAGCTGATCCTCATACTAGCACTAGCCTCACAGACCAAGGTCCTGGACAGTCCAATCCACCCAGGACTAGATAGATTCTGTGCTTAGTAGAGCTTCTGGGAATATGCCTGCCAACTGTGGTATGCAAACTTAGCATCAGCTATGTGACCTGGATCCAAACCAAATCAACTGTGATCCCAGAGAGAATCCCATCAGCCTGAAGACTAACAAGAAAGATTTTAACTTGCCAAAACTACTCTGTAAAGACTGAAATAGGGGGTTGCTTCTTCAAATGCACAGATACCAAATGCAAGGCTACAAAAATAGCAAAGAATCAGACAAACATGACACTGCCAAAGGAAACTCATAAAGCTCTAATAACTGACCCAAAGAAATGGAGATAGACAAATTGCCTGAAAAAGAATTCAACATAATCATCTTAAAGAAGCTCAGTGAGATGCAAGAAAATACATATAAACAACTAAATGAAATTAGAAAAATAATGCATGAACAAAATTAAAATTTTAATAAAAAATAGAAACCATAAAATAGAACCCAACAGAAACCCTAGAGTAAGGAACACAATGACAGAACTGAAATTTTCAATAGAGTTTCAACAATATAAATAAGAATATTTTAACTAGAAAACAGACCATTTGAAAATAGCCAATTAGAGGAACAAAAAGAAAAATAAAAGATTTAAAAAGAGTGAAGAAAGCAGACGGGATTTATGAGGCAACATCAAGCATGTAATATACAAATTATGAAAATACCAGAAGAAGAGAGACATAAAGGGGCAAAAAGCTTATGTAAACAAATAATGTCTGAACACTTTCCAAATCTAGGGAGAGATATTGGCATACAGATTCAGAAAGGTCAACAAACTCCAAGCAAGAGAAATTGAAAAAAGAACACTTTGGCTATAAATAAGAGCATTTCCCTCCCCATTATTCATTAATTTATATATCTATTTATTATGTCATATTACATATTTGGTAAATCCCTATACCTATATATTATCATTAGCTATATTGAGATAATAAATATATTAATGAATAAATCAATGATAGATGTACAATTTTGAATAAGTAGATTCCTATAAATAAATAATGAATTGCAATTTTTTAGAAAATTAAAATTTTTACTCTAATTATATTAGTACTCAAGTTGTATACTTAATATATGTCCTACATTGTGTATAACTATACCTAAAAATATTGGCACTGAGGCAATATCAGTCTTTTTATAAAAACAGCCACTAGTTGGTGCAAGGAGAGTTATTAAGAGCTACAATTTTTTTCTATGATATTGAAACAGCTATTGCAATATTTAAAGTAGCTGTAATATATCCTCAAGACTTGCTATGGTTTCAAAATTTAGCAAGCTTTGATTCTTCAACTATTTCCCATATGACATATTTTTAGGTCTTCCAATAATCTGTATATTTTTCTCTAAGTTGTCATTTGTCAACAAATATTAATGTCCAAGAGCTGAACATAGAACTTCAAATATGAAAAGTCTATTGTGGAAAATCATATAATTGTTATCTCTATTATATGCAACAAAATTACTATCCTTGTACCCACTAGGATTGTTTTAATTTCGGCAAAGTCATGGAGCCTGCAGTAAATAAACAAAAAGCCAAGGTCTTTCATACATATTATTCTCTCTGAAAATTTTCATTTTTATTCTTGAAATAAATAACTACTTCAACATAGCAGCTATGAGATAATATTTCCATGCAAAAATTTGCTGACATTCAAAGCTATGTTACATGCCCACACTCATGGGCCTCCTGTACAACTATGTACATATGTCCGTCATCTAGGTCACCACATCATTATGAATTGATTCAGTAAAAAAAGTCATGTATTGGATGTATGGATAGCTCTAGCATGCAACACTTTTTTAAAAAGTCCCTGAAAACAAAAATTATTACTGTTACTATAATTTTTTAAGTATTCAACTACAATTTATGCTGATAAAAGTTATGCCAGCATACATAGAGACAAATTCTGGCCAGTAGGTCAACAGTTAAGTGAAATAGTAATTACAGTATAAGCACTGTGTGTGGATGTGGAACAGTTCAGGTTTTATTTTTCAGAGATGTGTAACCTAATGAACATGCAGCATATATATGTACAATGGAATACTGGAAGAATAAAAACATCATAACAACGCAATTCAAATCTCTCAAGTTCCTCAAGGGGATTTATTAGCATTTCCTTCAAAAAGCCCTTTAGATAACCATGAAGCCTATGAAAACATTGTATTAAAAATACTGAAGAAAATGTTCCACAACTTAAAAACATTATCAGATTTGGCTGTTGCCTATTTGCATTTCTTTAACTCTTATGACAGTTTACTAGGAAATATTTTTCTCCATATCTGATGTGAATCTAGCATTGTTTGGTTCATTATAGTATTGAATTGTCACTTTTATATCTATAACTATTCTTGCTTACACTTTGTCTCAAGAGGCATTGTTCAATTCAATGCCTTTAGGTCAGTAGCCACAGCCCAAACTGTACCATCTGAAAATTTAATAAGAACAATGTGACTGAAATATTTAGATAGAACAGATTCAAGAAAATGAGCTAAATTTTGACTTAAGACAAACATTACCCAACTACAATTATCTCTCGAGATACCATTTGAGATTATAATATTAACTGAAATCTCCATATAGAATTTTTAAAAATCTGAAGAATGAAGAAAATATGTAATTAAAAAAAAAACAACATTGTAATGTCTTAACCATAGCGATTTAAGGTGTACATTGTTCCTGATTTTATGCAACAATTTAAATAGTTAAAAAGCAAAGAATAACCTGGGTGAAATAATTTATTTTGGATATATATATATAAACATTATGAATCCATGGCTCTTCAAGATTACAGAGCATCATTAGGTTTCCATGACATAGTTTTTCTTTTCCTTTCTTGATTTGATGACATAAAGGAAAAGAAAACAAAAAGAGAAAGTGGAAGCAAGGAGAAAAGGAGTAGAGGGAAAAAAAATAACAAAAGAAAAGAAAGAAAAGCCTGATGTCTTTTACACAGATATTTATTAAAGTCTCTGCATATGCATATCTAAATAGCAAATTATAAACTAGGCCGGTCTGGAATTGGGTTCGTTATTTCCCCTGCTAAATTGTGTTTCTTATAATTTTATATTAATGTTCATTTGAAACCAATTATGCTTCCTCTTTAAATTACTAAGCCAGATGATTCAAAACAAGGATTTTCTGAGCTTCAGAGTAAAAACAGTTCATTTGAAATGAAAGTTAACTTCTTTCTCACCCTTTTCAAACCTATTTCTTCCACTGAATCCTCCATTCTATATAATGGTATATAATACGTCCTTCACTCCAATCATTCTTGACCTCTTGACATCTTTTTTAGTTTTTCTTTATCCAGTCAATCACAAATTATTCTCTATTTCATCCCTTAAAATCACACATCAACAGTTATAATCTGAGTCACTACCATTCACCTGTTAAATTCATACATATTAATTTGTTTTCCTAGATTTATCCTCTAAAATGAAAATCAGATCTTGTCGTTACTCTGTCTAAAATGCTTGATGCCTCTACATTTTGTTCATGATGAAAATCTAAATTATTCTGTATGCAACAAATGTCTCTAGAGATGTGGCCTCCGTCTTTTCAGTCCACCTCACAAACAAATGTTATCATTTGATTTAACTTAGTGTATAATCTTATTCTTTCCTGTTTCTGGATCAACACTCCCATGTGAACTCTTACTTATTTTTCTTTACCTGACTGTCTCCTACTCACTCAAGTATCAATTCTAATTAACTCCTTAGGGAAACATTCCCTAACAGCACCTGGCTGACTTAGAATATCTTCATAATTCTTCCGTAGTCCTTGGTGCCTTCATTTGCATAACACTTATCAAAGTATATAGTAACTCCTTGTATAAGGAATTAATTATAATTCTTTATTAATAAATTTAAAACTTAAGTGTTAAACCAGACAGTGCACAAGAACTGTTTTTTAAATTGTAGACCACAGGGTGTTGTAGGTGACTGTGGATAGAAAGAATGTGAAAGAGAGAGCTCAGTATCTGCTTCTTTTTCATAAAATGAGTAATCAGGAAAGAAGCAAAATATATGAGTTAATCCATGGCATCTGGTTTAGAGTTTCTTTATCATAATAAAGTAGCATAATGTATAAAAGAGAGAAATTATAAGCCTGTTTGCATAAATTGTCACATAATATGCCATTTATTCATTTGAGTACTAATTCAACAAATCTGTATTCATTGTCCATGCACTAAGAAAAATGGGAAAACAAGTCAAGTTTAAGAAAATAATAAGCTAGCAAATAAATTAATAACTAATTAAAATTAAGGATTCCAAAAAGTGGTAAATTCCAGGAAAAAAAAAAAAGCTGGATAATTTAATGAAGAGCAGAGTAAAATGTGTCTCATTGTAGATACTACTGTTTGGAATTCCACTCTGTAAAATGGCAATGGATCAAAGTCCTAAAATATGAGAAGTTTCCTTATAATCTATGGGAAGAATGTTTCAGAAATTGGGCAAGTACCTACAAGAGCCATAAAAGAGGGAACATGTTAGGCAAGATTAACAACAATGGAGCACAGGTGGCTGGAACACAATGTGAGGATTAGAGCAACGGACACGAGCATTGAGAATTCAGAGAACTGAGACCATATTGAAGAAAACAATTGAATTTTACTCCTGCTTTATTAGAAATCCTTTAGCAAGTCTTAAGGAGAGGGGTGACTGAAGGATTTATGTTTTTAAATGTACACTCTGGCTACTATGTGAAGTGTGGAAGCAGGCAGACATCACGGGAGGCTACTGGACTAGTTTCAGAATAAAGCTGATAACAAGAGGCTGGCTCAATGAACTTTGAAAGATATAGGAAAGATTAGGGGAGGAATAGCTTTGATCCTGGAGGGCTGCTCCTGGGTGCCGGGAAAGCGGGGATGCAGTGCAAATGGTTTACACTAAAGAAAGCTATTTAGACTAAAAATCTTAGTTAAATTATACCGTTGACTATTGTAAATGGCTAAAATAATTACAAATAGTTTATGTCATTTTAAACACAAATTAGGATTCATGGAACAAATACTATTAACTTTTAAACCATAGTCTCAGTCTAAACTATTCACAATATATGAACGTTCACATTTTACTCCTTCTACACAATACGTGTACTAAATGCACAAAAATGACAAATACATAATCTCCAATAGGACTCTAATCCTTTGCCCTATTGCCATAAGAAGCATGAGCCTATTATATCCTTGAGATAGAAATCTCTTCAGGGCCAAAGCTGGGAGGTATAATTCACTGTATCAATTCTACACAACTAAATGGAGGTCAAGGAAAGTATTTTTAAAATATAATACAAATTGCCTAGCATCTGTGTTTATATTCTCCATGTTAATGTACAATATCTTTTGATTCACAATGTTCAGCTCAAAAGATTTTATTTTGAGCTCCTAAATTCAAAGTTAAGATTAAACCCAAAAGGACTTGTCCTTTGCTGCAAATTACATATTTAATACGATATACAAAGAGAATTTACTTGGCTGTATTGATTTTAAAGGCTTTGGGCTGCACAAATCATGTTTTCTCTCAGAAACTAGTGTAAAATAGAATAATACATAAAAAATTAAGGTAGTTTTATCTTTTGAAATATGGAAAACTATAACTGTTATACAAATACAATAGCAAGCCTAAATCTATCATAATTTTTAACCCTCCTGATACTTCGCAGATATTTTTAAGTTCATAACATCTAAGTAAATGTGCATTATGTTCCATTTCCCAATTTTCATACTGTATAAATATTCCTGCTTTTTCTTTTCTTAAAAAATTGAAGCCATTAATTGAGTTAATAAATACCAACATTTAATATCCCAAATTTCTGTTTTTATATTAGGACCATATAAGATGGTCTTACTGACACCAGTATAATAAATTTTGTTCATTGTAATCTGCTGGTGGCATATAGGGAATTTTAAGCAAGCGATGTAATAGAAATGAGATTTCAAATTGATTACAATATTTCAAGGAGATTATTATGATGAAATTATTTTTCACGTAAAAATAAATGTACACCATTAATGCAAAATTTTACAAGATCCTTTGTTTCTTGTGTCTCCAATACCTATAATGCTTCTTTGACTTATCATTCATGATCATGTTTTACCTTTCAGGAATAACCTCAACCATCACTTTCTTTATGAACTCTCTTAATCTTTTAAAGTAAAATTGTCCAATTATATTCCTGCAATAACATATAACATTTCTATTTTAAAACCTATAGCATTTAGCTACGTTTGGACAATCATGTTCTTTTCTCTCCAACTTGACAGTTAAGCTCCTTGAGGATGAGGCCTGTAACTTGTTCATGTTCGTACCTCCAAATATTAACACCATATCTGGTAGAGGACCATTGAATTAACAAAAATCTTATACTTATGTCTCTTAGCTATTGTGACTTAAGCATAGAATATCTCTTAGAAATGTGGAAATTTTTACAATGTCATAATAAAAGAGTCAGTTCATAATAGACAATGAAACTGGAAACAATTTTATATATGTGTTATTTATTGCATCTTTTAAAATATTTCTTAGTCATAACCCAACTGTACATTAAACCACAGCAGCTTTTGTCTTTCATGAATTCAGAAAAAAGTATTTCTCTGCTTGTCCACTGTGATCATGTATCCTCACTGACTGTGATTCCATGGGTGGATTATCATCATCATCATTCTAATTCTAGTGCATTCATTAAGCACCTGTGAATTTAAGGAACTTACGGAATTTATGTATATGTTTATCTATTTAACTGTTTTGTTTATTTGTTTGTGTTTTGGGGGGGATGTGCTTGCTTTGGAAACTGTGATCCTCATACCACTGATCAGTTCAAATAAATAGACTAAGTGTCACATACAATGATTATAACACTCATAATTTGTATCAGGCACAAGACCAAGCTATTAAAATATTTAATACTTTAAAATATTTAGTTCTTTAACACATTGACCTTTATTGTAAAAATGCAACATATTTCAATTCTAATGTTTGATTTGGCTAGAAATCATTGTAATGTCCACAGGGATCACAGGCATTTTGTACCTCAGGGTACATTATTTACTAAATTAAGTCTCTTAGGTGTCAAGAAGAGCATTATAATTATTATGACCATAACAAAATAGCATTTGTGGGAGGCATTAGGACTTCCTGAGAAAGTGGTCACTTGTAGTATACAAAGTGCCTCTTTTCCTTAGTTCTAGGCTTTTTAAATGTTCTTTCGCTTTTATTTTCCTAATAACAGAATATTTTGGCATTGTGATTAATTGAAACACAGTTTGTTTCAAAAATTAGCTTTATAAGCTGCATAATAATTAATGAATTATTTTGATAAATTTTAAATTACTATTATAAGATAATGTTCACAAACTATTTGGATTTTGTTTTATAGAAATATGTCTCCTTTTAAGAGAAAATAATACTTGGATTAGATAATTCCATAAATAGTTTGATTTACATTTCAGGCTTTCATTAATGAAAATCTTCATTGTTTTATTATTAATAATTATCACTTCTTAAGAACTTATCTTGTGCCAGGATTTCTTCTAAATACTTTAGTCTGATTAACAAACAAACAGAGGGAGGGGGGCAAGAGGGCTGACTAGAGACATCACTTAGGGGATCTTACTGGAGGGAAGGTAGGGTTTCAGACAAAGGAAAGGGGAGAGGAGACGCAGCTCTGGTATAGATCATAGAGAGAAGTCCTGGAGCCTGCCGGGGACCTCATGGAGGATACTTGCGAAGCAGAGAAGGAAGAAGATAAAGGAAAAAAGATATTGGCGAGGATCAAACGAAGAGAGTCCGGAGCCCAGTGAAAGGATAAGGGGGGATCCCTTTCTCCCACCCACATTCATTTGGTGACCAGCGGGATACCAAGTTTCTTGGAAACTTTTACACCCCCTTGAGCCCAAGCACTGTGGCAAACAAGGAATAGTAGGGAGACCTTGTGTGATCCTCAATAACATACTAGCAAACCAAATTCAACAGCACATCCAAAATAAATAAATAAATGACCCACCAGGGCCAGGTGGACTTCATTCATCCCAGGAATACAAGGATGGTTGAACATATGTAAATCAATAAATGTAATTCACCACATAAAAGACCTCAATGATAATCACAGTAACAACAAAAATTAATACATTTGATTTGATTAAACTAAAAAGTTTCTGCATAGCTTTTTAACAGAGCAAACAGGCAACCTACAGAATGGGAGAAAATATTCACAAGCTACACATCCAATAAAGGGCTAAAACCAGAATTTACAAAAAACTCAAGCTGCTCAGCTAGAAAAAAAAAAACAAATAGCCCTATTATAAAGTGGGAAAAAACATGAATAGAAGTTTCTCAAAAGAAGAAAGACAAATGACCAATAAACATATGAAAAATGTTCAATGTGTCTAATCATCAGAAAAATGCAAATTAAAACAACTATGAGATATCACGTTATGCCAGTTAGAATGAACTTTATTTTAAAAGTCCAAAAATAATAAATGCTGGCATGGATGCAGAGAGAAAGGAGTGCTTACACACTGCTGCTGGGACTGTAAATTAGTACAACCTCTATGGAAAACAGTATGGAGATATCTCAAAGAACTAAAAGTACACCTACCATTCAATCCAGCAATCCTACTGCCAGGTATTTACCCAAAGGAAAAGAAGCCATTTTTATCAAAAAGACACCTGCACATGAATGTTTATTGCAGCACAATTCACTATTGCAAAGATGTGGAATCAACCCAAGTGCTCATCAATCCATGAGTATTACTCAGCCATAAAAAAGATGAAATAATACGTTTTGCAACAATCTGGATGGAACTGGAGACCATTCTCCTAAGTGAGGTATGGCAAGAAGGGAAAAACAAACACCACACGTACTCACTATTATATTGGAGCTAACTGACCAGCACACATGTGCACAGAGAGAAGTAAAATTCAGTGGAAAGCAACCAGGGGCATAGGGGAGGAGGGGGGAATTAAACCAACCTAACAAGTACTATGAATACTATTTGGGTGATGGACACATCTATAGCCAGGACTCAAGCATTACAAAAATGATCCATGTAACCTAAAACATTTATACCCCCTTAATATTTTGAAGTAAAAAATAATAATGATAATGGGAGAAGCTAACTAAATATGGATCTCACTGCTAATGGCTAAGTAAAAAAGGAATTAAAACACTTTAATGGAAAAATAAACACAAAATACTTGAGTTATAACCTATTAATATCTTAATTTCACAGATAAAGAAATTAACACTTAGAGAAGTTAAGTTCCACAATGTTACAGAGATAACATATGGCAAAGCTAAAATTTTAAACCAAGCTGTTTGAGTTCAAAGAGAACACTCTTGATGAATATGATAGAGTGCCTGTGTCATGAATAGAGCACTGTTTTTCAGTGAACTTCTATATAAATTTGGGCAACTAGGTTATATTTTTATAATTTGAGCAACTGGGTCATTTTTAAAATATTTTTAACATTTTTTAATATTATGTAAGATTTATAAAATGGATAATTTATCACTAATCATTCCACTTTTTAAATGGAAATTTTTTTTTAATAATTAAATAATAAATTCCAGTTTCTCAAGTATCATAGCTTTATACAACTGAGGCATTGAGTTTCTTGTTTTCAACTCTAAAGATTTCCCTGTGAACCTTGCCTCTCTAAAATCATCCATATACAACATGGAAACAACAAACACCTACAGTATATAACCTTTAATAATGAAACAGAAAACATTCTGACAACAATATCTGAAGAAAGGCTGCCAAGTACAGCCAAATGATGTCAGTAGAAAAGAGTGCTCTAAAGTCCCAAGTTGACATGGCAGGAAGGGGATGTGTCAAAGTGGTGGGCATACATAGTGGGTCTGCCATAGGTCCCCAAGACTATCCTCAGGTGCAGTGAGTCACTAGAAGTACTCTTAAAGCTCAAACATGCTATTTATACTCACGGTTGTGGTTTAGTACAGCAAAAGAATACTGATTAAAATCTACAAAGGATCAAGACACAGAGAACAGAATCAAGGAGAAAACAGGCACAAGCATCTCTTTCTTTGGAGTCATTTGGACAGTGTTTAATTCTCCCAGCAGTGATGTATAACAACACATCGTGTTGCCAACCAGGGAAGCTAACTTGAGCCTTGGTATCCAGGATTTTTATGAGAGTTTGGTTATATAAGTGTGTAGCACCTGCATTACTGACCCTAGTTTCTCAGTCTTCACCCCTCAGCCCCTCCAGAGACCATACTGATACAGCATGGTCCCAGGACTCCACCATAAATCACATTGCTATCATAAACTACCTGCCATGTTCCAAGGCCACAGGTGTGCAAACAAACTCATCAGTCAGGATAATTTAAGGCTTTAGAAATTATCTCCCAGGAGTGTGTCAAAGGCCAATTCTTTCTTTGGAATGTGCAGGGTTTGAGTTTCCTAAGCCTGCTGACTTAGCACTTTACTGCACAGCAGGTAAAACCAATAATCCCTATCTTTGAATAAATTAATAACTATTTGCATGTTACAGGAGGCACCTTAATGACTATTTTTAACATAATAAAGGCAGAGGAAACTTGATTAAATTAAGACAAATCAAGAAGATGTAACTTTAAAATGCCTATGTATTTAATTAAAGGAGGGTATGTGGGTAGAAAGTAATCAAATGTCTTCCAACCCTTGGAGAGAAATATGTGTGAGGTTTCTACACACACATGAACACACACATGAAACATAAACCTGTCTGATAGAAGATTGCTCTGTGTGTCATAGGAAGGTCACATACACCCAGAACATAGTTATACTTCTAGGATAAATTGCTGATAAGCAATTATTTACAGAAAATACTGTAAAACTCAATCTATCAACTACTTAAGATTCCTATTACTTTCACTTACCTAGGTCCTTCCTCATGTTTTTTCTAAACATAAACAATTCAAGATTTACCTTCATTTGAAACAAACAAACAAATAAAAAGCAATATAACCACACAGCAATACTGAAAGAGTATAAGAGGAAACATAAAAGCCCTAAATATTCATAAAAATGACAAAATACATACGTGCACACACGTGCACACACACCCCCCAGAAAAAATGTGGCAGTAAAGAAAATTATAAACTAACTTTACTATAGAAAATTAAATACCTTAAAACAAAAATGTCCTCTATGTTACAAAGTTTTAGAGGGAAAAAACTTAGAATGAAATGGTAAGTCAAGCAATGGAGATAATCATGGAGCAGACAGAGCTAAAATAAGGAAGAAAAATAAAGGTCGGAGAAATTAAGCTCACATTGGATGAATATGAAAGGAGAATAGACACAGATTTAACAAAAAATTGTTCTATATTTGACAATTATGAGAAAACTGAACATACTAAAAAATAAAAAAGGACAGATGGTTTATGAAAAAAATTGGAAAGAAATTGACAGAAAATAAAGAGCAAAAGTGACCCCAAATATGAATATTTAACATCTCCCTCAGAAAGAGAACAAGTGAAACAAAGCAGTTAAATATATAATTTAAGATGATATTCCTAAAATGGGGAAAAACAAATCTTTGGGTTAAAAGTCCAAGAAAAAAAAAATGGTACAGTTTAATCAATACTGACATACTGCCTGGGGCAGTTAATTGACTTGAAAGATAAAGAATTCCAAAAGCAGGCGGCAAGGCTTCAAGTCAACTACAAGAAGGATAAACAAGGCTTAGTTCTGACTTCTCCATAGTAACATTCTCCACAAGAGGACGACTGCAGCAAATATCAAGAAGATATTCAGGAAACAAAATGTGACCCAAAATTTAAAACTTGGTTAAATTCTCATTTCAGAATAAGGGCAATGGATAGATATTGTCAAAGAACATCTGACTTCAAACTCATACATTTTTATAAGAAATAAATGATGTCTCTAGAAGACATCATCACCTGGTAGTAACCAGGCAAGATTTCGCAAATGCAAAGGCTTCCTGATATTTGCAATAAGATAGCATAAGAGTAGTGATGGAAACTCCATTTTCATGGACAAAAATTTAAAGGCACCTACCTTCAGAATTATAGAAATAATACAGAATTACAAAAATAAGGTGCTAGTGTTGCAATATGCTACTACAGTCTTTTCTTAACTAACTCAAAAAACTTAGCCTTTGAGTTCATGACCTTTGTTTATTAATCAAATTTGAATCTAGGATATCACAGTAATGAGAATAATAGAATTATGGTTTTCATTAAGACAGTATCCACCCTGAAACTTTCATTTTATAGTGAACTGTTTTGGTTTCACAGTCTGTGTTATTATAGACTTAAATTAGCTTCCTACATTTTTTTCTCTGAATTTACGTGTGTGTATGAAATAATAAAACAAAAATTATTTTGATCTGATTTATTTGAATTGACTACTTTTTGTGTTACGATCAATATCTTTTCTGCTTTCGCAATTATGACTAGCACCCACAGAAACTCTCATAGATGAAAACAAATTAGAGATCCTCGACTTATGATGGGGTTACATCCTGACAACTTCATCCTAAGTTGGAAATGCATTTAATCCACCTAACCTACTGAACATGATAGTTTAGCCCCAGTCTACCTTAAATATGCTCAGAACGCTTACATTAGCCTACAGTTGAACAAAATCATCTAACACAAAGCCTGTTTTATAATATAGTGTTGACTATCATGTATTTAATAGTTTACTGATGTTCTACCAAATGCACATTGCTTTTGTACCATCATAAAGTTGAAAAACTAATAGACCCATGAGAAGATAGGGGCTATCTGTATTTTATAGCCAAGCAAATTCAACAGATAATTGCTTACAGAAATGCACCAATTATTTCAAGAAAATGATTAAGATACAATAAATTAAAACATATTGGTATTGTCATTTATTGTCCAAATGACATTTTGAAAGTGAGTTAACATTCACGTTTAACCCAGGCTGATATACGGTCAGCCTAGCTATAAACCATGTTAGATATTTTGCATTCATGTTCACAACTACCTTAGGAATATGTTATTATTCTTACTAGATAACTGAGACTACTGGGCCCTATAGATGAATGATTCTGGCAAACCCAAAGCCATCGGTGGAGACAGAATTCCAATCCAATACTAACTGATCCTAGGATTTGTGCTTTTCAAAATAGCCTTATGTAGATCAATATTTCACTCAAGATAACAGATTTTTTCAAAATTTCAGTAATCAGATACAATCTTTTTGTGTTTAGTTTAAATTTCTGTCAAAGCCATAGATGGAATTTTATGTGTAAAGAATGTCACATTTTTTCCTCAAAAGCAATGTAATAAAATAAAATAAATGTATATGTAAGTATCATCATAATTCAGGTATTTGCAGTTCTGTGTCAAATTGTTGAGGGGAAAAAATTAATATAAAAAGTTGCATGAAAAATTAGCTATTTAGATTTGCAGTGTGAAATACCTTAGGGGAAAGTCTATTCCAGTGCAGGGCTATTGTTTGATTTGGTGACTATTTGTTTTTATTATTTAAGCTTAAACAAGTCAAATCCCTGATTATTTCTATAGTGAGGAATACTGCTCTATTTATTTAGCAGTTTCTCATCCCCTGTTTAATAGAGTTCTCAAGGCCTGCCCTATAAATGAAACAAACAAAAAAAAGTTTTAAGTTCAATTTGGCTACGAAGAAAAGAAGATCTTCTTTAATGTGAAATTGATATTAGAAAGTGTTCAGAAATTACTGGCCTGATTTTTTTCCCCAGGAGATATAGTCATGATTTTTTGGTTTTTGAATGTTTCATTCATTTCCAACATGTCCTTCAATCTCTGCAGCCTTTCTCTGTCATTAGCAGATCAACATCCCAGCTTGTAATGCCATGGCTATATAAAAAAGACAAATAACTATTCTAAACAGCAATATCCACCAACATCACCAGATCTATAAAATGTCTTAGAAAAGAATAGATGGAATCAACTTTAGTTCTTGTTCAAATTACTCACAGGGCTGGGTATCAGTTCGAAAAGTTATTGTAGAGTAACGTTTCCAGACAAAAAAAAAAATTTCCTTCATAAAATCAGAAGGGCACCAAAGAATATTTCAAAGAGTTTCAAAACTGAGAGCGTTGGATGGGTGGTACAGAAAAAAAGTTAGTATTAAAGGATTGCTTGGCACTGAAATATTTTTATCTCAAATCTAGCTCTTCGGACTTATAATGGTACATAACCAGTTCACAGCTACACATATACAGACTCTCTGCTCTAAACAAATAGCAATAATAGATAACATGTAAATAGTGACAAAAAATACATAAATGTCCTAAGAAAGGAACGTCTCTGAGTACTAGAAAGCTCACAGAAACACAAAGCAATGAGCATTGCTCTCCGTGGGTCTGCTGGGTCTCAGTCCAGAGTGATAATGGTGAACAGTTCAAAAGGAACATATTAATAGAGATTTTCTTCTAACTTGTATAGAGCTCCAAAACTCACCCCTTGAAGCCAATGATTAGGAAACATGAAAAAAACTAAAATACATTATTATCAACTTGTTGCTGAAGGCTTGGCTTCTTGGGAAGCTGGGGACAAGGAGGTAGAAGGAAATGAAGAGGCAAAGTGTCCTTTCCATTAGTAACTAAACCTGTTACTGATATCCTCAGTATCATCTTGAGATATGGGCTCAATTAAAACACACAGTATCTGGAACCATTGTGGAAGATTTTTAGAAACTAACAGTAGAAACAAAAAATGTAAGAAAACTGCTGCTTTGAGAGAGAGAAAAAGAAAGGGAAACGAATGTAAAACAAAAATTACCTACTCAAAATTGTCCTTCTTACGAAAACTAGAGAACACGTGGGAAAAATATAGCTAATGTCAAGAAAGGTAACCAACAAACGAATAATAAGAGCAGGTATCCTTTTGAATGAAGTTATCTTTATGAAACTATCTAACAATGGCTTTAAAATAAGCATGCTTAGGATACTAAAAGAAACGAATGTACAGATAAGGCTGTGAGATAGAGTTGATTCAATATTTGGGCAATCCTAGCTTTCTGCTAGTGTGCCTTCCTATACTTCAGAGATAGAGAAATCTAAAATAGTACCCAGATTGGCTTGTGGCTAGAGGTCCAGGTAGTGTGTTGGTTTTGTTGATCAAGTGCCTTCACACAGGCTTGAGTCAAGGACAGAGTTAAGTTGGAGAGACAACACTGGAAGTATTTCTTTTGATAATATGGGTTGAGGCAGGTGCAATGTATCTCCGAACCCTAAGTTCAGGTGGTGTCTACCTTGGCCTTTGATGAAAAATAAAGTATTTATTCCTGGAGCCAACTCTGTGGCAATTTTTTGATGCTGTGTCATGGCTAAACTGATGTAATCCTACTACCAACACCTGGGAATGTGCCTTCCTGATTTCTTGAAAGTGGTCACAGTTGTGATTCCCTCTAAAGATCACTGTTTTCAATCATTCTGATCCTTTTTACATGGAAACAAGCAACCAAACACAGACACACACACACACACACACACACACACACACGCGCGAGCGTGAGCGTGCACAAAACCAAGTAGTATCATCAGCAAAATGTTGAAGAAAAAAATAAGGAGATACTTACTCTGTAATTATAAAAATATATTTAAAAATTAGGCATTAAAAGAGTGGAGTATATAGATGGATCAATGACATAGAACATAAAGGATAGACATCAACTGAAATAACTATAAGAATTTTTATAAATATTGACTTCTCAAAACAGTGGAGGATAATTATGGACTCTTTAATACATAAAAAAAGACTATGCAGTTCATATTTTTTTAAAAAGACAAATTTAGATAAATCCTCATATCATCCACCAAGATAAACTGCATAACATTATCAAGCTAAATGTACAAAATGAAATAATATAAGTACTAAAAGAACCCATGGGTGAATTCCCTTAAAGCTGAGAGAGGAGAAAAGCATACTAATTATGAACAAAAAACTAAGAAGCAATCAAAGGAAAGTATGAAAAATTTGTGTAAAAATAATAGAACAAGAAAATAGTTCTGCCTACAAAATATACCATATGCAAAATTTTTGAAAAACTGACAAAAATATTTGCAACATATATCACAAATATATGGCTATCTCCTTTTTAAAATAAGGAGATCCCTGAACAAAAAATAAAGCAGAAAACATTTTTTTAAAGGGAAAATTCAATGAAACAAGGTTCGCAGAATAATAGAAAATATGTGACCCTTAAGGAAAGATGCTCAACTTCTTTTGAGTTTATAGTGAAGTGTAACTTCCCCCTCCACCAGAGTAGTAAAAATGCGAAACCATTGCCGAAGCAGTGGTAGTAAAGGCACAGGGGATGTTTCCTCAATTGTGGGGGGATACAAAATGGTAAAAGGGAGAGTGATCTACAGAGAAGTCATATTTACCTACACTACAGAGACCTTTACCCTGTGACCCAGCAATCATGTTTGTGAGATAAATCCTACATTAATCCTTACTCATGATTAAAATGTTATTTTAAAAAGTCAATAATTTTCATATTTTTTCTATAGTAAAATGTGAAAAAAATCTATTTTACCATCCAGTAACCATGGTTATCTAAACAATAGAATTTTATGCAGCTTTTAAAAAAAGTGAAGAAAACCACGGTATGTAAAGCAGAAAAAGCAATATATAAAATAGTATAAATATGGGAACCATGGGAGTAAACCTAACTACTGGGCCCTTTTTAGGACACTGATCAATAAGCTTCACTTCTGGCATTTATTAAAAAAAATAAAATAAATTAAACATAAGGTCTGAATTTTTTTGACAAAGTACTCTTTCCTTAGAAAACCTACCTTTCTAAACAAAAATAACTCTGATTTAATAATATATTACTAATACTAACATATATGGCATTACATATTACTTATTATTATCAAAAGCTGCATTACATATTACAGGAAATCAGTTATGTCCCATTGTTAGTACACCACAACTACTTTCCCTTGAGTGACAAAATTTGTTGCCTAATAGAATTCATTTAAGTGTTTTTCTTAACTCCATCATATGTATTATACATATAATTTATTATCATTGTAGAAATTTTATAAATGTGGAGAAGTCAATGACAGAAATTAAAAGTGACCATATTCTTAACAGATGAATTGCTATTTACTACATTATGAATATAATCATAATTATGAATTAACTTTTCATTTACAAAACATTTACAGATATAACATATATGGTATGATTAACATAAATATGGTCATTGTACATCAATTGCTTTTTACCTTTGAGAATATTTGGTAAACATATATCCAGTAACAATAAGTATACATTCCCTCTCCTCTCCAACTATCCTCTCCAATAGCCATAAAATATTTATAACTTATTTGATATTCCATATTTAAATATCCTGATAGATGCTGATTTTCAATATTGTATTAAATTTTCTAATAAAACTTTGTAGACTTACTTTATAATGCACATAATCTATGTAATCAATTTAAAGGTATGTTAAAATTTCCTCCGTATATTTTATTTTATGCAGACAAAACTTCCAACTAATTATATTATAATTTTACAGAATTATAGAGAGAAATTATGTCAAAAATTCTTGCAACTCTAACCACATTATAAGTTCTGAAATAATGGTAACTTTTGAATAGTAGTTTGCATTTAAAATGTTTCAATACATTTGTTTAATCTATAGGTATATTGTGAATCATTATATTTTATAACTATTTTAAAATATACTTCTCTTGAAAATTACCTTTTTATAACTATAGCTTTGTAAAATAATATTTTATGTTTATTTACCTGACTTGAAAGAATTATCAGAAATATAAATATTGCCTGAAGCCTCATGAGTCAGCCTATGAAAAGTAATTATATTTTACAGATAAAAAAACTCAAAACAATGTGAAATGAATGACCCCCAAAACAACACACATCATTTTACTTTTCATCTCAAAACAAAATTTTAAGAATTCAAAGAAATAACAGCCACGAAAGCAATACTATCTGTTCACATGCCCAGGCCAATGTGGCAGCTTTAATAAATATTAGCTAAATATTATGTAATTACAATTTAATTTATAACAATTATTACATAGGTCTTAATTTTCTTGTTTGCTAGATTCTATAGCATAATATAGAATACATAATATTTTGAAGTCTGAAGAACATCCATTGATATATTAAATTCCCTTTCATTTGCTGTATATCTATGGTTAGCCTGTTTTATCTCCTTGGTTTTGTTATTTATAAAAAGGTGAAAACATCCTATAGTACCTAACTCATAGGTTATGATAATGAAATGAAATAATGTGAAAAGTAATAAGCACAATATCTGAGAGTAAATAAGTGCACAGGTGTAATTCCTGTTGCATATATCTATTCATATTTTGTAAACACTTGCTTGCAGAAGGGTTTTTAGAAGCAGTTTTCCTATGCTATATCATTGCATCAACATCTAAATGTAATAAAAAAATGAGAATTCATGATTAACTCACTTCCCAGTCCCAATAGCCATTGAAATAGAAAAGCAATTTTCAAAAAATATTAATGTGATTATGTACTCAAACAGGTCCACAAAGTTTAAGAAACCAACATGGCAGGAGCATAGGAAACAGAGAGAGCCATCAGAAATAAGGAGGGAAGTAGGTGAACTGGAATTGTAAAGCATCCTAAGGATTTTGGATTCAATAGAAGCCACTGGAAGGTTTTAAGCAGGGGAAACTTATGATTTAACTTATATCGTTTTAGAAAATCACTCCACTTGCTGGGTGGACAATGAATTTAGAGAGATAAGAGTATAATGGCCAGCCATGTCATAATACACTAAATTTAAAAAAAAAAAAGAAAAACAGATTTATCTAAAGAGAGACTTTCTTCAAAAGGATTACAGTAAGAGAGAGGAATAGGACTATAGCAACAGGAAAAGTATTCTGATCATTATCTGCAAGTGTCTCAAGTCAGGCAGAAAAGGAATTTTCTTTTCTCAAGAGGAGTAAACATCAGTAGAAAGAACCAGCTGTGGGGAAGCAGAATGGGGGTGGGGAGTGGGATGAAAAGTTGGAAGTGGTATGATTGGAATGTTTTGCCCTGTTGTCAGTCTATTCTCTAGAGGGGCCCATGAGAAGGAGTTGTTTGCTGAGAGGTTGTAAGGACAGGTTGCACAGCTTAGGCTGAAGATGCATCAACATTTAGGAGTCTGGGAAAAGAAAGAAGCTTCACTAAAGTTTGATCAAGTCAGCTTAATAGGCATTGTATTCCAATTGATCAGTGAGGAGAAACAGTTCAGTTAGTCATGGATGAGGAAAAGAATGTGAATTTGCAGAGTCTGTGTCTGGCTGTGTCAGGGTAAACAAACAGGACATAATATTTGTAATAATAATAGTAATACTATAAATATTATGGTAACAAAAATAAAAAAGCAAACATGCACTTTCATAAATTTCAGGACATAATATGAGTAGTAATAGTAACAATACTGACAAAAGTTAACATGTATTGAGTCCTGGATGATACCAAGTCCTTGGCTAAAAGCTGTAAATAACTAAAAACATTTAATCCTCACTGAAATATGGTTCTGGGTATTTTTCCCACTTATAGGCTGAGGAAAGTGATATGAAAAAGGGCAGAGACCAAATTTTATTTCATAATTTTGTTCCTAGCTTTCATTATTGGACAAAACAAAGAAGAGAAAAATTAATAATGTTCTTAAATGCAGTAAAACTATGAGATAAGACAGGGATTAGCAAAATTACAAATTAATTGCAGTTCAGAGTACACCAGAAGCTTTGGTTGTTTCTAATGATGACATTGATCCTCCACATTTATTGAGTGATTACTGTACTATTATGAGCCAGGAAGTATCTTAAGTGTTTCGCAAGCATTAACTCCTTCATTCTTCATAATTAATCCATCAAGAAAATCAGACATTGAAAAGACAAATTATATAAGATTATGCAATTTGTAAGTGGCACGCTGGAGGATGTAAAATCAGAACTTTAACTCCAGTGCTTGTGTATATAATCACTACTTCATACGTCATGTTTATAGCTAAGTGAGCTGAAGTTGAGAGATGCTAAGTAACTGGATCAAGATCACACTCGGGAAGAACTGTGACTCCACGCTCTTAACCTCAACTCTCTAATGCATGATAGTCACCGAGGTGGATTTAAGCCTCCAGATGCAAGAAAGAGGACATTAAATATCATATATACTCTCACTGACTTTCATATCATCAGACAGAGCACAATTAAACAGATGGATCTTACACTCTACCCTTAAGTCCAGAAATATCAAAAATTCTGGAAGATCAGTTTTACAACCGAAGTTTCTCACTAAAATATGGAGCTTTCTCTGGAGAAGATCTCTAGCAAGAACAGCACTTGGAACATAAAGTAGCAATTGTTTCAGGTCCTGTGTTTTCTGTTAAGGATCATCCCTAATTAAAAATCTACTTTTTATTCAAAGCTCTTTGAATTTTTTTACACTGGACAAAACCATTTATGATATTCCACATTTTTGTAACATGGAAACTTAAAGAGGAGAAGGGATCAGAAAATATTGTGTCATTAGACATCACATCATTCTGTCAGTTGTTGGCTGCCTAACACAACAGGCAGGCTGTTATTTTGCTTCTGATTTTGTATTATTGTATTTAACTTGACTTGTTTTCTGGGTTCACTAATTAAGTTATGTGTAGTTATAAAATAAAAATAAAATTATTTTACACTGTAGGACGGTAGAGGATAATTTGAGTGATAGATCATTTGACTCATGACTCGTCATATGAATATTTATATTTCTTATGTGGAAATTTGGAAATCAGGTCCAAAAATTATCTATACTTACATGGCTGTGATTGTTAATTTCTAAAGTAACCTCATTTAATCAATGTGCTGCTGAACTGAACCCTTTTCCAGTACACTGTAATGTGTAATGCTCAACCGTAATTACTGATTAAATAATAGCATTTGAAGTCAGTAAAGTGTTATATCGAAAACAACTGACTCGTTGCCCCTTGCTAATAAGTGGCTTGAATTCAACCTTTTAATTCAAGAATTTGTATGTACATAAAACATTTATTTGTGTCTTCTTAATATTTTATTTCAACTAATTATACATAGCATTTTAAATGTAGCTATTACTCAAAGAGACAGTATCCCTGACTGGTTAGAATGTAACCTCTTTGTCTCCTTAATGCTTTCCTACAAATAATGATTCTATAAATGAACAATATCCAATATGTCTTGCATTTTCTTGTCCTTTTCTATTGGTTAATGTCTGTTTTATTTGTTTGTTTGATATTTTCCTGTGTTAAAATATACCCTAACAGACAGATGAAATGGACTCCCTGTGGCTAAAATGGGACACATTAGAAACAAAACCAAATGGTCATAGCAAGGTGAGGGTTGTTCATGTTTCCCTGTGTTACTAACTGCTACAGGTTTTCTTTCCTGTAATTGAGCACAAACCAGATCCTGAAAAACATTGTTGAAACAACTACAGCTAGAAATTACCCAGCTGATCCCAACACTGGATGCCAGCTGACCAAAACCCCCTCACCAGCCTTGCAGTCTTGCCAGGACTCTGGACAGAGGACTGGCTTTACAAACATTCCTTCCCGATAAAGAGCTGCAGACCTCAAGCCAATTCCTGCCATTTTACAGAGACTATGCACAAACCATCCTTGTGCCCTATAGTTCACCTTTTGACATAAAGAGCCAAATTTCACCTGATTTTAATGCTAAACCCCACCTCGAAGTAAATCTGGAATGCATATTACATATATATTTACCCACTGTGCATGCATCTGACTTCCCTCATAAGTATACATATATTTTCCCCAAATCTGCTAAATATGTATGTAAGGCAGACCCTTCCTTCTGTGGAGCTTGTTCCTTCAGTTTTCCTTGAAGGTTGTGTTCCCCAATCTGCAGATTGTTTCTCTCTCAGAAAATAAAGTTTTCTCATTTTCCTTCCTCCATAAATCTCACGGTCTTTTGTTAATACCTGTTAGATGAGCAGATGTTGTGTTATTTTTACATATTGCAAAGTAGCATTTTAATTAGTATTTGTTAGATTAATGGATCATTATTGTTTCAAATTTTCTTACGGTAAAATCTCCTCAGGCCTCTTATACTGGTTGTATTTGGGTTAAGCAGTATCATATTGCTTACGACATATGCCAGATGGAGAGACAAAGATTCAGCTGAAACTCTTCTCATATCTTGTTTGGTGTGTGTGTGAGAGAGAGAGAGAGAGAGAGAAACAGAGTGAGAAAGAGAAAGAATGTGTGTATGCACTGTTGTGTGTTTATGTGAACTAATCTTGTTTCTACATTTCCAAATTCTTTAAGAGCAAATGTTGAGTCTGCAGTCTATCTAATTTAATTCAATTAAATGGAGAAGCTATAGTACACAAAACATTTTTCCAGGTGTTGCACTGCATCTGTAGAAACCTTGTTCTCTGAAATTCTCAGTTAGTTTGGAAACCAGAAACTCAAATAGAAGTGAATTGGACTAAGTGTATACGTTAAATACTATAAACATTAGACTATCCTCAGTTACAAATGACACAAAACAAGGCTTAGACATCAAAACAAAACAAAATAAACCCCGCAATGCATTAGATTATGTAACTAAGAAGCCCCTGGGTGGGAATTTCTTTAGGCATAATTTGATTTCAAAGCTCAATGATATCAATAGGCTTTAACTTATGTCCATTTCTCAGTTTTTGTCTCCCTTGTGCCGGCCTCAGCCTTAGGTTTGTCATGGTAACCTGAAGTAGCATTATCTCCAGGCTCTTAAACTACTCAGCCTTCAAAGGCAGACTAAACAACCAGAATCATTTTCCAAGCAGCCCCAGCAAAGATCTCATTGTGTCTTCTTAGATACAATTGGATCTTTTCATCCATCCTCAATATATCATTGTGGCCAGGGAAATAAAATACCTTGACTTACCAGGTCTGACACGTAGATTCATCCCTGAGCTAAAAGGAACCAAAACAATAATGTTACTGTTTCTGCCCGAAATATAAGAATTTTTAGAAGCATTTTTTAAAGACTATCTCTTCTAATCAATTGAGTGCAACTAAATAAATGTTAATTGAGAATCAACAATATACTTAGCATTGTGTCCAGTACTGTATCTAATAAAAAGATGAACAAAAAATAATTTATATGTTCATCATGTAGCTTAGGAGGCATACACTCCAAGACCAGATAAACTGGGATGAATATTAAAAGTGACACAAAATATTTTGGGAGTATAGGAAAGAGATAATTTATCCCATTATAATATACTATCAAATATTGCGTATTACTTTGAATATCTAAGTACTCAAATATTTTATTTTCTATATTAAAATGTTTTATTCCCTATAAAAAGGGTGAGGTCAAACCTAAGGTAAACAATATTAAATTCAGTGTCCAGAATTGTTACATAAAAACATGAATATTAAAATGTCCTTTGGTAAAACAATATTTTATTTCCAGGATAATAAGCTAGGTACCTCTCTCAAATGCACAATAGAGTGGTAATTTTGCAAATTAGCAAAGTGACTTCAATTCTTTCAACTGTACCAGTACACTAAATTTTAACCATAGACTTCTCTAAAAGCTTACCTTTAAGCAAGTAAAATTAATGGCATAAAAAATAAAATCTTATGACTAAAACTATAGATATAATGGAAAATTAAATGCCAGGCTAATCAAAGGCAATTAAAAGACTCATTTTGAAGAATAAAAAAATAAGTAAAAGGGAAAATATAGTGACTACTGAAGTGTGGGGGAACAGCTGTCAAATACAGCCAAAGTTTCTTCCCCAAGGATTATAGGACACACAGACTCAAACCCAAAAACAGATATCTCAGTCCTAGCTCTACCACTACATAGCTAGGAGACTTTAAAACATTTACTTTACCTCTTTTGTCTGCTTATCCATCATAAAATAGGTGCTCAAACAAAGAAATCCTGAACAAACCTGTGGTCATTACATTGATTATCTAAAAATCAGGGGTTATCAGAAAGTAGATCGGATTGTTATTGACAGGAATATTGAGGAGCATTATCACCTGAAGACAAAAATACATTGTGATAAATCAAGTTAAAGTCCAAGAGAAAAAACAGGCATCCCAATGAAGTTCATATAAACCTACATATCCACATTTGTATTACTTTGTTAAAAATGCCAATACACGTATCTTGTTTTGTATGCGATATCTCACAGCTTTCATAATAGTCTCATTTCTATAAATGTTTAAAGAGTAACTGGAGATAAATGAAATCATTTAGCTGGGAAAGCAACTTGAAAATCTAGGCTAAATGTAATGTGCAATACTGAAGCATTCTAAACAGGAATGTAATTAGATCTTGTTATTCACTCTAAGAGGACTATACTTAAGGACAATCCCAGAATTTCTTTAGGTGGATTTTTATTCAGAAGGGATACAGACGTATAAAAACCACACACTCTAAATTTAATTGATAGTGAGTGTTTAATTCTTTTTTGTTTGTGTTTTTTGTTTTGTTTTTGGAAAAATCAATAGTTTTGCTCAGAAGAATGTATGAATTCATTCATTTACGCAGATCTTTAAAGGGCGTGCATAGTAAACAAAATATGTTTAAGAAGGTAAAAGATAGACTGTCAGAATATGTTCAAATCATATTGACCTTACTGGGAATATTTGTAAAAAACATTTTCTGTGTTTATTTTTTCTAAGAAAATAGTTGCTGAAATTTGAAAGAGGTTGCCAGGTCTTCTAAGATTCTTCCATCATTCAGATCAATGTGCACAATTTAAATCTTATTGTAATTATCATTATCAAATGTTATTTGATTATACAGGATGTCTGTGATCCTGAGTTTTATATACAATACTAAAATACTATTTTACATGTTTTATTATTTTTTATATTTTGATTATACTTCCTATAATGATGTAGGATAACTGTGACTGCCCTTCAGGTAATTCAAACCTCTACTCCTAAAGTAGCCATATAGCATTTCCATATTTACAGTGCATGAGCTCAGACCCTGCATTTCAATCTTGTTTACTGGAATTTGAACTAAGCTGTATGTGTCTAATGGCTGGCAATTTTATACTGTTTTTGATGCAAAATTTCATTGTTTTTTTGAAAGCATCATTTTGACACAAAGAATCCAGCCTCTATCTACTGAACAAAACAATTTGACTGCAATCTTTAAAACATACAACTCATAATTTCTGTGTTGACAGAAAATCATATTAGATGTAGCTGGCATCTGCTAAAATATCATTTCTGTTTTTCTATCTGTGTTTTGAAGAATCAGAAGAGAAAACATTTTTTTTTTTTGTCTTATGCTTGAATAATGAGACAGTACTATTTTTTTCTTTCAGGTTTATAAAGGTAAATGTAATGAATTCATAAGAATACACATTTAATTTTATTTGAATCTGATTTCCTACTCATATGCCACATTTTCAATAAAATATACTCCAAATAAAGAAAATTTTGTCTAATACTATCAATTATTAAGACACACTGTGAATCATATTTCATGCATAATGATAACATAAAATATACAGGGGTTATTCCACCATAAATAATTTCAAGCCTATGTGCTTACTGCACATAAGAGTAGTTATGTTTGTATAAGCCAATTTAAACTTTATGTTGATTATCAGAAAAGCTGAAGATAGAAAAGTCAAAATGGAAAGAGAAAAATGAAGAATGCAAATAACATGAAAACACATAAATAGATAGTTGAAAGTTTCTGAAATGATCTTGATTTTTGAGATTTTAAAAGAGCTGCACAGCGCCTCCATTTTTCTCTCCTACGAAGATGTACCTTAGGCAATGTCTGTAGTATGCCATATTATTCTTATTCTCAATTGCTAATGAATGTGAAAACTATACAACCTACTCTTATTTTCAATTACTAATGAATATGGAAATTACACAAACCTCAAAATGGGTTTGTATAATATAACAATACCAGCTTAGTTACAGTACAGTTGGGCACTGAGATAAGCCATCTTGTTCTTCACTAGGCGAGAAAGTTCTCAAAGAGGATAAACAAATTCTCAACCCACATTAGATGTAGTCATGTCACTTTTAGTTTTCAGTTAGTCCAGTACTACCAGGATATAAGGACAGAAGATAAGAAATTTCCTTACTTAGGCACAGTGAGACCTGACTACACATGGTTTAGTGGAATGCAGAGCATCACTAAATAGGATGTACATATAACTATATTACAAAGTTTAGAAACCACTTGTAGAGTTCAGAGAATTTAGACTCTTTTAATTAAATAAAAATGATTGTGCACTTTGTTAGGAAAGATAAAAAAAATCTATTAATAAAAAACGCATTATTATAACAATTGGTGACACTGTATATGGATTGCATATTAAATTATTTTATTGTGTCAATATTGTAGAGGTACAGAGTTATGATATCTGGGGTTTATTTTCAATGTGTTGAGCAAATAATAATAATGACATTATAAGATGTGTATATGTTTGTATATGCGTGTGTGTCAGTATCAAGGGGGAGAGCAAATGTGCCAAAAGATTAATGTGATGGATATGTATATTTCAGTTGTTTAAAATAAAAAGCAGAAAGATAAAAATAGTTATTTCACTTTTGTGAGAATGTATTTTCATTAGGTTTTTAATAGGCTATCAAAAGCCAATTCCATTTAAAAATTGTCCTCAAATGGTTTGAATGGAGCAAAAAAGATAAAGAATAGTTTTAGAGAAATTTATAGTTTTTAATTTTTATTTTAGTTGATGAATTTGGACTACTAATAGCATTCATTGACTTCTCAAGCCAAACAACACATTTGGAACCTCAAATTTTCTTTGATCACCCAGTAGCAAGAAAAATGTCACTTGTCTCTTCTAAGGTTTGGGTAAAGGACTTTTGCCAGTCCAGCCATCATCTATTCACTGCAAACATGGCGGATTACTACCTATGTTGTCATAGAAAAATAATGTCATCATTATAAAAGAAACATTTTGATTTTATAAAGAAAGAGCCGCCATATGCAATTAAATTTAAAGAGTTATTCTCATTTGCAATGTGAAAGATAGTAACCTTTTAGTAAATTAAAACAAACATTTCCTGCTTAATCCCATTGGAAATCTAATTTATTTTAAAAATCTAATGCTAGTTCAATGGCAAATAAATTCATAAACACTTGATATGATAAGTTTTCTTCCCTAAGCCACTTTATTTCAAATTCTAATTTTATTTTGAAAGAAAAAAAATACTAACAGCATAGAGATCAACTTCACCTACTTATTATTTCATCTTTTAAATATGTATTAAATGTCTACAATTTGCTGAATCTATGCTTCCTTCTAAAGATAGAAACATGAACTTAGTTAATGATCTTAAGTGGCTTGTGAACATTAATAAAATATATTCATCAAGGTAATTTTACTTTTATAGATTAGTAGCTTATTTTTCATTCATTCATTTATTTGTTTGCGTTGTTCACTGTGAGATACATATAATATCTGCCATGGCTCTTGATAGTGCACATGAAGTGGAAAGAGAGTATTCTTCTTAAAATTCCTAAAATAAAATGTCACATTTATTTATCAAAAGTGTACACTTCTGTTTGGTATTTTATGTAAAATATAATTATGTATGATTTCACTCTCTCTCAAATGGTTTGCATAACTTAAATTGTACTTAATATTTTAAACCTGTTAGCAAAGTTTATCAATATCATAATTTCCTATGAGACAAAGGTACAAAGATACCCCAAAGAAGTTGTACGAATGATGTTATTAGTCAAAGAGATACTTCAAAAGTTTTCTGTGCTATTAGGATACTCATCTACAGCCACGTTGAATATTTCAGTTTCTGTCTATATTGTTTTCCCACATTGCATTGTGTGTGCTTAAAGTCTTCTTAGTAAGAAATATACTTTCCTCAAACAGTTTTTTTTTTGTTGTTGTTGTTGTTGAAATCATCTAATCAGCATCACAAAATGGAGAAATTTACAAATCATTATTGGTAAGGTTTGACTCTTAAAAATTGCATTTGGCACTCTCTTTTTTTGTATTTCATGGTTTACAAGGCATTTTTTAAAAAATAATGGCATCACAGTTGTTGAGGTTGAAATAAAACTTTTGACATTGGCTTTGTCTTGATTTTAAAAAGTAAGAATTATTTTAAATAATAAATTTTGTATTTTTTTATAATTTTGGTGTACATCATTGCATTTCATTAAAAAATCAGCTCAGCTTGATTTAATAAAATTCTACCAATGTATCTTTCTGTGGAATTGGCTAATACAAACTAGATTCCTTTTAAAATACTTAAAACCAATAGAATTATGAGACTCTAAATGTGACACACTTTAGAAATTCAATAAAATTTTATAAAACAGTAAAGGATTCTATTAACAAAATGGAGCTTTAGATCTATACTCCACAATTAAAAAGTTTACATATTTTGTGAATCTTGAAGATATAAAAGGAAAAATGTTAAAGATTGGTATTTATTTTGATTTTAGTCAACATTTATCTGAGAGTTAAATGATATGCATTCACTAGAGACATTACAAAAATTAACCCCATTATATTATCCCCAAAGTAATCATTCAGGGAATTTCAAATAACATATGAATCAATAATGTCATTACTAATAAAACTTCAGAGTATGCCAACATCTCCGATGCAGCACCTGGAATCTCACCAATAGCGTTTTGGATTATCCACACCACAACAACATCCATAAAAATGTGGAGCATTTTTAAAAATTTAACAGAAATCCCCTCTATTATAGGATATCAGGAAACCCCAGAGTGGTTAACTACATCACCCTTTCTGAATGAATCTGCTGGATGAGGTTTCTTGTACATACATCATCGTAGTTTTGCTCAATTAATCACAGTTTTTCCCACAATGGTGAAAAAACAGTGATCTCATCCAAAGACAAGCTGTTGGCTGGGGTAGAGGTTTATGAGATAGTTGAGTGCCAATCCTTGAATCAATAAAGATGTTCTAAAGCAACAAAAAATATGTAATCCATTTTTAACACTTGGGGGAGTTTCAACGTGAGACACACAAACAACAACAAAGCCAGTTAGGAAGAGCATTAACCAAAATACACGTCATAGAAAGTGCAACAAGCAGAAACCCTGGCTACGTCTTGGAGCAACAGAATAGATAAGTAGAGGAGCAGAGAACAGAGAGAAGCCAAACAAAAAGAATAGCAGACAAGTAGAATTGTTGTTGGGATATTTAGGATTTTCACTGTAGCCTGAGCAAAAGTGATTTTACTCTATTTTGATTTTGCAACTGACTGAGCCAATTTCCTGTGCTTTCTTGCTTTCCTGTGTATCTTTACAATAATACCCTATCACCTGAGAAAACCTGATTCTATTTCTTTCAAACTTAGAGCCAAATAACACACATTCACTACAAAAGCTGCCTGAGGAAAGCAGTCTGTGCTGAATAAAATATGTAGCTAGTCCAAACAAGCTGACCAGTATAGTAACAGAAAAAGGCATACATGTTGATATTTTAAAAAATATAATGCCAAAGATTAGGGGGAGGGGTGAAACACTGGGTTAGAAAATATTATACTAAAAAGTAAATACCTTAGAAATCTAGACGATTTTTTAAAAAGTTTATTATTCCTATGGTATATTTTCTACGGTTAGAATGTGGGAAGCTCATAGAGGTTTCTGTAGGTGGTTTCACTGAATGCAGTACATCTGAAAAATCAATGTAAACTGGTTTTCAAGCCAGTGAGATTCTTTTAGATTAGTACATTTTCAAGGCAGTTACAGTGCAGAGCACAGGTATTTCTTATTTGTAAAGATGGGTCTCTCTTCTATAAAAAGGAGCATTACAGTATGTCTAGTTCAGAATCTGAATTTGGAGATTTAGGGCCACATTCTTCTTGAATGGCTCACTCTTTTTAGCTATTTTTTTTTTAATGCAAGTCATTTGAGAAATGTGGCAATATTAGAAATAGTAGAAACAGATAATTAAATGTGTATTTCTAATTAGGATTTCTATCACTGTTTCTAACTATTAGTGACCTGATTCTGACATTTAATTTCCTGTTGGATGTGGCTAGTCCAGAATTATATCTTCAAGGAATAGAAACATGGAACTCTGGAGAAGAGAGGTGATTGAAAAATTTTATAAAGACTATGATAAGAAGTGTATATTGTTTCCAGGAATGTCCTGCCTTTGTGTTTTCCTTAAAAAATCTTACTAGCTTCAAGATTACAAATAATGGCTAATACACGCAGATGTGAAAACAGCTTTTTTAAAAAGACATACGTATGCATATTGTGTGTGTGTGCGCATGCATGTGCTATTTGTCAGGGCATATCTGACATTTCTAACACTTAATTGGGAGAAATTTTCCCAAAATTTCTTCTGGGGAGGACCCTATTCTTACTGCCATTCATGTGCTTTGAGTGAAACTCTACATCTGGTTCTCGGATGCATTGAGGATACTAATTGTGTTACTAGACCATAGGGACCCATATCTGGATAATAATAACAATTATTGCTAATATTATACATATTTCATTATACTTTAAGCACTTTTTCAAGAGGGCTTTAAACTTTAAAGAAGTTATCCCGATGCATAGTTTCTCAGGTAAATTTTTTCTTTGAAAATATCTGGTTCTATTTACATTTTATTATAGTAATAATTTTTTTTTTTTTTGGTGAAAGCTGAGATTGTATTTTAATGATTAGCTTTTTTTAACATCATCATTCACACAGTTGTAGGTAGACCCCTGAAAATTTCAGCCTTTTATCTGAAGCTGATTTAATTATATTTTTTTTCTTTTTATAGAAGCATAAACATTAATATGTACCTCTCCCTAAAATGCTGGGAATTATCATTATTCCTTACAAAGGGATGAGATTTTCCTTGCTTTATGATAAGAGGTAAATGCAGGATATAATAAAAATATTTGTCTCTGCTTTCTCTATTATAAAAATAATTATCCTTGTCTTATATTCCCTGTATCCAGCACAATTACTGTACAATCAACGGGCATTTGTGTCATGAATGAAAGTTTCCCACATAATGAAAGCTATTCTCCATGAGAGCAAGAGAAGTTATATATTAGCAAGACTCTTAGGGTCTGAGGTTAGATTTATCCTTTCAGTTCCTAAAGGACCTAAGAGGAAATAAATACAAAGCTGTTGCAACTCCACTTTTTCGAGAAGGCTTTGATGTGCTGCATTTGACGTGCCTCAAGGGAAAAAAATACGGTATTCCCTTGCCTTCAGAGGTCTTGCTAAAAATGCTGTAGGATCCTGAAATCAGGGACCATCATTAATGTTTAATTTATAACCCCATTACTCTCCCATCCACCAGTTTCAGTGGGGACTCAGTTCAATTTTAACTAATGATTATTATCCAAGGTATTAATAATTGGGAAGAGATTAACCATAATTTTATATATGAGTAGAGTTATTTATTCAAACTTCACAATGAAATTAGGCATCATAGCTGCATTAGTTAAAATATATATTATAGAACCATCACTAGAGTTACTTAGTCAAGAAGAGATTTATTTTTCCCTACAAAATATGATGCCGTTCGTAGGCAGTCAAGGATTAATACAACATAAAAATAAAAGAGTTGCAAGTTTCTTCTTCCTTTTCATTTTGTCACCACCAGCTTGGGGCTTTTATCTTCATGCTCACAGTGTGGCTGTTGTACCACAGATGTCACATGCGTATCCCAGGCAAAAGCGAAAAAGAGTGAAGATCAAAAACCAAAGTCTTTGAAGAATTTTAATTTTAATTAGGAAACCAAAGATTTCCTTTAATCTCCACCTGGTAGATTTCTGCACATGTCATTGTCCAGAACAGAGTTAGGCCACCCCTAAATATACAGGAGCCTGACACATTGAGTCTTTACCTGAGCACGTTGTCATTATGGACAAAATAGGGTTGTCTTAGCCTGTTTTCTGTTGCTATAATCAAATACCTGAAACTGGGTAATTTATAAAGAAAATAGATTTATTTTTTATAGTACTAGATGCTGGGAAGTCCAAGGTCAAGGGGCAGCAGCTGGTAAGGCCTTTCTTATTGCATCATAACATGGTAGAAGGCTTCACATGGTGAGAGGACACGAATATGTAAGATCAGGACTCTCTTCCTCTTTTTATATAGCCAACAGTCCCATCATGAGGGCCCTACCCAAAGGCTCTACCTCTTAATACTGTCACAATGGGAATTAGGTTTCAACATGAGTTTTGGAGGGAACATTTAAACCATAGCAAGGGAAAATATGGAAATAATGGTAATAGAGAATATTAGGAGATAAATTGCAAAGTTTGTAATTTTATCAATATAATATATATATATATACACACACACACAGGGCATTAAATAATTACAATATAATATCCTCATTTAAAACTTTGATCCAGGTAGCATCCCCTGAAGGAAATAGGTCCAAGTGAAACAGCTGGAATTTCAGAAGCAAGTGTTTTAAACATTGCTCCTGAAGATCAGAAATTCCCACATCAATAGTAGAGTTAGCATGGAAGTAGCAAAAGCATAAAAACCAAAGATGCGGACCAGGAATAAATCAGACTTGGTCATTGACAAGAGCAAAGATCAAAGCAGGCAGAGGTGAAAAGAGTGAGAAAAATATAAGATAGAATGGGGAATATGTTAGTCAGTACTGTGTACAATGAAAAATATTATTTAAAATATTTTTGGTACAAATATTTCTATGTATGGCTCAGATAATAACAAGTTGTATGCCTGGAAAAATTGTCTACTCTTCTTTGAGTCCCAGGATGTTTGTTTTTTGTTTTCTGGGTTTTTCTATGATTATTATTTTCATGTGTAGAAAAATTATACTAACCTTAATTTGGTATCTATTAATTAAGACAGAATACATAAAATTGCCTAGAATTTAAGATACAGTAAACATTTACTTAATTTTATTTTTGAGAACTGAAATCATATGGTAAAATCTTGAGACATTTAGAAAAGCAAAACAGAGACAAATCTTTGTAGATAGTAGGACTCTAGTAGGTTTGCACATTTTTTTTTCATGAGCTTAAACCTGGTACAAATTCTGAAGAAATGCCAGAGAGCATAATAAAACATTTAATTCAAGCCTAATCATCTTTTAATATCCGAGTAAGTAAAATTTCAAAAGCAGCATGAAACAGTCCAATTTTATGAGTTGAATGGATTCTATTTTGCTAACCTTTCACTGACCAAATGGTTTATTTATTCTTACTTAAGCATCTGCTCTATATCTTTGCCTATCTTCTTCCCTATGTCATGCAAAGAGTTTCCATCTTCATCCATTGAAATCTCTGTTCTGCATATGGTAAATAATATATACCTATTCAAACTGCTTTTATTTGACACTGGCAGGGAAAATCCTAAACAGTTATGTTTTACTATTATAAAGAACTGACTATAAAGTTAAATATCTGACAACCCCTTATGTAAAACACCAAATAAACTGCTTATGTTTTAAACCAACAGTGGCAAAAGGAAAAAAAAAAAAAAGCAATAGGTAAAAGAAAATTTCACACAAATGCATTTTATATCACTAAATTTTTTGGGATTCCTGGCTGAAAAGCCTTAATTGATCATCTAAATAGATTGTGGCAATGTCTTTGAGTTAAGGATTCAGAGAAGAAAAATTAGGTTTCTTTTGCTAGATGCATCTAATTATTTTACCACAAGTAACCTTATCTTGCAATGTCAAAGCAATTTTTTTCTTTCTCTTTTTTTTTCCTTTTCATTGGGAATTCTAATTTATCTAAACTATGGTAAATGGTGTTAGTAAAGTCACATAATTTTAAGTGTGGAAAGTAACCTGCCCATGTCTCATCGAGCTTATTTCCTGTTATGTGCTCAGTAAGTGGATGCATATATTTATCCATTATCAAGATTTGTCAAAAACTTAGGATGAAAGTTGGTGATAAAATAAAATGTGGATTTTTAATAATGCTACATCACTGAGTTTAAGACTTGGCAGCAGCAGGAGGAAATATGCAATTACAATTCTCAGTTAAACAAATCAATTCAGAAGGTCAAATATCTGTGTGATAAATAGCAATCCAGAAATGTTGATAAGACATGATGTCAGTCAACACATTATACACTATTTGAAAACATGGTAGCTTTTATGCTATAATCTCGTGCAATTTTCTCAACCTCATGGAACTATAGTCCTTAGATACCCTAGTTACTTCAGAATGAGAAAATGATATCAGGTAATACCATCCTCTGTGAATAAAATTGGTATACTTTATCATGCATTATGATTGATTGACCATCGATAATACATCTCTTCCTAGAAGGATGGATGGCATTGCACATGCTGCTGAAGAGGTCAGCAAGAACTTGATATCAAACTGAGATGTGCTGCCACCAGATTTGACAGGCAACATGAATGATGCAAGCAACAAACAAAAATGACAGCCAACTTAGCTGCAGGATTACATCAAGAATCAGCTGACGCTTTTTGTTAACTCCTTCATAACAGTCTTAGAAAGTAAGAATTAAACAACATCCACGAGAGAGAGTTTGTATATTTTAAACGTTCAGTATCAATTATCAAGTCTGAAATTTCTCTATTTGCCAAGAGGAGAAATTCGTACAATATAAACTCATTTTATTTCAATCAGCTGACTCCCCTCATGCTTGCCTGCCCCAAATTAAACACACAAAGAAATCAGTTGGTCTTTAACTTGAGCTTACTGATGTAGTCATTTACTATAATAGTGCCTCCGTCATATATGTTTGCATTTTAGTTTATACATTGATTTTTTTGTTGTTGTTTGAATGTTTCATTGAGTGTTTGGTCATAGTGATGCAGTTCTTAGATGTCTTGGTTGCTTAGTAACATTTCAGTATCTCAAATGTTGTATTCAGGATGTGGTCTCTAGATTAATAATGACCATTCTTAGTTAATTCAAGGAACCTACCTGTTTCTTGCTGTTTTATGTATTTTTTAGCTATAACATTTACCTCTCCTTTCTTGCCCATTATTCAATAACCTTTGCCTCAGTACCTATTATATAAATGGGACTATTCTAATTTCTGTGAGAAACAGAAATTTCTGAGATCCTTATAATTTGTATGTAATTTCAAAGTATTTCTACACTAATTATCTCATTTTACTAAAAGTAATTCAGTGAAATGCAGAGAATATCTATAATCTATTGTTAAATTATCCAAAGTCACATAATTATTAATAAAGCTGGGATAAAAAACCCCCACAAAACTTCTGCTATATTCTTTCCACTACATGTGTACAGAAATAACAGCAGCAATGACATATCTTAGAATACATTTGAGAAACTAATACATGTACAGAAAAAAAGTTACAATTTAAATAATAAGTTTTTCAGAAATTTGTATATCAAGTATTTCTTAGGTGACAATCTGTTTATATATAACATAATTAAACAAAGACTATGTGCTGTGATTGGGTCAACAATACCACCTCCCTTATGTTCTCATATGCCATTTAGCACTCCATCATTTGTGGAGTTGCTCAAGTTACTCTAAATTTTATCTGTGTGCTTGCCACTGTGCTGGTTAAAAAACTCATTCATTGCACCCTCATGCTGCCTGGTGCTCATAGATTCCAAGTGACAAGGTGAAACACTTCACTCTTACCAACAGTGCTGTTGTTGGCTGTAGATGCTGACTTTCTACAAAAGAGAATCACTTTCATTGGCAAGAGAATTTATGCTGCTGGCTTGGTTTTTGCTCCCTCGTGCCACCTTGGCTGGTATTCCTCTTCTCTCCTCTTCTCACTTCATTGTAAACTGTTCACATGGAGTTAAACTACACAGGAGGCTTTGATGATTCTTCCACTGCCAAGCTCTTCTCTGCACACTCTCCCCTCCCCCCAGCCAAAGCCCAAACCTCTTTATCATTTTCCCTCTGATGTTGGTTTATCTATTGAGTTTCCTCACAAGACATAAATGTTCTTTTCTTACAGATTCTATGCCAGCCATATGCCCCAAATTAAGGAAATTCTCTTGTATATTTTTCTGGTTGACACAGTATAATTTAGGTTAAAAAAAACACATACACACACAAACACATTACAATCAAAACCAACAGCACAACATGAAAAATGCACAGATCAGAAAAAAAAAAGACCTAGTGCCAATGAATGTTATAAACATTAAAACAGTGAAGTCAAACGAAAAAGATAATGAGATCTGGATTAGAAAGCAGAAGTTCATGGAAAAGGTGAGATTTCCATTTAGCATTGAAAAAAATCAGTGGCATATGGAAAAATGGGAAGGAAGGAAAGAAAGGCAGTCTTGGAGAGAACAGTATAAGCAGAATATGAATTATTTTGACTAGATTATTTTAAAAATAATTATATTCAGATACACTTTGCATGGTGAATGGACGAGTCTGAATGAATCAGAGTCTATATGGCAGATAATTGAATGATAAAATTGGAAATTTAGAATAATGACAGACTCTGAAGTAATTAAATGCCAATGAGGGAATTTGCTGATTACTCCAGTCAGGTATTGGAGAAACAAGATGAAAAAGGCATGCCCTTGAATGTTTTAAGTCTAATGAAAAGAGAAGATTATTGAAAAAATAAGAGTTAACTGCCATGGGAGAAGAGGGGTATTAGGGTAGAGCATGAAGATGATTCCATAGGATGAGAATTCCATAGGAGTAGAAATTAACTAGACAGAAGAAAGATGGAAGGACACCCTGGGCAGAGAAAGCCTTTTCTGTGTAGGTAACAAGAATAGCAACAGGCAAATTAAGTAGAGAGAAACTGGCAATATCCTAAAATCTTGAAGAAGATTGATAAAGAAAAGCAGAATGAGAACAGTTGGAAGGTAATTTCCTCCTTAACAATTATTAAAAGTTTACTCTCATATAACTTAATCCTTCCCTAAGATTTGTTTTTATGCATTTGGTAATCCCCACCCACTTTAATTAGAGAACATTGGTTTTCACTCCTGCAAAGGCTCTTATCTGAACACATCATATGCACGGAAAATTTAAGCTGTGCAACTCAAGGCCAAAAAAAAAAAAAAAGGTAGTAAAACAACCTTCTTATACAGCTTCTAAGCTAACAAACACTCCAGAAGTAGGAAAAGGATGAAGTAATTGTTTTGCTATAGAATCTAAGACTACTATGACTCTCCCACTGGTGGGTAGCACAGACAATGTGAATATGCTGAACGAACAGATAATTTACTTCCCAAGTGGGATGAAATGGAACAATGTGAGATTGTGTCATGTTACTTAGAATGATATGCAATTTAAAAGTTATGAATAGTTTATTTCTGGAATTTTCCATTTAATATTTCTAAACCATAGTTGACCACAGGTAACTGAAACTACAGAAAGTGAAACCATGGATAAGGGGGGATTAGTACAGTCCCATATTTTCTACTTTACAAATGTAAACAATTATTTATACATCTCTGAGCCTGCATTTTTTTTTTATCTACATCATGGAGATAGCCTCATCTCCATCATGACTGATACAAAGGCCTAAATGAAAATGTGTAAAATATACATACATATACATTTATATATATACATATGTAGGGATGTGTGTCTTTATGCATAGTAATGGCATGAATACTACCTTTTATTTGTAGATAGTACACCGTATCTGTTTGGGTTTGCTAGGAAGCAAATACCTAGACTAAATTGGAAGTGTAAAATGTTTATTGTTTATCTTAGTGAAAGATAAAGAGAAAGGGAACAGGCATTAAGCATGGAAAACCTAAGGACCACTACTCAAGTTTGCCACATGTGAAAAAAGAGGCAGAAGCAAGACAGATTGGGTAGGAAGCACTTGAGACCGTAGAACAGCTCCGAGACTGTCCCAGTGAGTGGAACAGGGAGCTGCAGCACAGAGATTCCCCAACAGAGGAGTCCCACTTTGGATAAATTAGCCAGGTCACAGTAAACCATCATGCTAGTCTTTGGCTGGTGCTGTCCTGAAAGAGCAAGACCTCAGCTGAAACACTGCAGTGGGTCTTGCAGGTGCTTCAGCTGGAGCCTCTCAGCTAACTATCCTCCTTGTAGAATTTCTCTTTTGAAGTGGGTTGCACCTCTATGACTGCATGGCACATTCTTTAAAAATGTTCTTAAATGTTCTTCTTTTGCTCAATATCTAGGGAAAGATTGTCAGAACTGTGCAAACACACATCTGCTTAAGTTTCTCCTTCAACTGCAAATATCCTTCAAGTATAGGTTCTGTGATCAGATCACAATTCAGTTGAGATCCATTTTAAATTCCCTTTTAATAAAACATTACACATTTCAGTATGATAAAAATGGTGTATTCAAAAAAGACCTGTGTCCTACATATGCTAAAATTTTATGCAGCACATACATTCACACAGGTTTATGGTGATGCTTCCTTTTGAATTCCATCAAATCGTTATTCATTATTTGTGTGCCATACACAGTAGGTAACAAGTTACTTGTCAGCTACAAAAGGGTATAAAACAATTGGCAACTAAAGTAGGCCTAAAGGGATAGTAAAAGCCTTTTGACCTTGAAGAGAAGAAAGGGTGTGAAGAGAATTGCTGATTAATGAAGGTAAACCTTCCTGAAGTGTTGAGTGCTCAGGTTAAACTTCCCTCCTAGGCAGCACTAATTTGGGTGACAGAAACCAAGCCACAGTTAATCTAAACTGACACTGACCTTGCTGGCATTACCTGCAAAATCCCCTCATACAAATTTTCCTCAAATAATTATTCCAATGCATTATACACAGAAAATGTGTCCATCAACACAGCCAGGGATGTTAAATTTTCCTCCAGCACAAATTCGCCAATCTTTTGCCACTAAGGAGAAAAAAATTTAGCTAGTCTATAGCAATGTTGTGGTTTTTATATTGCAGGGAAGAATTTGTGGCTCAGTGGAAAACCACACATAGATTATATGAAAGCTGTTTCACAATACTGTAAGTTGTCAATCACTGGTAGCGAAGCAGAATGATTCTTGTACAAAAATATGCAAATGAATTCTGTCTAGTGTAGGAATAACCTACTCCTCCCTCTGTGGGGGGACCCCCTCTTCCCTGCATGTTTACACTCATTTCAATATTCCTAATCTATGAATATGTCTGTTCTTTGGTGACTCAATGTCCTTTCCTTTGTCTTGTCGCTTCTCTATAAAAATTTGTTCTTTATTGAAAATGCTATTTAAGCCAGAGTTCTAAACCACCTCTATAAGTTACTCATTTCTGGGTATGCCCATGTGTTACATGCATGATACACATGTTAATGAACTTGTTTGGTTTTCTCTTCTTACTCCTCTGTTACAGGGATCTCAGTCAAGAACTTAGAAGGGTAGAGAAAAAATTATTTTTTCCTTTTCTACAATCAGAAAGGTGAGAGAGCATGGCAGAAAAGGTGCATACATTTGAATTTTACATTTTTACCTTTGCCAAGTACTTTATCAAGAATTTTAACAACTACACCCAAATGTCATAAAAACACAGCAGTAATGGAAATAAAGTGACCCATCATTATTTCTCTTACTTGATGGATTTAGATTTTAAAGCACATAAAGGTTAAGTGAATTACGTAAGATCACACAGTTAGATGGTTAAAGAGTGAGGACTGAAGTTTTACCATTTCTATTTCCTTCTTCTTTAAAAGAATCATGAAGTTCACAGGGAATGGGGAATCAGAGCAGACACTACTGTATCATTTGAGGTATAAAAACACAAGCATAATTATAGACCTAGGCAATCATTTGGTATGTTAGTTTGCTAGCATTGTCATGACAAAATACCACAGACTGTGTGACTTAAACAACAGAAATTCATTTTCTCACCATTCTTAAGGTTAAAAATCCAAAATCAAGGCTCTGGCAAGGTTGATTTCATTCTGAGCCCTCACTCCTTGGATGCCTTCTCCCTCTTGCCTTGCATTTTTCCTCTATGCTCGCAAATCTTACTGTCTCCCTGTGTGACCAAATTTCCTCTTCTTATGAGACCAGTCAAAATGGATTAGGATTGGATTAGGATTCACCTAATGGTTTCATTTTAAGTTAAATGAAAGACCTTATCTCTAGATAAAGCCATGTTCTGAGGTACTGAGAGTCAGAGCTTTGATATATGAATTTTGGAAGAGAGTTCAGCCCATAATACTTTAGTTTATTCACACAGTATGAAAAAATAAGAATTGAATAAATTAAATAGAAAAATGGTGGAATATTCTATATTGTTATGAAAAGTCTAGACCCCATCAATTCCCAGGGAAAAGGCTAAAATGCAGCTATATTTGCTCTGGATGGAGAGACTGATACATGCCAAAAGATTCAAATATTTCCAGAAGGACATCCTGGGAAGTGATCTATACTGTAAGTTCTCAAGATACCACAGGACATTATGGCAGCCATGGGTAGCAAACATGCGGGTAATAAATGAAAGCAAATTTAATTTACCAAACAACCAGTTCTATGAATGGAGCAATTTTCAAGTTGAACACAAATAATTAGATCTGTTTCACCCTCTCTGAAGCAGTCTACACATGGTACCTTGCCACCAAATGTTATGCCACTAAAACTGTTCAGCAGGACATGGTGGGACACCCCTGTAGTCTCAGCTACTCAGGAGATTGAGGCAGGAGGCTCACAAGTTCAAGCCCAGCTTGGCCAAAATAGTGAGACCCCCATCTCAATAAATAAATAACAAAACTGTTCAAACTTTACATTCTTTATATCTATAAACTTAAATTATTTTCTCTAAAAAAAAAAGTAACTATTATTCTCTAAAGTCATTATGACCAAAGAACCATTTGCTTCTAGGCATTGTCAGCCTAATCACTCAAGGAAACTAAAATTTATACTTAGAAGTTGTTTTCAGCAATGTGAAAAACAATGTGGGGTCCATACCTATCAGTTGGGAAAGAACCATTTGGGAGAATGTGAGATTCATACAACATAATAAAATAGTAATTCATTGCCCATTGCTTCATGAAGTTTTTGACTCATTTTAAAGTTCCTATTGCCTGTCTATATGTGTTTATTACAGTAGAATTCTATTTGATTAATTTTGTAAGTAACTGTCACTTAGAAATCTCAAGACTTGTGAAAACAATTTACTATAATCCATAAAGTAAATTATTCAATTATGTTCTTAAATATATTGAGCAAAGATATAAGGAAGTAGTTTAAGTGATATAAAACCTATTTTAACCTTTCAATGACTATTCATTGGGTGCCACAGATATAGAGAACAGCTTGCTGGACACTACGTGTAGAACAAGAAACAAAATAAAGTTCTGTCCTCCAGGAACTTGCAGTTTATATAAACTGCAGACAATACGTAAGTAAACAAACAAACAAAAAACATGTAAAGAACAGGTTTGGGATGAATAAAATGGAATCATGTCATTTTACTTTATCTTTTTCATCACAGCCAAAAAACGTTGCCACAAAAATTTTTTAAAACAGGGAAAATTTATCTTCACTCACAGTCTCAAAGCAGATACTAAGAAGTTTGTTTGACACATCCTTTGAATTTGGAACCAAAGACAGAATTTTGAGAGACAACACATACTTTTGAAAACCTCTGGAAAGATCTGTGTTTCCTGAAAGTAAGTAACAGTGCTTCTGGGATTTGAGTAACTGAATCTAGCAGCATGAGTGAGCTATGGTAATAGGAGTATTCAGTTTAATTTGTGTCCCAGTAGATACTCTATTTGATCACAAGTTCAAAAGGTATGGTACTGAGGAAGCTACATTATTCTGTCTGTAACTAAGACTATTGTATATCCTTCTTCACCTATGCAGAAGGTGCATCCTTCTGACAGAGGAAAGTGCATCTATCGTGAATCCTTCTGACAGAGGAAAATTACAAAAATGAAATAGAATAAGTAATAACAGAAAAAAACAAATACTAGATAAGGTAATAACAGCCTTTGATATAATTGGATTAGAGTGAACCACTCCAACCTCACTGTTGTTAAAAACAGAGGTGAAAAATATTTCAGGACAATCTCATATTTTCATGATAAAGTGTTTAAAACCACAAATTTGAATCAAAACTGTAGACCATCTGCTCTTTACCTTGGAATATTTTATCATGGAGAAAAATATGTGCAATGTAACAATTAGAAAAACTTCCATACTGCCTATGTACTTTTAAATATGGAGGGTGGGGAAGGAAGAGGAAGAGGAAGGAAGAGGAAGAAGAAAAAGAAAAAGAAGAGAGAAAAAAGACTGGAAGTAAAAGTTATATAAAGATGAAGTATCCTTGAAAATACAGGAATATTTTAGGAAATGTTATCTTCATTGATTGAAAATTATGAATACCATGAGTTCTCTTTTAACGACAGTGAGAGGAAAAAAAAAAGAAAAGTAAGAAAAGAGGAACAAAATTGTAAAGTATTAATGCTAAGGTTTAACATAGAATATATGACATAACTGTGAGATGAGTACAGCTCATGAAAGAATGATAAGAGGAAAAAATGAAATTTTAAAGGAGCTTCTGGGTTCCTGAACACATGGAAAAACTAGAGGGTGGTGTACCCAGAGAGCACAGGGAAGCTCTGTGTCCCCACTTCAGTCCCATACCTTGCTGTATGCATCTGTCCATCTGGCTGTTCATCTCTATCCTTTATAATACCCTTTATAATAAACTAGTAAACATAAGCCCTGGCATAATGCCTAGTTCTGATCTGAACAGAAACTCACAGCCAACTTCTCGCAGAGCAGAGTGCCTCTCATCCTCTCTGCTTGTGGCTGCCATAACTCTTCCATTTGCCTCGCCCGCCCAGCAGCTCTCATTGGTTCAAAGAAAAATTCCTGATTCCTGCCCCTATGGAGCTTTTGCTGTTGAACAGTTCCCATGATTTGAAGTCTGGCATGAGGTGGGGTTGGGGATACGGTGCTTCACAATCCACAGACTATTGTAACTCATCAGTGAGGGACATGGATCTGGCTGCAGGAGGTGAAACTAGTTAACCCAATCAGAGGAAAGATGATGTGACCATTAAAAACTAGGTTTGCATGCCAAGTAATCAGGACTTTCTTTAAAATGATGAGTTTTTGTTTCTTAAGAACACAAAATGTAACAATGGCAAAGAGGCAGAAGGTGCCAACTGTCAAGATTTAGACAGGCGAAAACAAATGAGAAGAAAAAGTTCATATACGTGTCTTGTTTAATTTAAAAATATTTAATAGCAAATGACATAACCTATAACAAGACAGATAATAAAACAAAATAAAACTTTATGGACATAAAATTATTAGAAGTAACAAATGGATAAGATTGAAAACACATTGAGCAACATGGTAATGAATCCAAAGCAAACACAATTTTTGTTGTCTGAAGAAAAAGCAATATAAACTGGAGAGAAAACATATTTGGAAATATAATATAATAAAACATTTCTACAATAAAGAAAGGTTTGAATCTGATGACTAAAGCAGCACAGTATCTACCAGAAAAAAAATATATACTACAAATCTTCAACACCTCAGAATGACATAGCTTTACACAGAATCAAGACAAAAGTACACACACCAAGATGAAACCTAAAGGTGCTTTTCTAAGTGTCATTTAATGCCACTAAAGTGCAGAGACCTATCTAGGATGCTCTGGAAAAAATAATAAAATGTGGATTAAGGCAAGTTGTCCTCTTTATAAAGGCAAAAGATAGACATTTCTAAACATCAGGGGATGTAATACCATCTTGGCAGATTGTCTCCATAACAAATTCAAATAATTACTAATTACCATAGTAAAAAATATATTTGATGAAGAAAGCATTAGTGGTTGTAATATCAAGATAGATAGATATTATCTGTCTTGATATTCAATGGCACATTTTCTAGTCTACAAGATTACCACAGCAGGTCAGATATTAATTCTAATCGGATATTGATATAGGACATTAGGCTTTCCTCATAGCATTTGGGTATATGCATAATTACCCAAGACTTGACACTGTTGGCTCTGAAGCAGGTCCATGTGCTCTCTCCACTCTTCTACAGACAAGCCTTTGATTTTACCTAGTGCTGATGTATTTTGGTATCTACATGTAGCTTACAATACTTGGCCTCTCTTATCTTCCTGTACCTCTGACTAGCTGGCTAAAAATATCTTGCTCAAAGAATTTATAAGAGATGTGAGGGTCAATCTCTGCTGGCCCCTTATAGAGCCATTTTTAGACAGGACATTTGTCTGTGCCTTTAATCATTTAATATATAGCAAGTGGGTAAGTGCAAATCCTCAAATATAGCCATCGTACCGCTTCTGGCACATTTTAAATTCCCATGCTCACCTTAAATGTTCTAGCTTTCAGTCCTTTAACTCTGAGGTCCCCAACCCCCAGGCTATGGACCGGTACCAGTTCAAGCCCGGTTCCAGGCCTCAGAGCTGCCACCACCGCTCCCTCCCCCGTCTTCCCCGGCCCCCGCCCGCTGTCCATGGAGGGATTGTCTTCCATGAAACCCAGGAAGGGCGGGCGCGCACAGCAGGAGGTGAGCAGCAGGCCAGCCAGCGAAGCCTCATCTGTGTTTACTGCCCCGCCTCTTCCCCATCGCTGGCATCACGCCCTGAGCTCCGCCTCCCTCCCACGCACCATGTCCGTGGAAAAATTGTCTTTCATGAAACCGGTCCCTGGTGTCAAAAAGATTGGGGATCATTGCAACTGCACTGTCACAATTGGCTGGGCCTTCTCAACAAAGTGTACCAATTCTTCAATAGGTTCCTAAGACAAAAGAAATCTCCCTGTGATGGGAAGTCACACTTGGCTAAATAGTCGTACCCAGATGTTTGATCAAAAATTAGGCTAGTTGCTGTGAAGTTATTTTGATGATGGAATTAACATTTTTAATTCATTGACTTTAAGGAATGAGGAGATTACCTCCCACCCTTCAACTAGGGTAATTCATCTCCTGGGTTTCCAGGGAGAAGTTGTGTATGTCGGGAGGAGGGGCAGATTTCACTTGTAGAAATATTTTAAAAACCACTATACGAAATACAGCACATTAGGAGGTAAAACATGGATTCATCCAACTCAGAGAAGGCGAACAGGTGAGGTCTGTATGATCCTCATCCCGATAAACAGAACCAATACCTTTTCAAATGTGGTGTAATCATGAAAATTCCATGATGATGATTAGCCATCTTCATTGGAAATCTTCTCGACTGCCTTGTGCTTAATCTATTTTGTTTCCCTATTCCTTTATATTGTCTTCCTGCATCTGCATACGTACTTGTCTCCATATCCACCTCCAAAATTTATTCAAGACACTGCTATTTGTAATTAACTATTTTGAATATTTACTCCACTATGACTTCAGCACCTATGCCCCACCTCCTTTTATGCATTGTAAATATGAGTTGCTTGAAAGGATCTTTGTTTCATTCCTTCAGGACCAACCATCTAAACCTGTCCAGACTTCTTAAATATCTTATTTTTTTAAGTAAAGAAAAAAAGTATTTTAAATTATAATTTTTTTTCTTTTGTTAAGAAACTATGCATAGCTTTTGAGCACAACTTCAACTAACTCAATCACTTGAATTTATTTTTGGTTGTATATTTCCTTTAAGATGATTCCTCTAAGATAACGCTTACTATAGCTTTCATATATTCTTTAATAGTGCAACATGAAGCCTTTTTAAATTCATTATAAATCTTATTTGAAGTGCTGTGGTTATTTGAAGCTGCTATTAGAAAGAATAGCTATTTTTTCCCTGTGTTTAAAATCACAAGTAAGTTTCATTGACCAACATTTCATAACCAATTTTTCATTATTTCTCTTTCCTTAGAGTTATACCTAATTTACTCAAATATTTTCCTGATCATTTCTTTCTTTCTTTCATTTTTGGTTCTAACATAAATCTTTAATTATCTTGCATTCTTTTGGTTTCATATTTTTATATGTTTATAGTTTTTATATATTTTATGAATATATCTGACTTATAAAGTATAAATCTATGGATAATTTATTAATGGATGTATTTAGAAGCTAAAAGAAATTTAATTCCTATATGTATCTTTATGTTTAACTTGATATTCCTCTTCCTTCTGTCTGTATGTTTTCATGTGCGTTTAGATAAATTTTATTGTCATTTTCTCTAAAAGTCTTTAATCTTTGCTAATTGGTTCACATAATTTTCTATGTATATTTCTCTTAAAAATAGAAAAACTATCTTGCATTTTCCTCCATCATTAATGTTTTATTTCTTTTGAGTATGTCAGAAAATGCTAATTTTTTTCAATATTGTTAAGTACTTTAAATCCATCCATTGCTCTTCAGTTTAAATTTTTCTTTTTTCATCTTCTTCCTCTTCTTTAATTTATACTCTCTTAGGTTGGTAGGCATAGAAGAGATTGCACGTAAATGTATTTTATTTTTACAAATTCCAATGTAATTGATTGGCTTGCCAATAAATCCCACAGTTAGTTAAAAATAAAAGGAATAATTACATTTCTAAATTCTAACTTTCCAGTGGAATATAGTGCATGCTGTTCCCAGTCAGACCTTGTAATGTCCCAACAATATTTTTGGAAGCTTTCCATAGGAAGAATTACTCTCTTTCTTGGACTCTGGCTTCCAGAATTCTGTCTACCCCATGCTGTGCATCGATTATATGCACAGATCATTATTGCCTTTTTACCATCTGATTGTGTAAAGCATTTCATTCTCTCTGCTGTTACAAGTAATCTATCTATGCTTTGTACCACCAGATGGTAGGCATCCACAGCCAGTCCTACTTAATCTGCAAAATTTCTCCATGCATACTCTATTTTTATTAGCATTTGGAAGACTTTGGAACAATAATTCAACATTTTTGGTGCCCGGGCTCGACTGCAGTGGTGTCATCATAGCTCACTGCAACCTCAAACTCCAGAGCTCAAGCAATCCTCCTGCCTCATTCTCCCAAGTAGCTGGGACAACAGGCGTGCACCATAACATTCAGCCAATTTTTCTATTTTTTTTGTAGAAACGAGGTCTCTAATTCCTGGCCTCAAGCATTACTCCAGCCTGGGTCTCCCAGAGTGCTAGGATTACAGGCATGAACCACTTAACAAAGGGATCAGTAAATAATGGATTCTGTTTATTTTACGAGAATATTGTTAACTTCTTATATTAATTTGGTATCAAGCCTTCCCTATTGAAATCCTACTGAAATTGCTGGTATGATTGAGGTCTTGCCCTAACCTACAGGAATTTTTAGTGAAAGAATTCTTTATTATGTAATTTTTATGGATAAAAATAGTTGTACATATTTATGGGGTACATGAGATATTTTGATACAACCATACAATGTAATGATCAAACTGAAAAACTGGGAAATTCATCACCTCAAACATTTATCATTTCATTCTATTGGAAACATTCCAAATCTGCTCTTCTAGTTATTTTGAAATGTATAATAAATTATTGTTAGCTGTAGTCATCCAATGTGCTATAAAACACTAGGCCTTACTCCTTCTATATAATTGTATTGGGTATATATTACTCAACCCTCTTCATTGCCCCCTCCCAACCGCCCTTCCCAGCCTCTGGTACCAACATGCCATTCACCACTTCCATGAGATTAAATTTTTTAGTTCTCACACATGAGTAAGAATATGCAACATTTGTGTTTCTGTGCCTGGTTTATTTAACTTAACATAATATCCTCCAGTTCCATCCAAGTTGTTGCAAATGACAGGATTTCCTTTTTTTCTTTTCTTTTTGGGCAGAATAATATTCTATTGTGTATATATATTATACCATATTTTCTTTTTATCCATTCATCTATTGATAGATACTTAGGTTGATTCATCTTGGCTATTGTGAATAGTGCTGTGGTAAATATGGGACTGCAGATATCTTTTTGATATAATGAGTTCCATTCTTTTGGATATATACCCGGCAGCGGGATTGCTGGATAACATGGTAGTTCTAGTTTTAGTTTTCTGAAAAATGATCACAGTGTTATTCACAGTGGTTGTATTAATTTACATCCCCACAAAAAGTGTATGAGCATTCCCATTTCTCTGCATCCTCACCAGCATTTGTTATTATTGTCTTTTTGATAATAGTCATTTTAACTGGAATGAGATATTTCCTGTGATTTTGATTTGCAGTTCCCTGATCATTAGTGATGCTGAGAAATTCTATTGAGACCTTTTGCCCATTTTTAATGGGATTTTTTTTGTTTGCTATTGATTTGATTGAATTCCTTCTATATTGTGGTTCCTATTCCCTTATCAGCTGAATAGGCAAATATTTTCTCCCATTCTATAGATGATCTCATTACTGTATTCATTGTTTCTTTTGCTGAGCAGAAGCTTTTTAGCTTGATGTGATTTCATTTGTCAATTTTTGTTTTGTTGCCTGAACTTTTGAGGTCTTACTCAAGAAATTTGCCCAAACCAATTTCCTAAAGCATTTCCCCAAATATTTCTTTTAATGGTTTCATAGTTTCAGATTTTACATATAAGTTTTTAATCCATTTTCATTTTATTTTGGTTTCTGGTGAGAGATAAGGGTCTTGTTATATTTTTCTGGATATGGCTATTCTAGTTTCCCAGTATTATTTATTGAAATCTTACAGATATTCAGGTTTCTCAGCATTATTTATTGAAAAAGCTGTTTCTCCCCACCCCCAATCTATGTCCTCAGTACCTTTGTCAAGAAATTAGTTGACTACAAATGCTTGGATTTACTTCTGGGACCACTATTTTGTTCCATTGGTCTATATGTCTGCTTTTATGTCAGTATCATGCAGTTTGGGTTGCTATAGCTTTATAGTATAATTTGAAGTCAGGTAATGTGATGCGTCCAGCTTTATCCTTTTTGTTCAAGATTGGTTTGGCTATTTTGGGTCTTTTGTGGTTCCATATGAATTTTAGGATGTTTTTTCTATTTCTATGAAGAATGTTATCAGTATTTTGATAAAAATTGCATTGAATGGGTACATCACTTTAAGTAATATGGACATTTTAACCATATTGATTCATCCAATCCATGACCATGGGATATCTTTCCTTTTTGTGTGTGTGTCATTTTAATTTATTCCATCAATGTTTTATAGTTTTCATTGTAAATAGCTTTCATTTTTTCGGTTAAGCTTCTTCCTAGATTTTTTTGGTAGATATTATAAATGGAATTTTTTTCTTGATTTTTTTTTCAGATCGTTCACTGTTCATTTCAGAATTCACCTTTACTGAATTCATTTGTCAGTTCTAGATTTTGGTTGTATTTTCTGCTCTTTGATTTTTTAGAATACTTTGAGTAGAATTGGTATTAATTCTCCTTTAAATATTGGGTAGAATTTAGCAATGAAAGCATCAATTAGATCTGGGGTTTTCTTTGATGGTAAACTCTTTATTACTGATCTTATCTTGTTAGTTTTTGTTAGTCTGTTCAGGTTTTCCAGTTCTTCATGGTTCAACATTGGTAGGTAGTAAATGTCTAGAAATTTATTCACTTTTTCTAGGTTTTCTGATTTATTGGCATATGCTTACTTAAAATAGTCTCTAAAGATCCTTTGAATTTCTGTGGAATTGGTGGTAATGTCTCCATTTTTATATCTAATTTTATTTATTTGAGTCATCTTTTTTCTTTGTTTAGCTAAAGTTGTTTTATCTTTTCAAAAAAATGAAATTTTAGTTCATTTATTTTTGTATTGTGCTTTTAATATCAATTTTATTTATTTTATTTTTTTCAATTGTATTCTTTTCTGTTGTGATATTTATTATTTCCTTCCTTCTACTAATTTCCAGTTTGGTTTGTACTTGTTTTCTAGTTCTTTGGGGTTCATTGTTAGGCTGTGTATTTACAATATTTCTACTTTTTTTGATGTAGGTATATATTGCTATAGACTTCCTTCCTGTGTTGCTTTCACTATATCCCATAGATTTTGGTATGTTGTGTTTCCATTTTCATTTGCCTCACAAAATTTTTAACTTCCTTCTTAATTTCTTCATTGACTCATTAGTTGAACAGGAATATGCTATTTAATTTTCATGTATTTGCATAGTTTCCCTACTTCCTCTTACTGATTTTTAGTTTTATTCCATGTGGTCATAAAAAATACCTGCCATGATTTTGATTTTTTTGAAATTGTTGAAATTTGTTTTGTGACCTAATATGATCTATCCTGGAGAATATTCCATGTGTGATAAGCAGTATGTGTATTCTGCAGCTATTGGGTGAAATATTTTATTTAATATAATGTCTATTAGGTCTATTTAGTCTGCAGTGCAGTTGTGTTTTTTTCTTGTTTGTTTTATTTTGTTTTTTGAGACATAGTATCATTCTCTCACCCTGGATAGAGGGTAGTGGCATCATCATAGCTCACTGCAGCCTACAACTCCCGGGCTAAAGCAATCCTTCTGCCTCAGCCTCTCGAATAGCTGGGAATAGAGATCTGTGCCATGACCCCCAGGTATTTTTTCTATTTTTAGTAGAGACAGGGTCTCTCTCTTGCTCAGGCTGGTCTTGAACTCCTCAGCTCAAACAATCCTTCTGGCTCAGCCTCTCAGAGTGGTAGGATTGCAGGCATGAACCACCACACCTGGCTATATAGTACAGTTTTAAGTCAAATGTTTCTTTGATGATTTTCTGTCTAAGAGGTCTGTCCAATGCTGTAAGTAGAATGTTGAAGTCCCCAACTATTATTGTGTCTTTCTCTTTAGCTGTAACAGTATTTGCTTTATATACCCGGGTACTCTATGTTCAGTGTATATATTTTAACAATTATTAAGTCATCTTGCTGAATTGACCTCTTTATCATTATGTAATGACCTTCTTTGTCTCTTTTTGTATTTTACTAGAAATCTATTTTATCTGTTATAACTACTCCTGCATTTTTTGGATTCACATGAAATATCTTTTTTAATCACTTCATTTTTAGTTTGTATGTGTCTTTATAGATGAAGGGAGTTTCTTGTAGGCACCATATAGTTGACCCTTGTTTTTCTTAGTTTGTTTTTATCCATTCAGCCACTTTATGTCTTTTAATTAGAGAATTTAGTCCTTTTGCATTAAAAGTTATTAGTAGGTAAGAACTTCTTACTGACATTTTGTTATTTGTTTTCTGATTGCTTTGTAAATCCTATATTTCTTTCTTCCTGTCTACTTTTTTTAAGTGATTTTCTCCAGTAGTATGTTATAATTCCTTGCTTTTTATTTTCTATGTATGCATTATAGTTTTTTGCTTTGTTGCTACAATGACACTTGCTAAAAACATCTTGTAACAAATTATTTTAAACTTATGACAACTTAACTTTAACCACAAAGAAAAGAAAAAAATATACAAGCAAAGAAAAAACTAAAATCTTTAAACTTTAACCCCATCACCCTCAATTTGACCATTTACTTTCTGTATTTATATATTTTTATCTTGTCTAGTTCTTAACAGATAATTGTAGTTATAATTATTTTAAATATATTTGTCTTTTAGTCTTCATGCTAATGAGATGAGTGGTTTATACACCACAATTACAGTATTAGAGTATTCTGAATTTGTCTATGTACTCACTTTTACCATTGAGTTTTATACCTTCAGATAATTTTTTTCTTACACATTAGAAGCCTTTCCTTTTAGATTGAAGAACTTCTTTTAGCATTTATTATAGGACAGGTCTGATGTTGAAAAATTCCCTCAGCTTTTGTCTATCTGGGAAATTCTTTATTTCCCCTTTGTGTTTGAAGGAAAACTTTGCTGGAAAAGTATTCTTGGTTGGAATTTTTTTTTCCTTTAACACATTGAATATGTCATCCCATTCCCTCCTGGCCTATAAAGTTTCCAATGTTATTAGTTTCTTTTCTCTTGCTGCTTTTAAAATCTTTTTTTTTTTTTTTTGTCCTTGACCTGTGGGAGTTTGATTATTAAATACCTTAGGTTAGACTTACTTGGGTTGAATCTTCTTGGTCTTTGACTTTTTGTACCTAGATATTTATATCTTTCTCTAGGTTTGGAAAGTTCTGTTATTATTTCTTTGAATAAACTTTCTAGCCCAACCTCTTTCTCTACATTTTCTTTAAGACCAATGACTCTTAGATTTACCCTTTTCAGGCTGTTTTCTGTATCTTATAAGCATACAACATTCTTTTTAATTATTTTTTTTCTTTTTCTCTTTTGTGTATTTTCAAATAGCTTGTCCTTCAGCTCACCAATTTTTCCTTCTTCTTGATCAATTCTGATGTGGGGACACTGATGCAGTTTTTAGTATGTCAATTGAATTTTTCACCTCCAGGATTTATGTTTGACTTATTTTTAATTATTTCAATCTTTTTGTTAAATTTCTCCAATAGAATTCTGAATTTTTTCTCTGTGTTATCTTGAAGTTTATTCAGCTTCCTCAAAACAGCTATTTCAAATTCCAAGTCTGAGAAGTCACAAATCTCTGTCATTCCAGGATTGGTCATTATTGCCTTATTTAATCTTTTTGGTAAGGTAACATTTTCCTGAATATTCTTGATGCTTGTGGAGGATCATGTATGTCTGGACATTGAACAATTTTGTATTTATTCCAGTCTCTGCATTCTTGCCTTGTTTATACCTATCATTCTTTCAAGAGCTTTCCAGGAATTCAAAGCCTGTGGTCATTTCAACCTTTTCCTCATTAGGGGACACCCTAAGTCTAGGTATGCTGCCATTCATGTAGTCCCCTAGATAAACAGCCTTGGTGGACTTTGGAAAGATAAGGGAGAATCCCCTGAGTTTCTAGGCAAAGTCTGTCACTCTCTTTCCACCCTTTGCCACAAGAAAAAGGAATCTCTCTTCAAGCTGGGCTCACCATAGATTGGGGAGGTGTGATATGGACACTCCCATGGCCACTGCAGCTAGAAAAGCAGTGAATCACACCCAAAGTTTGTGGCCTCCCAGGCTAGCATAGTGCTGGGGTTCACACAATGCCTGTGGACACTCCTGCCTGGCTGCCACTGGTGTTTATTCAAGATCCAAGGCCATTTTAGTCAGAAGATAGTGAATCCTCATGGAACTCAGTCTGTTTCATCAAAGCAATAGATTCCCTTCTGGCCTGGGGTGGGTCTAGAAATGCTATCAGGAAGCAAAGGCCTGAACTGGGTGCTTCAGGAGTTTGTCCAGTACTTTATGGTGGCTGAGCTAGTAACGATGTGAAAGGCAAGGTTCTCTGTAGTCTTTCCTCTCTTTTTCCCAAACAGAAGATGTCTGTCTCTACCTTTCACTGCCTGGTGATACAGGCACTCCTGTGGCTGCCACAGCTGGTGTTGTACTGGATTTCTCCCTAAGCCTACAATCTCTGAGACTTGCACAGAACCAAGGCTTGCTCAAGGACTGTAGTCACTATAGTCTGGTTACCATTCAGAATCATTTGAGGCCCCAGGACACTTTAGTCAACCAATGGTACAGTGGGCCAGAACTTGAGTTTTTCCTACTGGGAGGAACTACTGCCTCCTCCTACAAGGCAGCACTGAATTCTAACTCAATGTTTCACATTCACTTTGATCTCCCTCCCTCAAGAACTTTGCTCAGCTAATTTTTGTTTTTAATTTTTATGAAGGAGCTTTCTTGCATGGGTAGTTGTTCAATTTGGTATTCAGTCATTGGAGAATTCTATTTGACTGTCTTGCTCCACCTTCCAAATTCTTTCAAATTCTTTTGTGTGTTATTGCTTTCTAATTCATTCTCTTCACCCTCAGCCTCAAGCATAAGCCCTTCAAAGATTGGTTAAGTTTTTGCCATGATTTTATTTCATTCTTTAGCTCTTGTTACTTTTATTGCTAATAGGAAAATTAGAAAATTAAATTGTCTAATATTAGCATTTCTATAATTTACAAATATAATCTTTATATCTTTCTAACAGCTGGGTATAATATTTCAAACTCTTATCATTTGAGTATAAATATATGGAGATAAGTGTCTGGGTTTTTAAACATTTCAGTCAAAATTTTCATAACCACTTTCCCTATCCATGAAAATCAGATCTTCTTTATGATCCTACTTTTTCTTCTTAGGGCATTTTCTGATCCCTATACAACAGTTATTTCCTACTTCCTGTTTTCTCTCCCACTCTGTGTCTGTTGCCAGATTTACCAATCAACTCTGCTTCTGTGACTGATAGTATTTACTTACTGAGAATAGCATCTATGTGGTCTTCGTCTTTGTATCCTATGCAATGCTTGGTATAATGTATGTCATTCATTTTTGACAATATTTTGTTAAACAGATTACTGGTCTTGACTGTTATAAACCTGGATAGTACTGAGCTCTGGAATGAAAACCTAGGAAATCTAATTCTATATATCTAATAGAAAAAATGGAGATAGGGAGTTTTATCTTAAGTCTTTTTCCAAAGTTCAAGATTTGAAATATAATCCAAATTTACTTAAGAAGCAATGAACCAGAGCCGAGGACACTTTGTCCCAAGCAATGCAATGTTCTAAGAGACCTGTCATTTCAATAATAAGAACTCAAATTACATCTATATAAACTTATTTTCATGTAAAATTTCTCCTTATACAAAATCATATATTTTAAAAACATTTTATTGGAAAAATAACTCTATAAAGGGCTGTCAAGAAAAAATATTACAATGTATCATTTTTGCCCCCATAATATTAATGAAATAGCAAAATCATCTAGTAAGAATGATGAGTGAAGCACCCAGTTCCAAATACTGGGAATCAAATTGCAGGACACATCTTTTAAAAGAGTGGCCAGGTGGGGAGCAATAAATGACAAATGGTTTTTTGGAGTGTAGTTATTGCCAAGCATCTGGCCATTTAGATTACTTGGGCATTTAATTTACTTTCATAACACATAGTGAAAATACTTCTATTTTATTATATTTTTAAAATTATATATATATTCTTTTTTAAAATTGAAGACTATTTTTCTGAAATAAAAATAAGACAAATGTATTAATGTGTCATGTTTATTACTTTGCTTTATTATAGAATTATTTTTATTAATAAACTCATAAAGGCATTTTCAATTATTCTTTCTTTACACATAAGGTTAAATCTTACATGAAGGGATTTTTTTTAATCATTAATAACTTTTGCCATTGGAGCCCGTAATCTTATTGCCTTCAGATATATGTCTGAAAGCCAGAAATACAACATAAACCTGAAGCTTTAATAGCCGGTGTTTTACAAAACTCTATTACCAGTTATAGAACACTGAAATTTGAAATGCTTAGCAATTCCAGAAGCACCATTATCATTAAAAATAAACCCAAAAGAAACATGCCTAACTTTCCTTATTGGTCCACAAAAGCTTTCCAAAAGTCATTTTTCTAACAAAGCTTCCTACATATCACAGTGCAGAATACATTATTAAATGCACTAATGAGTTGAAGAAATAAATATGTAAGTAGGTTTAACATGCATACCATTAAAACCACTGCATAAATGTTTTATATGACAAAGCACCTAAGATATTTCATTGTTTTTCGAATAATCTATGGATTTATCTCAAAGAAGAAATCATTGTTTCAAACATTTTAAAGCCTGCTTTAGAATTGCATTCCATGCTAATGTAAAAAGTCACTTAATCTCTTCCAGTGCTTTTTAGAAGTATCTTATGTTACTTACCTAAAATAACTTAGTTTCTGGAGTTAGCTTTATGTAACTTCCATTGTATATTTCTTAAGGAAATACATTCCTATAGGGATAAAAATTGTTCATTATTAAAACTTTTCAGGAAAATATTACAGAAGTTTTTACTTTAATTTTCAAGGAATATATTCTAAAGTTGGTTGCTTCAGTAATGAGAGCATAATTTAAATGAATATTTAAAATGCAAAACTTTCTACTTCAATTGGTAGTGATATATTTTTAATTAAATGTTTGGCATATTCTACAGAGCAAAATCATATTACTTTTAAAAATTTATACATAAAAATTGGTCATTCAGTATGATATAATTTGAAAGCACCAAGTTGAAAACTGCAAAAAAAAAAAAATCACAATTTTCTTTTTAAATTTATATTGTCTTTCTTTTTATTAGAGAAATCTATTTGGTGATAAAATTTATAATAGTCTGAAATCATAAAATGAAGGAATTCAGAAAGAATTCTTAAGATAAAATGCACATATCAGAAAATACTCATGGATGTCAAGGCCTGTTTATAAACACTCTACTTTCTAAATTTAGTTAAAGCATATTTAGCAATGTTCTTCCATCTTCAATTTATTAGCTTCTGCTTCTGCTGTTAAATAAATCATTTTTGTACAGGTAGCAGTTATTCCTTATGAATACATGTATTTTATGCATAAAATATGTATTGAGTGTGTCTGCATGAGCAATCGTGTGGAATACAGGGACACAGATATTTGACAAAGATGTGGGCTTATTTTTCTATGCAGGGCAGATTTACAAAACTTAAAATAATATGAGATAAACTATCTAAATTTTATAAGAAATAGTCAAAAAAGTTGTGATAATCAGAAAAAAATGTGAATTTTGACAGGGTGGAGGAAATTAGAGGAGCGTTCACAGATGTGGCATTTGAGTTGACCTTTGGATGATGAGTGGTATGAAAGAAACAGCAGGAGAAGAGCAGTGGAGCACAAAGAATGACATGAGTAACAAGTGAGAGGGCATTGTGGGTAAGTAAGATGGTGAGGTGGTGTGAAATGAGACAATATATTGGCACCTCATTTTAGTAGGTTTTTTGAGATCAAAGAACTTGCCGACAGAATATATTTTGATGAGAAGTTCTCAAATATTTTTGAGCAAGAAAGATGTAAGAAAGAAAGATGAGCAGATCAGTTTTAAGAAGAACCAGCACTAATATGAAGAGTTTATAGGTGAAATATTACAAACTGAAAGATCATTAGTTTATTTTATGTTAGCTATATTTATTAATTTTTAAGACAGCATAGTCTCAACCTCTTTGATATATTTATAGTTATACTTTAGAAGACAATACACACACAAATGTAAACATACAAACACACATTAGGCAAAAATAATTCTTTTATTTCTCTATATATTTTATGTTATTCATTTCGTGATTCAGTCAAAAAAAAAGTTACACACACTGATGTTCTTTTACTGGTTTTATGAACTACTACTTGGGTTGTAAAAGTTGGTCATTCTCAATGACATCTGCTTTAGTGCTTTTTAAAAAAATCTCTTAATCATTCCTCTAATGAAATAAAGATGCAAATTAGGAAGAAAATTATTTAATTCAGTAGCAGCTGTATTTCTTCACATTGTTCACAGATGGGATGCAAACAGCAATGGGACAACTAATCTGTAGTTTGGTGAGAAAGTCATATACATTTTTAAATTCTCTCAGTATTTTCTTAGACTGATATCAGGAGTTCTTTTTAAAAATCAATCATCTTTATTGTCAAAAAACAAATTTAATTATCTAATTCATGTTTAGTTCAAAATCTAGCAAAATAAATAAGTACTTACATAAATTCAGTGTCATTAATTTTATGTTAGTAGGCATAAAACACTGGGTTTATTTAATTGTCATCAAACCATTTTACTGATTCCAAATCCAGATATTGATAATTGTAAACTGTTCATCCTAAGCAAATAAACATTTAAACATTTTTAAAGTAAATAAAACATTTTAAATAAATTTTTGAATAGATTAAAACTTTTAAATCTTTAACAGCTACTAAAATATGGTGATGACATTGCTTCTTTTGCATGAAAATAATACAAACCTCTCAGAAAAATTCTGTCTCATCATCCAACCACCAAAGTACCAATTCATTGATATTGGTGTTCACTTACTTTGTGCACAGTAGCAAATGGATGAACTCTCCCTTCTCTTGTGTAAGATCACAACAGATTAAAAGTAACTGCAGATCTTGCCTTCATTAATAGGAAAACTTTAATTTTCCTTCTCTTGAATCTTGTTGGATATAAGGACTTGCTTTAATATTGAATTGCTGCAGAATGATGTTCTGTGCATTTTGAGCTATGTCATAAATTATTTTGCAGACCCTGTCTATACTCTTTTGATTCTCTTTCTTTGAGCCCCTGAGCTACATGTAAGATCTTTGATAACTGTGAGGCCGACATGTTGGGTAGGCTATGTGAACACTGTTAAGTCAATGATCCTAGCTAAACCAGCCTTCCAGCTATGCCTGCCAAGGTGCCAAACATGAGATCAAAGTCATTTTAGACCTCCATATGAGCCTATCTGCCAGCTAATTACCACCAAGTGACCTAAGTCAACATCTCCTAGAATAAAAGAACCATGTATCCCAGCCTTGTTCAAGTTCTGATTCACAAAATCGTGAGATAACAATACACTATTTTCTGTTTTAAGCTTGGAGTAATTTCTTATGCAAATCAGTAACAAGAATAAAAATGAGCTCCTCAACTTATGCATTTGGTCTCATCTACTGTACTATATTCAGATGATTTGTTCCCCTTTTATCACTTTTCAACATAATCATTTTTTTCCAAACTATTGGTTGCCCATTACCTACAACATTAAAACATGCTGGGACATCTTTCTTCTTAGGAAAAAAAAAAAATTCTTATAAATGTCTCCTTCTATTTACTTTCTATTTTCTTTGTTCTTTTTTTTCCTTATTTCTATCATATTTTATAACAAAATTTTATAAACATTTCATATATGGTTTTTATGTTCACCCTTTTATTTATTGTTTATGTTTTTTATTTTGGCATATTACAGGAGTACAAATGTTTAAATTACATATGTTGCCTTTGTCCCACCTGAGTCAGAGCTTCAAGCATGTCCATCCCCCAGAGAGTGCACACCATACCCATTAGGTGTATATACCCATCCCCTCCCTGCCATCTGCCCAACACCCAGTGCATGTTACTACTATATGTGCACTTAAGTGTTGATTAGTTAATACCAATTTGATGGTGAGTACATGTGATGCTTGTTTTTCCATTCTTGTGACACTTCACTTAGTAGAATGAGCTCCAGGTCTATCCAGGATAATAAAAGAGGGACCTTGGGGAAAACAACTTGATATGCCTTGGTGTTATGTAAACAAAAAAATAATTCAAATTTGTCCCTAGGAATATTGTAATATGAGAGTTAGACAGTCTTGCTACAAATAACAAAGAGAAAAGAACATAATCCCAGCACAGATTTTAGCCTGATATAGAGTTGCATGTTTGCACCAGGACATTGAAAATAATATTTAAACAAAAATATTCAACAAATATTAATTGAATCCTTATTTGCCAGAGGAGATTTAGGTACAAGATAGAAAAAAATACAAGTTTTCCTGAAAATAATCCAAGTATTCAAGTAGGAAGAGACAACAATAAATAAAATTGAAAATAGATTTTGGGACTTGGGGAAGCAATAAAATATTTGGAAGACTACAACAATAATCTGGAAAAGAGAAAATGGTGCTTGCATCAAGGTATAAGCAGTGGTGGCAGTGAGAAGTGTTTGAAGTCTGTATGTATTTTGGAGATAGAAACAATAAGATATTGTTGATGCATTAGTTGTGGATGTTAAATAAAGTGAAAGATACAAAATGTTGCCAAAAAGTTTGGCCTAATTACTTGGAAAGTGAGAGCTCTCATCAGATTAGGTAGGAAAGATTGTGATCAAATTGTTTCTGCATTGAAGATAAAAAGCTCTGTCATTAGGTACATGATTGTTTACGTTTGTTATGGGTTGTTGGTCAATCAATCCCTTTATCATTTTGAAATTAATCTGTTTACCTCTGGTAGTATATTTTATTCTGAAATTTACTGCCTCTGATATTAATATAGCCACTGTACTTTCTTTTATTAGCATGAACATAGTATATCTTATCCCATTCTTTTAACTTTTTGTGTATTTATACATAAAATTAATGTTTTTTATAGGCAGCATATATTTGAGACTTGTGCTGAGAAGCAGAGAAATGGGGTCATAGCTAGCAGAGAAAGTGGGGTCAAGAAAAATGTTTAAGATGGGAAAATAACAGCATGTTTGCTTGCAGAGGAGAGAGGAGTATGATGCAGAGAGAGAAAATTTCCTTGGATAATTTAAAATATATAGTATCTCTTGTACATGTGGAAGGGTTGAATTAGATTAGAAAATAGACTGTTCCACACTATCAGCAGAAACAGCAGGATATATGGATAGAAGGAGAGGTGGTAAAGGGAGTCAGTGAAAGTTTTGTCTTGAAGTAGGATGCAAATACATCAGCTGAGACTGATGACATGGAGGAGGTGTTGGAGGATAGAAGGGAGAGCAGAGTGTGAAATCATTTTCTAGGAAAGCAGGGAGATGGAGAAGAGCAGGGAATTAAAATATGATTGTTGGGAAGAATTGAGGGCTCATTTGAGGTGAATGTTCATAATTTAAAGTTGGATCAGTTGGCAAGTTGAGTTTCACTGAGCACCCCTGTGTGCATGAATAAAGAGATTAAGATAAATATTCTTTATTTTTACCTAAGAATGCTAAATAATTTTTCTAGCTTCTTTTTACTGTTTAACTGAATACTATCAAATAAGCACAAAGGGAGACATGAGACAGAGTGAAAACGCCTAGGAAAATGTCAAGATATCTTTTTATATAGCATATATTTCTTTTTCTCTAGACCACTCTTATTGAAACCACTATCTTCATCTTTTTATGAGACAATTAGGAATTCATATTTGTTAGCTAAGCTTATCATAATAATAAGGTTGTAACAATGGCAGGAAAACATATATTTAAAGGTTGAGCTATTATGCACTATGTGTTAGGAGTAAATGTCTTCAATCAGTTCCCTGTATGTATAACTAAATAAAAATGTTTGGAGATATTCACAATCTGTTTTCTTCATATTTAATACTTAATGTATAATTTCAAGGCAAAGACTGAGAAATGCTTAGATACTAACAATAACTTCTATAATGAAAAAGTAACATCTCTTTTAGTCACTTATGAAATTTAATTCTTATATAAACAACATGCTTTCTAAATTTAAGTGTTGAAATGTTGTATCCTGCCCCAAAGTCCTAGGGAAATGGTGAAAAAGATTTAATACTGAACTTATTGGAAAAGTAAATGTAGTAATTACCAAATTCTATGAATCTCTCTGTTAAAATAAATTTCATCTCTACTTATCGAATCTTCTATATGAGACACATAGTAGTATAATTTGTGTGTAGTGTTCCTTTCAGTCCTTTCTCCCCATCACACTCTAGTGTAGCACATTGGTGTGATTTGCAATGTTAATGCTTTAAATCACTAGAAATTATGAGATGCATCAAATTTCTTTTTTGGAAAATTCTACATAAAATGTTATCTACAAGCAATGTAATATACATAAATGCTTCTATGTTTCAAACTAAGCAAAATTTATGGAATAATAAAGATTATATATCCATTCAAGGGAATAATTGCCATATAGGGAGCCTCTGTATCTCAAATAGGTTGATTCTTGGACTTTAAATTGGCCCCTGATTGTGTTGTTTAATGCCAGCAAACAGTAGTGCTGCAAGAAAGGCTGGCTGCCAGGAAAGGGCATTTTCAAAGTCACACAGCATGAACATTTTCTTATCAGAATCCATTATAAGGAAAAAAAAGTGATATTTCAATAAGTTGTTTATTTAAAAATTTGTAAGCAGAAAGGCAGAAATCAACTGTCATTCATTTGGGTATAGTCATAAAAAAAGATAAGGTCACTTTCCCATTATGAGGTGTCATAAGTAGAAATAATAGCAACACATGTATGATCAATTTGTATTTTTAATTTATCTCTTAAGGTGCACAGAGAAACATTAGACATAAACAGATTTACAATAGGAAAAATTGAATAACTGATTGAATGTTGTATTTACAAATGACTATAACTTTTATGAACTTCCCAAAATATTAGCTTATTTTAGTGTCTGAGGTATGTTAATCAACAATAGGTAGGCAGTTTGCATGGCAGCCTGGACCTGTTTCTCTTGTTCTATACTCTACTATTAGCTTTTTGGGTCACTTATGAAACAGGTTGCTGTATAGACTGAATGAGTGATATGTTGTCTCTAAAATCCAAACAGGCCCTCTAGATATTATGCCTCTTTTTTTGCTTATAGGAGGGGCCAGACACAACAATTAATCCTTTGCCTTAGAAGGGATAACTCAACATGCGTTGGACCACTAGACTCTTAGAAATTTTACTGGGATGAAAGATGCTTGAAGTTTTGAGGGGTTTATTTCCTACCTTCTGACACACAAATGTTTTACCAATACATTTAGACTAAATGATACTTAGTGCTCACCAGGCCCAATCGATATAACATCAATGTAATGGAATACCATAATATATCATGGAAGGGAAGGACAAACAAGGTTCTTGTGGACGGAGGACTTGATAGTTGATAAACCCCTGAGGTAGGATAATGAAGGTGTATTGACAGCTTGTCAGGCAAAAGCAAACTGTTTCTGGCAGTGTACTGATAGGTGTATAAGAAATACCAGATCAAGAGTAACATATCAGGTAGGAAAAGTGTGTTAATTTTCTCAAACAATGAAACCATACAGAATGGAAGTTGCAGTTGGGGTCACCACGTAATTAAGTTTGACATACTCTTTTGTCGTTCTCTAAGATCCATCTGTTTGCCACATAAGCCAAAAAATCATGTTGAATAGAGATATGGTGGAAATCACCACTCCTGCATCTTTCAAGTCCTAGATGGTGCTATTAATACCTGCAATCCTTCCAGGAATATGGCATTGTTTTTGGTTAACATTTTGGGAGGTAAGAGCAGTTCTAGGGGCTTCCATTTTGCCTTTTCTACCAAAATAGCTCCAACTCCACAGGTTAGGGAACCAATGTGGAGATTCTGTTAGTTGCTGAGTATTTTTATTCCAATTATGGACTCCGGAAATATCAAAATAATCCCTGGATATATTGGAGAGCCACTAGAACCACTGGGAGATGAATCTGACCTAAAACCTCAGTGATCACTTGACCTATTTAAGCCCCTACTCTAACTGGGCAACCACAGTGACATTTTGAGGCTACAGGAATTTGTGTCAGATTAAAGCCAGTATCCAATAACCGCCCCCCCCCAGAAGTAGAAATATTTCCCTCTCACCAATGTACAGTCACCCTGGTGCATGGGTCTAAGTACTTTTTGAGAAGTCTAGAAGAATAACTAACTATACATTTTTAACAGTATAATGGGATCTTTCCTTAAGAAGGCCCAATTGCCCCTGTAATCAAAGTGTTCTGAGTCAATAAACTGGCTTATGTATAGGGATTCCTAAGAGGTTGTACCTCTTTTGGTTATTAAAGTCAACTTATGTTCATTAGACCTACAACTCCACCATCTGTACAAATCAAGGAATAATTTAGTAGACTGCCTACCTATTTATATTTTATGGAGATCATGATCATCTAGTCAATTCTACAAGTCTCTGCATATCAAACTATTCCGACAACTGCTTTGTTTCCGCTGTCCATTATGATAAGCACATCTACCACTGGTCTTTGTAGACTAAGAGGTACCACTTGACCCCTGTCAGCCTAGGATCTGGTTGCCCCATTGTGTTATGGATCCAGATTTGATTGTAGCAGTTCCCACCATAATTTCTGAGCTTCAGAGGCAACCAACCACTGAATACTTCAAGGATTCTAGCACTCCCCTAACAACTTCATTTTTCACAGTCATAGAAAAAGCATGTCTTCTGGAACCTTGTAAGTTGATTGAACAGGATTTATAAGATAACCACTATAACACTTCAATCTCCCTGAGTCTTTGAATACTTTCTTCTGAGGTAGTTCTGGCATTTAGGTTTTATTTAATTTAAGCCACTATTGTATTCCATGTTTCTGCCAAGCAACCAAACAGACTGCCGGAGCCCTTTCTAACCCCTCCAGCTAAGATATTGAATGCAGAATCTCTAATTAGTGGGCCTATGTCAATAAATATGGCTTGATCCAACCTTATCTTCCTTGCACCATGAGCCAATATTCTTAAGATCCCTTTCTACATATGTTCCCCAGATTTCTAACTATTAAATTAGAAAAATTATGCAGTTTCTTTGATGTGCAGTTCATGTTTTCATGGGACACAATTTGTACCTCATCCTTAGGATTCTGCTGGAACTGGTGTCTATTTATATGTGTAGAAATGAAGAAGGATGTTGGGGGTAGATCATGAAGATAATCACCCATGCCTTGACAGGAAACATTCTCACGGGAGGCCATTAGAGATTTTTAGGCAAAGGAGGGTTAACTTTTTCAAGCAGAGATGGATGGGCTACTTCTACTACTAAAGAAGACTCAGAGAAATGAAGGGTTTTTATTTTCCCACATTTATTGGGATCTTTCCATATGTCCCAATTTTAATTTTCATCACCCCATTCCATCCCAAACAATGCCCTCACTTTATGAGAAAACATCTTGAGAAGATGAGAATCCAATTTGTGTTGTAACTCAACACCCTGCAGGATGAAGCTCTCTGTGCTTGATTTTCAGAAATTTTAACTCTGAAACGTCTTCAGCAGATAAGGATTTATTCCAGGGTAGATATAGAAGTTTTCAGGTAATTTATACAAATTTTGAGCTGGGAATTTGAAGCCCAGACTTCATCCTTTTCCAATTTTCTTCAATGCAGTTTGGAACAGCTAGTAAATCCTACCATACTCTTCAGTTTGACTAGAGTGTTCTGACATGGCAAATAAATGGTCACTGAGAACCTCATGTTCTATAGGTATTTGGTTAGGAGTATGCAATGGCTGTATTTTGTGGATCTCTATTGCTACATCATGCCCTGAACTTCCAATGGTCTCTTTACCACTGGAAATAGAATCATCAGTGACTTTACAATAAATTGACCCAGAGAACCAATGCCAGAAAACCAAGAACTAATTCATAAAATTCATCCTTAAGACCCTGTTCCTCTAGAATCACTATGAGTACCAAAATCTGTACCAGTCAGTGCTTAATCAGATCAACAAAATCAACAGGGGACATATATTAAAATGTTTGTTGCAAAGAATTAGCTTATGTGATTTTAGGGAATGGTTAGGGAATCCCTAAATACATAGGACAGGACAGCAGGAAGGGCACTTCAGAACTTCTAGCACGGGCTAAAATATTTAATACTTACCCATCAGCAAAGTTTCTTTTTCACTGGGAAAGTTTCAGCTCTATTTTTAAGGTCATTTAACTGATTGAATCAGGCCAAACCATATTATTTGGGTAATCTCCCTTAAAGTCAATAAGTTCTTGTCTAATTATAGGCTTTAGTCACATCTGCAAAATGCCTTCAGAGTAACACCTAGATTAATGTTTGATTGTATAACTGAAGACTGTAGCCTAGCAAATTGACAAATCAAAGGACTACCACATCCTAGATATTGTGTTCATTCAATAAATCCTTCAGTGGCTTATCCCAGTTAGTGGAAAGATTTACAGAAAGAAGTTCTCAAGATTTTATACAGGCATTCACTTCTTCCATTCTTGTTATTAAAGCTATCTCAAGATTCGGACCGTAGCTTTATGTCTTAGAAGATATCACAATTTCTGCTCTTCCTCCTCTTTAAGCGATCTCTCTTCATCCTCATTGGTCGCATAAGAGCCAGACAAATTCACATTCAATTGGCAAATAATCAGGAAGCTTGAATAACTTGGGTTTTATCAGCCTTGCAATCAAGGAGAAGAGCAATTTCTCCCCAATATCCTGGAAATTTTCCAACATGATTCAAAAACTATATGCTAACTAACTACATTAAATAAAGAGACCACCATTTATGTGAGACAGTGCATTTTCTCCCAGTCAATTTGGGTTAAGTATATAGTTTCTGGAACCAAAATTATGCAAATATCTATTATGTTTTAAGCAGGAATTTATGCAGAACTATTTTTTTCTGAACATTATCGTTATTGTACTGTGCTACTTCCCTACTTTATTTTGCTGATATATTAATTAAATCTATTGGGATGTGTGTGCACATGCACGTGTGCTAGTGTTACTCTCATTATCATGAATAATTAAATGAGTTTTTCTTATAATCTGAAAATATGAGTCAAGTTGCCTCACTAAGCATAATGCAGAGAATGATCTCTTAGATTTAACCATATGTCAACAGATATTCCTATGATATCACTTCAGACAATTATCTGTCAGGGAGACAATTGCTAATTCATTTCTACAGCATTATCTAAGTATAAGGCAATAGAAGATTGAGTCAGTACAGGGAAAAACAATGAGACTACAATGATTCAGTGAACTTTCTTTCTGCTGCTTTGTTACTCTTCTTTTACTCAGGCTTCTTTGTTTCTATTGGGTAAATTTAGAAAAATGTTCATTAAACAAATATCACTAAATCTAGACAAACCCTTCGTTCCATTCCCTTTACTGTGATATCATCTTGTAATTTAACAAAATGTTTAATTAGAAGTCTTGACTGCAGTACCAAGTAGTAAAAAGAACAAAACTTCAGAGAAGATATTTGAAAATAAAGTACTCTTAACCTCCATATGCATATTTAAGATATAAAAAGTGTCAGATCATATGGAGATAAAAATTAACATCTATGTATTTCTACAATAGTGCTCTGTAGTTATAAGTCAACTTCATGTACATGTGACAACCAAATATGTACTTCATAAAATAATGATAGTTCAAACATAACAGGCTAGTCAGGTAACAGAGTATTTGGTACAAATATTCATTTAATACTAACAAAGTATACTTACACTGGAGAAAATAATGAAAATTTAAATGATCCAGAGAGATTATCTACTGTGATCAAATTAATCAGATAGGTTTATGATTCATATTTTAACTTTCTTTTCCCTTTTTCCTTCTTCTAGAAACAACTGAATACATTTATAGATAACTGATGAAATTTCAGATTTAAAGGATATAAATCCAAAAATTATATTTTCTGATATTCATTTCAAATAACAAGCCTCTAGAGGTATGTTTATCTGTGAAATTTTATATATCTAAGTTATTAAATAACCTCATGGGTTAAAATTTTCATACCAAAGTAGTGAGTAACAGTAAGGTCCCTAGTTTTTATTAGAAATCCTAACTTGCTGCTACAGTAACCCAGTGTGTCCCAGTTTGGAAGAACAGACCTCTTGATGAGTATAAAATTAACCCATGTCACTAAATAAAATGTCAAAAAAAATCATTAATGACTTAAAATTTAAAACATGAAATAGCTGGTTACTTATGTATACAACACCAAATGTAGTTAATCATAGCTGTGAAGGGAAAAATACAAATCATTTGAAAACTTCCCTATAATTGAAATGTAGCAACATGCCTCTATCCTGTAATTCAACCTGATAATGTCCAACTACAATAATTGTTGACTGGACCTAATAAAAACATATTATTTCACCCTAAGCCTCTTGAATCCTCTCCTAAAATGTTATGCTTCTTTAAGATGAATCTGACAGAATTTGACACTCACACAAAAGCCTGTGTAGTAGGCATGTACCCAAGCATCATTGTGACATTCAGAGATATTCTAGTTTTGGCAACTATTTGAGATTTGTGGCTCTCCTTTGACATTTACAAAGACTCTGAGACTAGTTCCGAAAAGGGCTGGAGCATTTCACTGGATATGTGGTTTCTTCAAAGGCCACTTTAAGATTAAACTGTCTACGAAACTCTAGATGGGAGTAATGTGGGATTGCACTAGAAAAGTATTTATTTTATTTGAAAAAATAAAGAACAAATAAATAGACGATTGGTTCTACAAAAATTCAAATAAAAGTGAAATAAAAATTGTCAACATATCTTTCACTGCTTTGTCTAACTCATTGCTAAAGTTCCAAGATGCTCTTGCTTGTGTTTTGTAGGACAGCATTCATCACATAGAACAATTCACATGGCTCTTTGGGAATACTCAGACTAATTAGTACATCTTACTGGGTTACATTTTCATTGTTATTGTTTTATGACCAGCTCAAATCATTGTATAAATTTGTTTTCCATTGATGGATGCTGTGACCTTTCAACCTCCTTTTATAAATCAAGTTCTGTAATTTTATATGAGTAATGAGGTTTGCAAATACAGATACAAATCCTGAGAGTATGCATAATGCAGTGAGGGAGTAGTTGGACTTTAGGCCACTTTTTAACTTCTTTCAGCCTTGATTTTTTGATCTGTGATGAGTATGATTTTTGGCAACTAATAACTACTGTCAAATACCTGCAAAGAAATGTCTTTTTAAAGTTAAGATTTAGCAGGACAGGCTGCTTTTAAAAGTGTTCACAATTAGTTTTAAACACTAGAGAATATGTAGATCTTTCAGGATCTGTATATTACTGAAATATATACGTGTGTGTGAAAATATATGTATATAACACACACACACACATATATATAGATCACGTGTGTGTATGTATGAACTTGCATTTAAATTTATAAATATATTATGTAAATTGAAGCAAACAACTTTAAAAACAAAAGTCCTATGTCAAAAACACCACTTTGGAAAATACCTGATTCTATTTTAGGGAGATAGAGATGCCATGCTATTGAGGGGTTATTGTTTGATGCAGCTGTTAATGCAATATCGGTTTGGCTGAACATAAGTAGAATCCAAATTACTGGCTGTAGCTCTCTTAGTACTTACCACTCTTACCACATCCAGAGCATTAAGTCTAGGAAATCATGTTCTTCTGCATGTTTTTACGCAAGGTACCTGTCCTGGTTCTACTCCTTTAAATGAAGCCAGTACCCTCACAGGTATTTACATGGCTATTGAGGCCTCAATAGCCATATAAATACCCGGTGCTTTAATTTGGCTTTCAGTGTCTGTTCTTAGCTTCATGGTTTTGGCAAACATTCCAGTCTCCTTTTTGTGAAATCTGGCTTTTCACTACATTAAAATTTTAGAATCAATTGACTGTCATTGATTAATTTTAGTATCTTCTATATTTTTGGATGAAGTATCTCCACTTCTTACTTTGGCAAATAAAACAATTGTCTCTCCAGTCATTATCATCTCTTTATTTAAAAAGATGGAGTGTGCGGAGATATTTGATATGGCATTCAAGACGACCAGGACTCCTGCCCGTGACCATGCAGAAAATTATGGGGAAAAGGCAGGAAGGCACAGCAGGATTACATGGGGGTGACACAGTCAGATGCAGCACGTGCCACCAGTGCTCCCACTTTTTGAGAATTCACGAATGATTCCCACAAACTGTCTTGACTTTTCCTACAAATATAGTTGTGCATGAAATCCCTGACTTTGGGTCAGGCCATGTGATCCAGGCCTCATTTAAAATAGAGGGTATCATTAGGGTATGGTAGATACATGGGGTATTTTTCATTCTTAAGTGCTAATGAGAACGGCTATTTTCTTCCAGATCTTGAATATTCGATCCCCAAGGGCATTGGGAAGCACTGAAAACCACACAGATTGTCCCTGACTTAAAGCTCTGTTTTCAAAAATCAAAGCAGACAATGGATTTTAATGCAACAGAGTATGAAAAGTTCAGTTACATTATTTTTTTTTTAATTTTTAATTATTATGGGTACATAATAGTTGTATATCTTTATAGGGTACATGTGATACGTTGATGCAGGCATATAATGTGAATTAATGAAATCAGAGTAACTGGAGTATCCTTCATCTAAGCCATTTAACATTTCTTTTTCTTAGGATAATTCTAATTCCACTCTTTTAGTTATTTTAAAGTATACCCTAACTTGTTGATTACAGTCACTTTATTGTGCTATCAAATATTGTTCACTCTATGCAACTATACACTATATTTTTGCACCCATTAACCATCCCCATTTTATCCCCTCTCCTTGCAACCCTTCCCAAACTCTGGTAAACATCATTCTACACTCTGTCTCCATGAGATCAATTGTTTTCAATATTTAGCTTCCACCGATGAGTGAGGACACATAAGATTTGTTTTTCTGTGCTTAGATTGTTTCACTTAATGTAATGTTCTCCGGTTCCATGCTCGTTGTTGCAAATGGCAGGATATCATTCCTTTTGTGGCTGTATAATATTCCACTGTGTATATGTAACACAATTTTTTGATCCTTTCATCCATTGGTGGAAACCTGGGTTGATTCTATACCTTGGCTATTGTGAAGAGTACTGCAATAATTTTTGATTCCATATTGCAACCAACCTGTACTTTTGTCAAGTGTTAATGTAGCATCAAAGCCACAATTACTTAGAAAGGTTATTAAAATATTCTACTCTTGTCCAGTTTCATGTATATATAAGATCTGATTTGTATGCACTTTATTCAAAATATTAATAATGTGTAACAAGTGATTAAAAGCACAATTATAAGATATCAATGAAGTTTTGAAAAATATAACTGAATGTTTAAAATGTAACTTTTGTCACTACATTTGTTTTAATTTTTGAATATATACTTATGTTAAAATATTTCCTTTCACATGTAATGGCTATGATTTTATATTTAATTAATTTATAAATGGTTTTTAAATTTTCTTAGTTTTAATTTCTAATATAATATTGTAGGGGGTGGCCTTGTTACTGCTGGGTTATGGTGAAGGATATGACTCTCCTCTCAGTCTCCTCTGACACCACCCCAGTAAGGATGGGGACAGGTGTCTTGTTACCACTGGTAGAGCTAAAATTCCAATCTCCCCACATGGTCTACACTGACACCCATGAGAGAGTAGTCTCCTTAATGCCAAGAGAAAATGAAAGTCCTGGTTCCCTAATTGTGCTTCTCTAACATCATATTGAGGGCAAACCACTGTGCCTTGTTTAAGCCTGGCTAGGGTGGAGGTCTAGGTTTCTCTCCTAGCTTTTGCTAACTGGGGTAGAAATGCATTTTTTACTATGTTGTTTAGCTGGTGTACAGTGGTTACTGTCAGTAAGTTTTCTGGGTTGCTAAATTGTCCTTTCCTAGACTATTGAGACTATTTTTGGATTGTGACCATGGGTGTTTCTGTATTGCTAAATTCTAAAGCACCAGTCTGGGATATGGGAGGCAAAAAAAAAAAAAAAGCCCAGAGGACTTGCTACTATGTTCTTCCTCATGTCCCAAGGCCCCAGGTATAAGAACCACAGATTTTCTGTCAGTTAAAACATACAAAGATTAAGATATTAATAATGTTATATGGATCTGGTTACATCCTGATTTGCTCAAGAAGAAATATTTTAATAAATTATTCCAAGCATAATTATATAATTATATTCATATGTAAATTAATATGTACATAATTATTTTGTTATGTTATTATTTTGAATGAAGTACACTTTTCAGGAAAAATAACATTAAAAATAGAACAAAGATATGTTTTTTATGTTATGGAAATTTACTATAGAAAAGTAAATAATGAAATATTTTCCAAAATGTAACATGATTTGCAAAATTGGTTTGGGTAAAATCTTTTAAGCATCAAATTTCTCTCAGATATAAATGACTTTTCTGTCACTTCGACTTTTCACATTAACATCTTCATCAGTCAATAAGAAAATAACAATATGTTCACTTTGACTTGCATGAGAGGTTGGATATAGCTTATGTATGTGACAAAGACACACATATACATATTGCTGCTAAAAAAAGAAAATGGCCAAATTCTTTAAGATTTGTAAAAGATTGTGAGTGCAGGTAATAAATTAATATCTATTCTTATGTATAAACTTGCATACCTAAATATTTCCATCAATATTTGTTCTTATGTTGCACTAATTATAGTTGAGTTTTGCTTTTAAGGCTTCTGGCAGACTGTGGTAAATATGTCTGATCATAACTGTTTTCCTAAAACCAATGCTTGTGGGGAAAAAAATCAAATTTGGTTTACATAATAGACAAGGAAAAGCAACAATACTGGTCATGCGGGGGTCAAAAAATAATGCCCATTGGCTGTGTTTCCAAGGGAACTTTTCATGATACATTGAGACGTACGTCATGGGACAGTGAATAGTTGAAATTAATATGCCAAACAAAAAGACTCATTTTATTCAAGATACTTAAAAAACTCATCTCCTATTGCAATTGAGCAGTCAGAAGCTATTGTAGCCAGAAAAAACACAGCTGTGAAAATAATACTACTTTGGATAGAGGGCTTCATTTAGAAAAATATAAGACTATAACATCACACAGCCTCAGCCAAGAGTATGCAACTTCCTCAAGAAACACATGAAAATGCTTATTTCCTTAACCACATTACTCCATAAGTGTATAAAATATACAGGTTTAATAACAAAGGCAAGCCACCCATGTAGCTGACGTGTGAAAAGGCAAGATAGAGTATTAAGAATACTTGCTAGCCAGAATCATTATCCATTTCTTTTTTTTTTATTATTTATTATAGCTTATTATGGGGGTACAACCACCGTTCTGGTTAAGTATATTGCCCATGCCCCTCCCAACCCCCCGAGACTGAGCCTCAAGGGTGTCCATTCCCCCAACAGTGCACATCGCACTCATCATGTAGGTAAACACCCGTCCCCTCCCCCACCCCCAACACCCCGAGTCAGATCTTCAAGTATGTCCATTCCCCTGACAGTTCGCTTCGCTCTCATCATGTAGA
>CM052445.1:24504494-24526643 GCA_028533085.1 Varecia variegata | reverse complement strand
GTTAAGTATATTGCCCATGCCCCTCCCAACCCCCCGAGACTGAGCCTCAAGGGTGTCCATTCCCCCAACAGTGCACATCGCACTCATCATGTAGGTAAACACCCGTCCCCTCCCCCACCCCCAACACCCCGAGTCAGATCTTCAAGTATGTCCATTCCCCTGACAGTTCGCTTCGCTCTCATCATGTAGATATACACCCATCCCCTCCCCCCACCTCTGTTCGACACCCAATTGGTATCATTCCCAAATGTGCACCCAGGAGTTGATCATTATCCATTTCTTGTGGAATCAGAATTGATTGCACAAGCAATATACTTTAATGCAGGGGTCAGCAGGCTTTTCCTGTAAAGGACCAGAGTGCGAGTATTTTGGCTTTTCAGGACATATTGTCTCTGTTCTAACTACTCAACTCTGCAGCTATAGAGCAAAAGCATTTACAATGTATAGATATTGAGTGTGGCTATATCCCAATAAAACTTTATTTATGGATGCTGCAATTCGAACTTCATATAATTTTTGCATGCCAAAAGATATCTTCTTTTGACTTACTTTTAACCATTTTAAAAGGTAAAAACCATTTTTATCTCTTGGGCTGTATAAAAACAGGTAGTAAGCTGAATATAGCCTATAGGCTATAGCTTGCTGAGCATTCTTTTGGTTATAGATTAAAAATGAGTATACTCTTTGCTATTAAATATGAGTTGTATTATCCACAAAAAACACTTTGCCATAGATATAACATCTAATTAAGAGCCAGTGTAGGTATTGTTATGCAAAAATATCTCTACTGGATGAATGCCATCTGATTATATTTGGCAATTGTGGTTCTCAGATCTGTTTTTAAAAAGTCACAGGTGTAGTACTGTAGCATTATTATGTCTTTGTGAGGCTTCTTCTTTCTACAAAGGAATCACATCACAAATTCATTCCCAAAATGTTGACTATGAAAAATACAACACAGATAGCTAATAAAATGAAATGTGTGTTTTATGTAGGCTTTTAAGAACTGATGGTATTATAATCAGGTTCTAACAAAAAAAAATTTCTTTTTAATACCAGTTGCTTTGGCCAGGGCAAACATTGACAGCTAGAAAGATCAAATAACTATAGAAAAACTGGCTCTGAAAATGGGAGAATCATGCAGGAAGTCTTTCATTTGTTTGCTTTCATTTTAATCTAACATACATTATTTTTCTGATTATTGAAGACATACATACATACATAATAGAGAAACTTTACACATAAAAGTCTTGTAAATATGGAAATCATCCATAATTCCAAGAGTAATTAATAATCACAGTTAATGGTAGGTTTACCTGTTTGTTACTTACCTGTCTAGCTAGCTAGCATTTCTCTAAGTACACAAATAACTCTAAATGTATAGTTTTGAAGGTATTTCCTTTTACTTTCCAATATTTAAGCATTTTTCTCATTATTTTATAAATGGTGAATCATATTTTTCTATCTATGTAGTAGCACTTATTATATATGTAGAGTCTTATATAACCAGGACCTTATTTTTGAACAAAAATGAACTTCTAATGTTTTCTTATTTAAAATAATGCTGTAATATACTATATGTACATAAGTCTTCTGCTTCAACTGGATTATTTAATTAATAATGTATTCATTAAAGAAGAGTATATGATTGACAGATTAATAAAACTTTCTAGTTTTCTCATGCATATTCAAAATTACAATCTCTAAATCTTTATACCAAATTATTTCTCATTAAAATTGTATAATAGAAATTGCTCCTTTGCATCCTCTTTGCCAAGAGAAATACCGTACATCATTTTTTATTTACCTAATGCTTGAAAATAGATATTGAATAAGTATTTTTTTCTTTTCTAATGAGATCCTTTGTATGTATTCAAAGAACATTTACATTTTTTACAAATTACACATGCATTATATTTTACAAATTATAAAATACATTATGCTTTTATTGATTTGTAAGTCTACAAATATGTTAATGTATTAAGAATCCTGAAAACTCCAAGTACTTTCCAGACAGTATCTAATAGCTACTGTATTTGATTTAGTGATAGTTCAAAATGACTTTGACACCCAATATGAGTCAACCTCTCTTTAAGTTTTATGAATGAGACTGAGGCAAACAGCAAAAAAAAAAAAAAAAAAATGAATAAGTAAAAAAGGGTGGTTATAAAGAGAAAAATCCTAGTCTGAGGAAACGTTACCAACCACACATCATATAAATGTACATTTAAATTTAACCACAGCAGTATGTCGATGCCTGACTGACATCTCTGCCAAACCTCAATTTGTGTGTTTCTTTTACACACATAACACCAAAGTGGATCAGAAAATGCCATCAAATAACACTAATGCTTTTTAAGGTGGTTTTAAAGATGGCTTTAAATCTCATTAGCAGCTACTGACAAGAGGGGCACTGAACCACATTAATTGTGGATGTAATGTATGAGACAAAAGGTCAGACATGTATAGTGAAGCCCACAGCCTGATTCAGAGGTGAAACAGTAGCAGGCTGCTAACTTTCACTTATTCCTTTCTTCAGAACCTGCGTTCTAAGATAAGCAGAATTAAATCCAACATTTGAGCAACCTCATTCTTTAAAATAGTTCAATACCTAGAAGACCAAGTTGAATTTACACTTACAAAAAGAAACATTGTTAGCAGTGGTAGTTGAGGTGGTCGTGTGTGTGGGCATGTGTGTGAGGGTGCAAATGTGTGTTCCTATGTGTTTGCTGTTATCTCTGTGTATAAAATCTGGCTTTATGGTAATTATACTGTATAAATTTTATTTGGTCTATACAATTAAGTTATTTTAAAAACCTTCTGTTTCCTACATAAAGCTAAAATGTGAGCTATTTAATGAACCATGTTTGAATGTGAAATTTCTCCTCTTATAACTATAGTGCTTTTCAATTGCCTGTCTGAAAGGAGAAGGAAAAAAAATAAAAGAAACCAAGAGAAAAGGTTAGTGCTTTTAATTCAAATGGTCTTGAAAGTGGGTACTTCTAAATTTAACTGACTGAGAAAATAACAAACAAATATATGTGAGAGATACAAAGCATAATAATTGATTTTAAAATGATAACAGCTTTATGTGAGGTTTGAAAGCTTAGAAATGCTAATATTTCCCATATAAAATTCCTTAAACACTCTAAATGGCAACCAAAGGAAGCAAGTAAAATATTATTAAACAATTTAGCACTTTTAAAATGAAAAGAGAAATATTTATTGTATTATTGTGTTATATTTATTTCAATGATCATTTCAGAAAAATAATTGATTTTTACAGGTAAATCTTGGTAATAACTGTAAGGTTACAGGAACATATTACTCGATGTCCTTGTTCTTTCAACAATGTCCTATCATGATTTATTTGTGGTCAATTTATGGATTCTTGAATATATTTAGACATCTCTATCTAGTTTTATATATATATTTTGTTAGAAAAAGGGCTTATTTTAAAATTATTTTGTATCGCATTCATTTCCAAATATTTTAATACAGTTTCAGGACCTTAATTTGATTGTGTTGATATACATATGATAAAACAGTATGAGTCTGTAATGATATAATATTTAAAGTGTGGAATTCTCGGGAAAAAGTACTTAGAGTCAACTAAACAAAAAAAGTTGAATCTTTTATTGTAAAACTACACATATTGCTGAGAAAAATTATTGAAGACAAATAAATGGAGGAATATACTATATTTAATAAATTAGAAATTCAATATTTATAAGATACCAATTATTCCCAAATTATCTATAGATTCATTGTAATCACAATAAAAATTCTGGAAGGCATTTTTAATGTAGACACTGAAAAGCTACTTACGCATTTCTATAGAAATATAAATAATCTAGGCTAGACAAAGAGATCATAAATAAGAACAAGGTAGAAAGAATTTATGTCATTTGATTTCGAGAGTTAATACATGAATCAAGATGACATGGTATTAGAAAAAGGACAGATATATTAATAGTTCAATGGAACAGAATAGACAGTAGACAAATACTCAATTATATATTTTCAGGTGATTTTCAATAAAAGTATTAAAGAAATCAATTGGAAAAGGGAAGTATTTTTCAGAAAAGGTGCTCGAACAACCAGATATTTGCATGAGGGGTAAGGGGGAGGGAAATTAACATATACATCACATACTTACTTAAAAACTAAATCTCAAAATGCTGCAAAGACCTAAATGTAAAAGCTAAAACTTTACAATTTCTAGAAGAAGGCATAGGAGAAAATCTTTGTAAATTTGGGTAAATTCAAATCAACACTGATTTCCTCTTTCTTAACAACCAAGCAACAGAAAATCATTGCTTTTAAATCTTGGTCCAAGAATGATCATTAATGTCAAATCAATTACTGGTCATACCATAATGCAATAGAATGGCTGAACAGCATGGAAAAATAGGAGGCCAAATGTAATTTAGATTATGTTTATTTTTTTCCATTTCTGAAAAACAGCACTCAATAAATAGACCTTATTTATTTGCATGCTTGATGTTAAAAATACTCAATTTAATTGAGTTGTACCATTAGTTATGCAACATAGCATGTACATGTAATAATCCCTCTATGGTCGGCTAGTCTAGGCAATAGTCTTTAGTTTTCTTTAAATCTCATTTTAAATGTCTTATATTTTGCCAAGTCTACTAAATATCCCCTTCTCTCTCCTACCTAAACACATCAGGTAGAACAGACACCTTTCTCCTATGTCCGATCACATTCCAAATACTCCCCTGGTAGAGATTTGAGCTCTGTATTAAATTGTTATCTTAAGTATCCTTTTCCTTGAAGTGGCAGATCACTTTTCATATAAATTAAACCCAGTGACTGGCAGAGTGATTAATACATTATACATGTTCAATATTTTATTAGAAAAATATATTGCTTTGCAAATTACTTATATTTTTGTCATTTTCAATTTTTTTTTTATTCTTTATCCTCAGATTGAAAATGTGTTTCTGAAAGTGTATTTATTTTCCTAAATTTCTTATTTATTTTCTTCACTCTCTTAATTCTTTTGTCTTTTCCTTTTTTCTGCCACTAATATATATTTTTACTGTTTTAGTACCTAAAAGCTTCCAGATGGAATAAATTTCTGTTGTCTCATTTTAGCAAGAAGAACATGAGATATTAAGTCGGTATTAGAATTTCAAAGATGGGAAGCAACCCGAGTGCCCACCAATACATGAGCGGATTAATAAAATGTAATATTTGTACAGCATGGAGTACTACTCAGCCATTAAAAAAAAAGGTGAACTACCTGTTGTATTATACTGGATGGAGCTGGAGCCCATTCTTCTAAGTGAGGTATCACAAAAATGAAAGAACAAACACCACATGTACTCACCATTAAATTGGCGCTAATCAATCAACACTTATGTGCACTTATGGGAAATAATGTTCGTTGGGGTTTCGGGCAGGTGGGAAGTGGGGGATTGGTAAATTCACACCTAATGGATGTAATGCATGCTGTCTGGAGGACAGGAATTCTTGTAGCTCTGACTCAGGCAGCACACAGGCAATTTTTATGTAACAAAGTGTTTGTACCCCCATAATACTCTAAAATTTAAAAATAAAAATAATTGTAAATAAATAAATAAAAGTCAGTATTAGAAAAAAACAAACATGAAGGACATCATTTCAGTTCCAAGGGTGTGCTGTGAATTGCACTCTAAAGTGATACATGTTAATAAAAAGGCAATGACCTAGTTTTTGGATTTTGATCTATGGAAACACCAATTAATGACAAGCTATGAATAAGATATGAGATGTCTTCCACACATCAGAGAGGAATCAGAATTGGTCAAGGATATAGAATTTATTCACTTTCCTTCAAACCTGTAGCATATCTCCATGTGCAAAATGATGGCTTTAACATATGTGTGAAGAAAAATCTATAAAATTATAATGAAGAACTTAACATACCATTTGACTACACAATCTATTTAAACATTTATAAAACTCTAATAAATCTAGTAAATCTTTAAAATCTAGTAAGCACAGACCAGAATACCATAAATAAAATAAAATTGCCTCTTTGGTGAATGTAGAGAGGTTGGTCTTTAAAATAAATTTAAAAATGCATTTCAAAACGAAGAAGAGAGTTTCTGGCTATTGCAGGCTTTGATTGAAATGGGTATAGAAAACAGCTGAACCAGAAAGAAGTAAATAGGATAAGCACCTATGTATAGTCACATTGTTTTTTAAAACTCGGTGGTTTTTATTCTCTCTTTTGAAAGTTCCAGTAAGAGTATATAGGCTTGAATTATATGTATAACTTAAGGCCCAATTTACCAGACTTCCAGCTATACTACAAGGATATAGTAACCAAAACAGCATGGTACTGGCACAAGAATAGGACATAGACCAATGGAACAAGGCTGAGAACCCAGATATAAAACCATCCTCATATTGCCATCTGCTCTTTGACAAAGCAGACAAAAACATATACTGGGAAAAGAATTCCTATTCAGTAAATGGTGCTGGGAAAATTGGATCCGCACCTCCCACTTCTCACAAAAATCAACTCACAATGGGTGATAGACTTACACATAAGGCATGAAATCATAAGAATTCTAGAAGAAAAGGTTGGTAAAACTCTTACAGATATCAGCCTAGGCAAAGAATTTATGAAGAAGACCCCAAAGGCAATCACAGCAACAACAAAAATAAATGAATGGGACTTGATCAAATTAAGTAGCTCTGTACAGCCAGGGAAACTATCATTAGAGTGAATACAGAATAGGAGAAAATATTTGCATGCTGTACATCGGATAAAGGACTGATAACTAGAATCTATATAGAATTCAGGAAAATCAGCAAGAAAAAATCAACCCCATTAAAAAGTGGGCAAAGGACATGAATAGAAAATTTTTGAAAGAAAATAGACTTATGGCCAAGAAGCATGAAAAAATGCTCAGCATCTCTAATTATCAGAGAAATGCAAATCAAAACCACAATGATATATCACTTAACTCTAGTAAGAATGGTTTTTATAAAAAAGTCCCAAAACAAGAAATTTTGGCATGGATGCAGAGAGGTACAAACACTCACGCTGCTGGTGGGACTGCAAACTATTATAACCTCTATGGAAAATAATATGGAAATACCTCAAAGAACTAAAAGTATGACTACCATTTGATCTAGCAATACCACTAGTGGGCCTACTCAAAGGAAAAAAAAATGACATTCTATATTAAAAAAACAAAACAAAACTGCACTTGAATGTTTATGGCAGCACAATTCACAATTGCAAAGATGTGGATACGGTGCAAGTGCCTATCAATACAGGAGTGGATTAATAAAATGTGGTATATGTATACCATGGAGTACTATTCATCCATAAAAAATGGTGTACTACCTATTGTATTATCCTGGATGGAGCTGGAGCCCATTATACTATGAAGTATCACAAGGATGGAAAAACAAACACCACACGTACTCTCTATTAAATTGGTACTAATCAGTCAACACTAATGTGCACATATGGGAGTAACATTCATTGGATGCCGGGCAGGTGGGAGGAGAGAGGAGGAGATAGATAAATTTACACCTAATGGATGCAGTGTGCTCTGTCTGGGGGATGGGCACTCTCATAGCTCTGACTCAGGAGGTACACAGTCAATTTATGTAACCAAAGCATTTTAACCTATAGTGCTCTGAAATAAAAAATAATAGAAAAATAAGACCCAATCTAAACAAAATATTAAGAGAAAAACATATCTTCACTCACGACTGCAAGAGGAGGAATGTAAATTGACACAGGATTTCTGGCTTTTCTCCTACACTTCACTTCACCCCATAAGAGGTAGAGCAAGTTATCCTACACAAGCTTTATGAATAATAGAGATGATATTTAGCTCTTCATCTATTATACTTGACTGAGTTTTTCAGAAATTAAGTACAGAAATGTACTGCGATATCATATGCATTTGCATTCCAACACCTGTGCAAGAAGATGGTAGGGTCCCAGCTACACAAAATAATTTTAGAGCCAGTAAGAATGAGAACTAATGTTTATACCAATCTAATTATTTCTCAAATGAGGAATGCACTGTCTAAGGAGGTTAATTAACCTTTTTAAGGGCTTACGGTTAATTCATGGCAGAAGTACGCATTAAAATTCCAATTTATTGACCATCAAGGTCATGTTTATTAAAGACTCCTTCCAACTTACTATATTTGAATATCCATAAGCTACAAAGCCAGAACACCTCAATTCTGTATCTAGTTCCTTCTCTTATTACTTATTAAGCTACTTAGTTTTCTTTTCTGCAAAATGAGGCTCAAAAATGTTTTTCTGGAGTAGGATGTCATATATACATGAGGAGTCATCTGTAAACTGTACTGTCAAATAAATATCCAGTTCATGATATTATCTTACTATAACTATTTTTCTAATCTGAATCATAATGAGTAAAATATAAACTTAGTATTTTTAAATATTAGTAGAATTTAGCAATGTCAATTACATAAGAAAGTGTAACCAGTTAATTTTAATGAAATCGAGTTTAAAATATATTTATTTTATTTGAAACATATAGAATTTAGGTTATACTTTATAATAATGGTGAAATTATAATTTTTTATGAAAAGTGAATGAATCAAAGACTATACAAATATAACATATGGATACTTTCCTAGCTAAACAAAGATGCAAAAAATCCTTATTCACACTGCCATTATCACATCAATTGCTCTTTTTTTATTTTATTTATTTCAACATATTATGGGGGTACAAAAGTTTAGGTTATATATATTGCCCTTTCCACCTCCCTCCCCCCCCAAATCAGAGCTTCAAGCATGTCCATCCCCTAGACGGTGCGCATCGCACTCAACATGTAGGTATACACCCATCCCCTTCCCCCACCTCACATCTGCCCGAAACCCAATTAATGTTATTCCTAAATGTGCTCTTAGGTGATGATCAGTGAAACCAATTTGCTGGTGAGTACATGTGGTGCTTATTTTTCCATTCTTGGGATATTTCACTTAATAAAATGGGCTCCAGCTCTATCCAGGAAAATACAAGAGGTGCTATGTCACCATTGTTTCTTATAGCTGAGTAGTCCTACCATTTGATCCAGCAACCCCATTATTGGGCATCAACCCAGAAAAACAAAGGACATTCTATAAAAACGACATCTGCACTTGAATGTTTATAGCAGCACAATTCACAATTGCAAAGATGTGGAAACAACCCAAGTGCCCATCAATACATGAGTGGATTAATAAAATGTGGTATATGTATACCATGGAGTACTACTCAACAATTGCTCTAACTTTTGAATCCATCATCCTTAGATGCCTTGTTTATCCTTTTCCATCCCTTTTCTTACCCTCTAAATCAGATTCACCTGCATTCACTCAGTGTTACTTTCCATTTTTGTTATTATATTTGACAGTTATTTTAGTAACAAACACAAATCATAGAAAAATGTTTTTCCTTAAATAGAAATAATGTCTTAAAATATTTTACTATAGGCCAGGCGCAGTGGCTCACGCCTGTAATCCTAGCACTCTGGGAGGCCAAAGTGGGTGGATCACTCGAGGTCAGGAGTTCGAGACCAGCCTGAGCAAGAGCAAGACCCCATCTCTACATCTCTACTGAAAATAGAAAGAACTTATATGGACAGCTAAAAATATATATAGGAAAAAAAAAAAATTAGCCAGGCATGGTGGCGCATGCCTGTAGTCCCAGCTACTTGGGAGGCTGAGGCAGAAGGATCACTTGAGCCCAGGAGTTTGAGGTTGCTGTGAGCTAGGCTGACGCCACAGCACTCTAGCCTGGGCAACAGAGTGAGACTCTGTCTCAAAAAAAAATATTTTACTATACTCTCGATTAAACAGTTTGAGAAAAGCAGATGGGTTCAAATAAAGAATTGTCATTTATTCACCCTACTTCTCAGCTATGAATTTGACCTGTGGGATGATTGTACTGATGGTGTCACTGCATACATGATGATGTCCTTAATCCCCAACTTCCTTTCAAACATTACAACAAAGTCAATGGATTAGATACAAAGAAAAGGTCACAAAGGAACTCAACCTGCATATACTTAACTTTAAACAAGTCTTTGTTTACAGAGTGACCTTCCATTAAGAATATTATTAAAAACCTGAAAGGAAGGTAACCTTATGTGTTATTTTGTAAAGTATCACATCTAACTTTGATAATTCGTTGTAATTTTTAGAGCACTCTTTATTTAATGCTGGACCTCAAAGCAATGCATAATTATGTCTAAGATGCTAAAAATTGACAAATGAAACCCAAAATTGGGTCTAGCCCAGTCAAATGAATCATATCAATTTAAAGTATTCATAAATCCTAACTTTATGATCATCCAAATTAACTGTACTTATTTCAAATGGTGCCAATACATTTTCATTAATTTACTCATTTTGACAAATATTTATTGAATGCTTACTATGTTAGAAATTCACTGACCTCTCCTGAAAACAACTTAGGTGTCGTTTCACTGATGCCTTCACTATTCTTGAACCACATGCAATGAATCAGGAAAATTTCTATTTCAGGTTCATTAAGATATGAAAACAGTATATAATGTTGATGGAGTTTCTTGAAATGCCATTAATATTATCCAAGAGTCAATTTATCTTTTTAGCATTTGTTGTCCAACCTCACATTCTAAGTGACTCCTTGTGCATCCCAGGGGGCTAGAAATGGCAGCTACATAGAGTCAGTTTGAGCTCCACATAACTATCATGGAACTTGCTGTGTTTTTTCTCTTCTTCCTGTGGCCCAATATGTGGTCAGAGAGGTAGTCAGGGTAAGAACAAGCCAAGCCTTCTAGGCCATCATATGAATTGCTCAGAACTGAAATTGAATTAAAAGGAAATGACCTGCCGGGGAGAACAACGTACCTGGGGTATGTCATCAGCAGTCTAATCAGAAAGGTGACTCAGATGGTTCTTAGGCAGCCCACACAATTAACTCTGGAATCTGCAGCCAGGAAAATATCATTTTATCTCAAATTCAAGTCCTGTGATTGTCACCTAAAAAGAGAGATTGAAGGAGAATACCGAATGCAAAACACTCCATTAAATGTTTCTTTCTTTATGCTTTGCTATCACCCTCCCACTTTATTTATGTTTTTATACTATCCATCTTATATACACCCTCAGGCAAATGTGCACATATCCCAGAATAGTAATACACAAAGTGATGTAGTATACATAATTATTCCACCACAGCTTAAGTTTATATTTTTAGAGTGTATAAGAGCATGTGAAAAATTCCTCTCCTGCAGATGAAATGTTCTTTGATATTCAGTCTTGAAAAGGTTATTAGCTCTAATAAAAACTTTAAAAATAGGGAAACTTCTATAAAATATCCCATTTATATACCGTTTGGTAGACTTGTGTAGGAATAACTTTTAGAAATTCTAGGAAAAGAGGAAAACCTCAAAACATTAAAATGTACCACATTGTTGGGAAGGGTACATCCAAATGTGAACCTTCATCATGGAGTTATTAGGTAGAATTTTGTGTTTATAGGCAGGACAGGACAAGTAACATTCCTAGAAAATCAATGTGAGGTTCAACATCTTCTTAGCTTCAGAAGAACCCCTGAGGCAGGGGGAGAGAAATGGTTGACTCACACATCTAATTATTTTTCTCCTCCTATTTCTTTCCTTCTTCTCAAAAGGGAATAAGCACAGATTAAATATGCAAATATGAAGAGAAAAAATATCTATTTTTGAATAAGTTGAGATGAGATTCTTTCAACAAGGAACAAATATTCACTGAGATCCTTTTCTGTTTCAAGGCACTATACTTGGCACCAGGGATACATGAAAAAAATGACAGAAACAGTGCCTGCTGGGCTGGATTGTTCTAGATAGAATGCAAATAATTAGGAAAGATTTGATAATATTATATGATAAATGCCAGCTTTGAATTTCAGGGTGCTATCAGAGCACTTTGTCTAACCTGGATTTTGGAAAAAAGTGGAGATCGAGAAACTGACTAGTCACCTAACCTTAGCCTAGTCTCTTGCTACAACTGCAGGCTGTTCCTGAATTTTGCTTCACCTCAGATCTCTTGACACTCACACACACACACACAAACACAAACACACTTCAGTCCATGGCAGTTTCCTTTATAACCTATAAGAAGGGCTAGGTCTTGCTCCCCTTATTTTTTGCCCCCATTTTATCCTACACATACTGTCAGGAGTCCTTATATGAAATCATGTATTTCTCAGAACCCCATGTCAGCTTATCCTGTCCCTGCCCTCTTCCCCTGCACAGTAAATCCTCATGTAGTGCTTTCTTACTATTTATACATCTTTGATTTTTATGTCACTTGCATAATCTTACATAACATGATTTACTGAGTGCTTTCCATATGACAGAAATTTCTAAATACTTTATATCCATCATTTTTTCCTGTAGTATATCCCTAACAAATAATACAATGCCTAGCACAAAGGTCCAATAAATATTTGTTGAATAATTTTATGACATTATACCAATTTGCAATAATATGCATTATCCAACTTGGCTTAGACTAAGCAACGTGACTGTGAGGCAAAACAATAGCTCTCAGCTTCCTTTTACAAGCTATACTTATGGCAGAATTTGCTATCTCAACTTTCCTTGTCTATTCTTGGGTTATTCTTTTGTTGTTTCCTATGTTTAAGTCTACAGCATGACAACATTTTTTTTCCTTTTCTCATGATTTCACAATTAAAACTTAGTGATATAATCATATATCTTAATGGAGGTATGTCTTGTTCCTGGTGAACCAAGCACCTGTGTTGGTGGTTCCAGGTACATCAATTCTTGGGCCTCTGGGTGGCTTTCTGGTTGCAGGTTGCAGTAGTGGTGTACCAGGAGGGTGAGTGGGCTCTCGAACTCCTGGCTAGCTGGCATGGTGTGGGGAAAGGCAGTTGCAATGGTAATAAAGTGCTCTTCTATGTCCCAAGTGCTGTATACTTGTGTTGGCAATGGTTGCAGTGGGCTGTGTGGGCTGGCCTCAGGCCAATAGATGGTGCTTGCAGGTAGAAGCCAGCTGAGGTGGTGGTGGTAGGGTGTTTATGACCAATGTCAGTCCCCCAGGAGGAGTACTTAATTGTCTCACCTGGTGGATTGGGTTATGGCACCCCCAAAACCCTGGATCCCGCACTCTCTCTTGGTGGGATGGGAGGGCAAAGCTGGGTGGAAACAGATCAGGCAAGCTTGTGCTCAGGCCTCCCAGTGGCAAGTGCCTGCACCAGCTGCAATGGGTGGCAACGGAGCAATTTTATGAGCCCTGATGAAATGCTTGTGTGAGGGGCAGCATTTTTATAGACTTTGGCAGCATAATTATTAATGAAAAAATGAAATATAATGAAAGGGTAAAAATAAGTGTAGCAAAGGTTTCTAAAAAATTCAATTGTTTATGTATTTGATAGTTTCATTGGTATAAATTAAAATGACAGATAACTTTAGCAGGCCAGTAAGATATTTTCTTTATTTTGTGTTATATGTTAATAATTTAATGTTTCTATACATTTCAAGTATACAAAAAGTCCTATAAAGCTTATCATAATTCTTGCTTCTAAGCCTTATGGCCCAAATTTTAAATCAGCATGTCTATTTGGGGACCTAGAAATCTGAATTTTCAACAGTCATAAGGATGATTCTGATCTATATAATCTGATAATCAAATCCTTGAAATATGGAGTAGTCACAAGCGCCTGTGACAGAAAAGAGAAGGCCAAAGTTATAAATCTTACTTTAATTTTACTAGTCCTGTGATCATTAGAAAATATTTTATTTTTCTTGACTGTATTCTTCTTGCCTGTAATATGAAAGAGTAAATCAAATTTGAATTTTCAACATGAAATAAATTCTTAAATTTTGAATATTTTAACCTAATTTATGATATCATATTGTTAATTAAATACTGCATTAAACACATAAACTTTTCATCTCCAGTGATCTTTGTTATTACAAAGAATATAAATTCAAATTGTATTTCATCTACAAAGAAGTATGTCCCTGGATTTCCTGGATTTGAATGTAAGACTATGAGGTCTATGCACTTGTGGTCGTGATATGGAGAGATTAATAGTAATGATGAAAATTTGGGGGATTATTAAATAGAAATACTTATTTCAAAAGTTGTAATTCATATTATGCTACAGAAAAAAATTCTGATTAGCCTAGAGTCCATTTAACTAACATGCAATTAAGTACTTTTTTTACTTTTTTTTAAACAGAAAGGAGAAAAAACTAAAAGAAAACAGTAAGTCCAGGTAAAAAAAGAATGCTTTCTAGGGTAGTGTCCACTAAAGATTAATTCTTACAATTACACCTGCAGAATGGCTCAATGATAGCATGTATAAAGCAGGGACCCAGAGGCATGTCATGAGATTTTATCAAAGAGAACTTGACTTTGACTATAATACCCTATTAGGATACCAACACTTGTAAAAAATATCCATATGTTAAAATCAAAAACAAAGGATGATCATGTCATTTCTTAGTTTAACAGAAAAAAAAATCAGTTAAGAATTCCGTAGTTTAAGTGTTACTAATAATATTGTTTAACTTTTATTATGTGCTTCACAATATCAAAATATGCTTACAGTGTGTCAGTATTACAATTAGAGAAGAATATTAATCAGCATGAGTAAGACAGAGAAAGTGTAACTATATACTTGCAAAGACCTCATAACCAATAGGTATCAGGCCCATCACTGGAATCCAGAACTTATTTCACTAAACCATGCTCACAGACTGAGAGTAACGGAGGGACTTTTATTATCTTGCCTAATGTAGTTCTCTCTTAATTACAATTACTCTAATAACTTTATTTCATGGTATGTATAATTATCTGTAATTTTTTATGTATAATTAGAATATATACTTCATAAAAGTGATACCATGCCCACTCTGTTCTCTGTTATATTATCTTGAACTGTGCCTAGGAGGGCATGGGCACTTAGATTTGTTTAATGATTAAATAATAAAGGAAAAGTCACTTGCTCATTTGTTCTTTCTTTCTTCTTTTTTAAATGAACAACCTAGCTAATTTCTATTCACAACCTAACTTGACATCTACAAAACAAAGCCATGAGAAGACACATTTTGGATGTATTAGAGGAGATTCTGTGAACTTTCTGTTTATAACTGTCAGGAATTCGGGAAGAGTCTGATATTTTACTCTGCTTGCAAGCTCACAATTTTGCCTGCCACTGTTTCATAGCTGTTGACAGAAGCCACAAGACTCCTGGGCCGGGAACAAAGCACTTGATTACTCATGATACAACAGACAGCATGAGCTTCAAGTTCTCATCAGTTCTCTTTGTCCTCCACAAGTCATGTTCAGATATCTATGAATAAATAATCTGAGTAAAACACACTTACTTCCAAAGTCAATGTTGGTAAAATGCTTTGTAGATGAAAAATTGTTGATTGTCACTGTGCTAAAAATGGTCAAAGTGTGCTTCACTCCTGTGGTGATGATCTAACCAAATACATGGAAAGAGAAACCGGCTTCAAATAACAAAATTCCTTTGATCAGAGTATATAAGACAGAAGTGTGATTAGGGAACAGACTGACCACCTGTGAATGAAAATAATAATTTAAAATGTTGGTAACAAACATTCAAAAGCACAACAAAAAGAAGAATTCCCAGTATCAAATTTGTCATACAAACATATCAGTTAGATTACAACGGAAGGATGAGTAATTAAAAGTGAAAGAGATTATCCAATTGATGGTACAAATATTCATACACATAAATGACATCAAAAACAGCCTGGAATATACTTTGAAAACATTGTATCAAAGTCTAAATTAGCATTTTTAAGAGAATATGGCTTCCTTGCATTAGAGGTTTTATTTAATGAAGAGAGGCCATAGTTTGATTGGCTTCGTGAGAAGAATATGAACATATGATCATGAATGATTTTAAAAGTAGGAGATGCTGGGCATTTCTCAGATAAGTGAAATTAAAATAAAGAATAAGTCTAAAGAGTTCAACTAAAACTGGCTTAATTTCTTATAAGCAAATTAAAGTACTATAGTCAGTGGTGGAAGAAGCAAAGTGTCTTCATATAAGATAATCACGGCATTAAGGATAAAAAGTGTTCATAAAAAAGGGGGAAAATAAATGTAAGTAATTCTATTTTGTATGTTAACAAAGGAAAAAGAAGCAAAGCTTACAAAACAAAACTTAGTCACCTGATAACTGCATAACTGCATTAGGAAATGAAGTATTAAATGAGAATTTAAGGAACTAAGAGTTTATGTAACAGTTGGTTAAATATCAAGCGCCTTTTTTCAGAAAGTTTCAGTACCACAAATGGAGACAAGTTCAGAGTACAAATACGAGAATGGGTTACTGAGCACTAAGAGGTTCTTTTTTTGATTGTTCATTTGTTTTGTTTTCACATAGTAAATGACATAAATGTGGCTATTGGCTAGTAAAAAAAAGAGTTGCTGTTTACTACATAACTACAGAAACTGTACAACTGAATCTTGTGAATAAATAACTCCTATTCAAGGATAAAGCTGCATTAAGAAATCCTTATTGTCAAGACAATGACTATAGGATTTGCCGAAGTGATTAAAAAATGACAATAGGGTATAAAGTAGTCCAAGAGATGAAATATGGTTAAGAAACTGTTGTGTAATACACAGAAGTCAAGAAGGCAAACAAAAAGAGAAACGATCTATCCTCAGACTGTTATAAGATGTGGATAGTCAGTATTTTGAAGCTTACTGTAAATTTCTGTAAAGCTAATATACATATACATATGGTTAATAGTTAATAAAATTTTTCTGAGGGGAGAATGTAGTCATGAGGTATAAAACCTATCCTATGAACAGAAGAAAATTTATACAAGAAAAAAATAGTGCAATGAAGTGAGAAAATTAAAAGATTCAAATATCTTTTACATACAAATAAAATCAGTTACCAAATGCAAAAGAAAAATATTATTTTCCCAGAAACCTTGGTAAAATTTCCAAATTAGCATCCTGACATCCTTTAATTTTCACCATATAGTTAGTATTATTTTTCCTTATTTGTTTGGTAGGAAAAGATGAAAATCCAAATTATGACTACATTAAGTTCTCACTTAATGTCGTAGAGAGGTTATTGGAAACTGCCACTTTAAGCAAAACAGTGTATAATGAAACTAATTTTACCATAGGCTAATTGGTATTAACAAGACTTAAGTTTTTATGGTATATTTCTGGTCACAAAAATGTCACCAAACTTCTGAATAAAGACCCAAAACACTTCTAATATTAAACATTGAAATAATTGTGAGCTATACGTACACTTAGGAAAGATTAATAGCAATACTGTAAGACAATTATTTATCCAATTTTTGATGAATCAGTGAATGAAGTTGGTCAAGGGGTGGTAGGTTAAATTAATTAATAAATATTTGCAAAGCCAAAATAGTAAGGAGCACCAGAATTGTAAGGAGCACCTCCTGCTACCATGCTGTTCAAAAATAAGTAATAACAAACATAGCTAGCACACTGAATGCTTTTGTACTGTGTCATTTAGTGTCATGAATTTGCATAATTATTGTTTATTTTAGGAATTTTTGTTTGACAATCATGTATATTCATTCATTCATTCATTCATTTTCCAAACCACTTATTCCAGTTTAGGGTCTTGAGTTATCAGAGCCTATTCAGGCAGCTCAGGGCACCAGTTGGAGTCAACCCTGGCCAGGATGCCATTCCATCTCAGCACTCACACAAATACACAGACACACACACACACACACACACACACACTCACTCTCACACATTCTCTCACACTGGGACCATTTGGACACGCCAATGACCCTCTCGTGCACAGCTTTGGGATGTGGGAGGAACCTGTACTCTGGAGTAAACCCACGCAGACATGGGGAGAACATTCAAACTCCACACAATGACTCCACCCAGAAATGGATCTTTCTCTCATTAATGTTATAGCAAAATTACATTATTCAAAGACTTGCTGACTTCTGTCAAAAACGCAGTTTTCTCATCATTGAAACACTAAACATTATATTGCTTAACAGTTGCTTATGTTAACCTCCTGTTGTTATTCAATGTTACTATTAGAGAACAGAAGACTTACCTAACAAATTATTCTCACATGGAACAATAGATATAATTGGAAGTTGTAACAGACAATAATTTTCATTTGAAAAAGTTATAAGCAGAGTTAGTATACCTTCTCACTTTGAAGTATGTTATGGATTGAGATCTTTTGGGTCTAAGCTGTGTAAGTAGAAAATAAAAGAACAAAAAAGGAATTTGCTTTAGAAAGGTAAAATTGAAATAACAGAATGAAAAGACTAAAATCAACAGGATTTAACCTTCAGTAATCAGGAAAAAAAAGTACTTCCGAAATATTCTGGATCTTATATGAAATCATAAATAAATGGACAAACATTGACTGCATTTTTTTTTTTTTTTTGAGACAGATTCTCTGTTGCCCGGGCTAGAGTGCTGTAGCGTCAGCCTAGCACACAGCAACCTCAAACACCTGGGCTCAAGCAATCCTACTGCCTCAGCCTTCCAGAGTGCTAGGATTACAGGCGTGAGCCACCGTGGCTGGCCAAGTGCATTTTATTATTATGAATAAATATGGTATTTAAAGGTAGGTATACACTCCAAGTCAAAACTTGCTTGCTGAATCAGCCAAGTGCTGTCCGTCAATACACCCTTCAAATGTAGTACCATCTCAATAAGGAATTAAATACTGTTTAATAAACCAAAAGGATTGGAGTTGAACACTTAACACTGGATTTCCCTAATATAATTAGGTGACAAATCTTCAATGGTGATGATTATAATAAAAACAAAAAATTAGTGCTAAGTTTATTTGTTATATTGATGTGGACACCTATGATTGTATTAATTGTAATTAAACTTCAAAAGTATCATTTATTGATTGTCTGCACAAAGCCCCAAAAGCAGTGAGCAAAAATCAGGATACTCTTTTTTTTGAGATTATTAAAAGCTAACTAGCTCAAATGATTTTTATCAAAAAATTGCGTATCATTCCACTATTTATCTTTTTTCTAAATTAGATGCATGGCATGTTCCCATGCTTTTATGTGTTAACATAGCAAGTGACTTTTTTGTAATTAAGCGTTTTTATTGAAATATTCAAAAGTGTATTATTTTGTGACCTCAAATTTAACTTCTCCCTTCCATTCCATGGCAGTAGGCAAGGTGTCTGGCAGTCTCTCTTATATGAATGAATAGTTGAACATTTCTTTTAAAGAATGGAATACAATATGCTGTAGAATTGCATAAAAAATACTCAGTGAAGGGAAAAAAGGCTCTGGGACCTTGGATGTCAGTTTCAAGAGAGACAAATTTATAGGTATAACAGTTTGTCTTTTATAACTGACACATAAGGTCTCAGAGGTCTTTTTCCTTATCACTAAGGATTTTTCATGCATTTCCTACAATATGAAAAAACTAAGTGTAACATTTAGACATTTTTACTGCATACTAAAAGGAATTCTGTCAACTTTACTCTAGGACCATACCTGAAAATCAATTTTAATATTAGATTAAAACTATCTTTAATAGTAATATGACTTCTACATCATTGCAGTAAATAAATGTTAAATTAAGCTTGCTAAGTAATTTGATATTTCACCAGAAATCGGTAACAAAGCAGCTATCTGCTCTTGTGGTATAGTAGGCACCAAATAAGGTATGTTCTCTTTGAGATTCACTTAAAAAGATGTGGTTATCACTGATAGAACTGCACCAGAAATACGAATGACACGCACTAGTGGCCTAAAGGACTAATCAAACTCTTTAAAATGAAATTTTAAAGTGTCTAGGGCATTGACACTTTAGTGTCATAGACACGTGAAGTGTCTAGGGCATTGAAAAAAAATAATTACTGTGTCTCAATGAAGCTCAATTATTGAATAACACAATGCTAGGGAAATTATTCTAAAACTGTTTGAAATCGTATAAAAATATTGATCAATCAATGAGGCCATTTAAGCACAGGAGCTGATTCCACCTTTACAGTAATCACTGTTTTCAATGATTCATTTCTATCTTTGACCAAAATGGTACTAGTTTGTCAAATTCAACCGAACAATCTGATCCATGACCATGATATATCTAACTTAATTTATTGTTAAACTTACTTTCATTTTTTTAGCAAAGTTTTGTAGTTCTCAGTGTGCAGGTCTTGTACATATTGAACTATAATTATCACAAAATATTTTACATTTTGAATGCTATTATGTATAATACTCAAATTTTAATTTCATATTTTATTGCTAGTATATAGAATTACTATATCTTAATAGTGGTACTGGTTACACAGATGTATATCTGTTTTATAATCCATTAAACTATGCACTTAAAATAGTAAATTTTTCTATATGAAAATTATGTCAATAAATTTGATTCAAGGCTAAGTCTGGTAACACATTTACTACACAGGATTTTGGAGATAAATAAGTGAGATAATGCATGTAACATGTTTATCATGTTCCCTAACAAAAATATGCACTTGACAAAAATTATCTGTTATTATTTTTGAATTCTGTATTTGGACATATATTCTTTCAATTAAAATTTTTTTGCAATACACATACTTGGGAATTCAGACAATATCATCTTCATATGTAAACATAACATCTTGCTGGACAGTTTTTAATATCTTAACCCTATCAATATAAAATCTGTGTAAAGGCAGGGGATGTTATTGATTTAAATCTCACAATCTGAATCCTTTGAAGACATTGTTGGTTGCCTTTAGTTTTTCTGCTTACACCTCTATCTTCCTTGCCCCAAATTAAGCTATAGTTCACTTCAAACTTTATAATAGTCGTGCTCCACAAAATATCATTTGTGTGCTTTGCTCACTTTTTTTCCTCAAAGTTATTTGCTGACACAAAACACCTCCTACTCTTAGAGCAGGATGACTGTGCAGTGTGGGACACCAGGTTTTGTTGTGTTGATGTCCTTCACCATGTATTATTATATCAACTGCCTCTTTTTTCATTCACTGTATTCTTGGTAGCAGAAAACCAAATTTCTCTAGGGATGTACTTATCTATATGCAATGTTAATTATAATAAAATAGGAGTGATCAAAACCAAACTCACATGGCAGGGAGTTTTGGTTTATAGATACAGACTTTAATATATTTAATACAAAACAAGTAGAAAGTGAGTATGACTTCTACTCCTATCTGAAGATGAAATTGTAGGATGGAATGATTAATGATTCCCCTAATGCCTCATAATCTTTAAGTAGCCTGAAACCAAGGGAGTCTGAATCCAGCAGCCAGACTCTCAAACATTATATTCTCCTACTACTCAAAATTCTCTTTCCTAATAAAATGAGTAACTTTAAAATTAGTTACAATGAATTATGAGATTTAAATGATCCATGGTTAAATCAATCCATTTTATATCCTCTAGTGAAAACATAATGATGGGCATGGCCTTGAACTTAGACATTCACTGATAAAATATTTATATTATCACTGCTAAAAATGTAAATAGGCACCAGATCAGTAATGTGAATTTTCCAAGCTTATAAAAGTGGAGCCTGACAGCATGGCTATGAGAAAAGGAACAATGATCCCAGACACTCAGTTTAATTCTCATTATGGATGGATTCTTTAGTGGGAGTCAAGTAAATTCCTCTTAGGCTCACCTTTGATTTCTGCTTATGGTAATGGAACCAAGTTTGATTCAGTATGATACATTTAAATTATTTTAAAAGATGCAGGTATATTTTCCCTTTTCTACAAAGTATTTGATTATTGGTCAATTTGTGCTCAGTATAAAATGAGTTTTTATGCAGCTTTTTAAAAAGCAGTGGAGGTAAGACTCTGACTCTATCATCAAATCTTGGGCTGTGCAATGTGTCTTCGATAATTTAAAGATGCTGTTTCAGGGGGTTCTGGAAATAAGACCCCTGAGAACAGCTTGAGGCAATGAAAGTGTATTTATTCTTCGTTTTAATTTTGTTGCTGAGGACCCTGAACACCGACAAAGAAAGACATTTTTGTTTTGTTCAATAATTTGAAAACTGCAGCATCCCTTGTGACCTGGTGCATAATAGAAAGCATCTCTAGTGACTGAAGTAAATTTATAAAAACAACAAAACTAAATAAAT
>CM052445.1:24469468-24503994 GCA_028533085.1 Varecia variegata | reverse complement strand
AGAATATGACTTAAAATAAAAGTTAAGGCAGCCAGTAACTAGGTCTGAAAATGTCAACATCAGAAATCAAAATCAGCAAATATTATTTTGTTAAATATTTTCCAAGTAATGAAACAGAACAAGGAGAAAATAGGAAACAATTACTTTTCAAATGTCTTCGTAATAAAACATAAATAATAAATATGATGACATTGTACTCATACTTGAATTATTGCCAATATTTGTTCATACCTTTCAATATTTCACCCTGAGGGAAGCCCTCGAGGTCCTAGTAGCCATTTTGAGTTTTTTCCTTTTAGCCCTTTTCTTCAGTCTCAATGCAAAAATTGGGAGCCCATCCAATCTTAGCCTTTAATTGGGACATTAATTGGGCCTTTGGTGCCCTAATTATGAATAAAGTAATTATAGTAATTATAGATAAATTAGAGTAATAATTGCTAATTATAAATAAAGTCAATCTGAAGTACAATTGAAATGTACTTACAAATGGTTGTTTAAAGTGACAGCATCATCTCAAACATCACGTTGCATTATGGTTTGCATTTCTCATTATATCTGGGTAAGAATTTCAAAAAACTGAAATTATAATTACATAGATTTCTTAAAAATGAGTTTAATTCTTAACCTATTCTCCATTCTTTGAAGAAAAGTAATATATGTTTGCCATTTGTGGGATAATAAAAGATTTGTTTCCTAAATTATGTGAATGGTTCTCATAAATTACGTGGAAGTAGTGATAAGTACATTTGCATTGTCAGAGTTATTGAAATGAAAGCATAGCTTTGACAGAAACTTATTTTAGTGATAATTTTAATTTATTTTAAAATGTACATCTATAAAACATTTTAAGATCCTACCATACAATTTCTCTTGATCCATAAGTTTGACATTATTTATTTATTTATATTTTTAATTATTAATGGGTACCTACTAGTATATCTTTACAGGGTACATGTGATGTTTTGATACAGGAATATAATGTGAATTAATCAAATCAGGATAATTGGGGTAGCCATCATGTCAGTCATTTATCATTTCTTAATTAAGTAATTAAGAGACTTGACTGGAGCCAGATGATTTATATATGTATAATATCTCTAATCACACAACAAACATATAGGGGTTGGGATGAGATTAACAGGGTTGATATTATCCCTATTTTAAAAATAATGAAACTTATGTTATAAATGTTTAAATAACCAGGCAAATAACACACAGGTATAACAGCAAATGGCAGGGTTGGGATTTGAGCAGAGATAGATTTCATTCCAAAACAGATAATCTTTTCAAAAATCTATACCATCATTTTTATAAGTGAATGACTACAAGGAGAAATGAATGCCTACTCTAATTAGTTTGGATTTATAGATATTTCAAAAAATAAAACGTATCTACTTTCTTTTCTACCACTGCTTATTTAAAATACTAAAAGGAATCATATTTTATTGTACTTTTAAAATCATCACTTTTAATATCTGAATCCCTTTTTTAGGGATTTATTTTCTAGCTTTCTAACCACCAAATGTCTGTTGCTCATTTTTTTATATATTTATATATAAAAATATTTGTATATTTATATGTTTTTTATAATTTATATTTTCCCCTATAATCACCTTCTCATGATTATATATCCTTTTCTAATATAATATAATTAACTTACATTCTATTAAAGTGATTAAATTATCTATAAAGAAAATGTGGTGTATATATACAATGAAATACTATTCAGCTATAAAAAAAAGAATGAAATCATGTCTTTTGCAACAACATGGGTGGAGCTGGAGGCCATTATCTTAAATGAAATCACTCAGAAACAGAAACTCAAATATTGTATGTTCTCACTTATGAGTGGGAGGTAAATAATGAGTGCACATAGGTATGGAGAGTGGATTAATAGACATTGGAGACTTGGAAGGGTTACAAGGGATGTTGGATGAGAAATTACTTAATGGGTACAATGTACACTATTCAGGTGATGGTTACACAAAAAGCCCAGACTTCACCACTACACAATATATCCATATAACAAAACTGCATTTTTAGGCCGGCATGGTGGCTCACGCCTCTAATCCTAGCACTTGGGAGGCCGAGGCGGGCGGAACGTTTGAGCTCAGGAGTTCGAGACCAGCCTGAGCAAGAGTGAGACCTGAGACCTTTTTTCTACTAAAAATAGAAAGAAATTATCTGGCCAACTAAAAATATATAGCAAAAATTAGCCACGCATGGGGGCGCGTGCCTGTAGTCCCAGCTACCCGGGAGGCTGAGGCAGTAGGATCGCTTGAGCCCAGGAGTGTGAGGTTGCTGTGAGCTAGGCTGATGCCACGGCACTCACTCTAGCCCGGGCAACAAAGCGAGACTCTGTCTCAAAAAAAAAAAAAAAAACTGCACTTTTAGCCCTTAAATTTATAGAAATAAAATTTTTAAAAAATAAACAACATATATTCTAATTCATCATTTAGACTAGATATAGTTTCTATCTTGACAGGTCTGTTAGGGAAATAGTTACTGAACTCTCAGACAGGTATCACACCCTGGCTTGGCTGCTTGCCACTGTATGATATTGTACTGCAATTTCCTCTTCTGAAAAATGAAGAAATAAAATTTATCTTTCATATTTGCTGAGAGTTAAAACAAGAACTAAAGTAAAAACTAATCTTATGCCAGGCACATAGTTAGAACAGATAGTAATAAATAGTGAGTATAATTATGAAAACATCCTAATGAAGTTTTGATGAGACTGCATCCTAGTAATTATTTATAGTCATGAAACCCATCCCCAGTATACTTCTCTGTATATCGCCAACCTTTATAATACTGCTGATTTAATTGAGCTTCATAAAAGCACTTCTTTCAAACTTGTTTCCAGCTCATATCCCTGAGGAAAGAGCAATTGATTTCATTTAAAACAATTAAATATACCAACCAGAAAAATGTTTGTGGTTTCTTACTAGAAATCACTCTTGACATCATGACTGAAGATATTAAAAGGTCCTGAAAATTCCAAAAATTAATTTCAATTTATTTCAGAGTTTTAAAAATAAATCTTATAATTTCTAATTTTTATTGACCTATTTTCAAGTTTACCCATAATTTCCTAGGGTTTGTCTGGGGTGTTGATGAGCACATCAAAGGCATTCTTTATTTCTCTTACTGTTTTTCTGATTTCTGTCATTTTTTTATTCTTTTTCTTAATTTCCATCTCTCTGCTAAAATTATCTGATCTTGCATTTTGTCTATTTTTTTTTTCCATTTTTGAATCTTGAATGTGTAAATCATAGTTATTTCAAATCTCTTGTCTAATCTTTCCAACATCTGTGGCATTTCTGAGTCTAATTATTGGGATTGCTTTGTCTCTTAAGACTTTTTTTTTCCCTTTGTGTACAGCGTGCAATTTTTTGATGAATGCCAGAAATGTTGTATAGGATAAATGAAACCAAAGGTTCTGTTTGTTTGTTTTAAATGCTTAGAGGTAAGTATTTCTTTCCTTCTTCTAGGACTTTGGTTTGGAGGTTTGTGTTAACCTTGGCGGGTTAACCTTGTCAGGACATTGATCTTTGTTTTAAAAATGTTATTGCTATTACTGACATACTTGACACTTTTTTTTTTTTTTCTGGTATGGGCACTGTAAACTTCCAATTATCTAAGGCTACCTTGTTTTTACCACCCCATTGGGCTTTGGGTCTCACTTTGTGATGATGCTCCCAGGAGAGAGCATGTCTTTTGTAACTCTTTCAGTTGTGCTCTAGCATTAGTTTTACTCAAAGAGTATTCATGTGATAGAGGAAGGTGCAAAAGTGGGTGACTTTTTCTGATCTTTTGGTTAAACCTCAGTCTAAGCCATACACTCTAAACCTGGGTCTTAGAAGTTGACTCCACAAATTTTTTTTTTTCCAATTCTTCAGACATAATGCTGTGCTTAGCCTATATGCCTATCCTTCCCTCATTGTGTACTTTTGTTGCCTCCTGTCTTCTTCCTCAGTTTCAGTGGGCTTCGACTAGAGTCCTCCAACTAGCACTTGGATGCCTTTTTCCTTGCCGAATTATGCTTTCTTTTTCCTTTAAGGGAGGTGAGAGTGATGAGTCTCAATAGCATTTTGATGTTAGCCCCCATCCCATTTCCCCAATGGCAATGGGATTACATCCACTTCCTCATGCTACAGGTTTTGATGACTTTCACCCTACAGAGTATCTCCTTTCTTCTGTAGCAGAGGTGGGGGAGATGAGCCCAGGTAGAATTTCTCCATGGCTACTGTCCTATCCCCCAGTCAACACCACTGGGAGTTTTCCTTGTTTTCTTTCAGATACACCTGGTAAGAAGTACATGCATTTGTGGTTTTCTGTTGTTTTTTGTTTTTCAAGAAAAGCCTCAAAAGCCTAGAAACCTCCATATGTCTTTAATTCCAGGGATTCACACTCTTAATTCTAGCCCATACTTGACCATTAACAACTTTTTAAAAATTTCAAGTTTAATCTTCCTATGCTCATATGGTATATGGTATCATCTACTCAAGTAAGCAAGTGCTCAGATCCTGTTTCTTTCTGTCGTGACTTGTCCCTATCCAGTCTTCGGGATGGTTGTTTGCTTGTAACATCAGTTCTTTGATGGGTTTAACCAGTCATTCATTTGTATGTTGTACAACATTTTTCTTTTTGTAAGGGTGATGCTCTTCTATATTTCTGAGCTGACAGAAGGAATTTGCTGTAATTTAAAAAAAATTATTTTTGAGTCTAGTAACCTATATAATCTATTCTTTTTTTTTTTTTTTTTTTTTTGAGAGACAGGGTCTTTCTTTGTTACCCAGGCTGGAATGCAGAATGCAGTGAGGCAGTCATAGCTCACTGCAACCTTGAACTTCTGGGCTCAGGTGATTTTCCCACCTTAGCCTCTCATGTAGCTAGGACTACAGGTGTTTACCTGCACACCTGGCTAATTTTTTTTTTTTTTTTTTTTTTGAGGCATGGTCTTGCTATGTTGCTCAGGCTGGTCTCAAACTCCTGGCCTCAAATAATCCTCTCTCCTCAGCCTTCCAAAATGCTAGGATTATAGGAATGAGCCACTTTGCTTGGCCTTATTAATTCTTTAATAATTTCCTTGTAGATTACAATAGGTAATCTACCTACATAGTCATATCTTCTAAAATAATGTCATTTTATTTATTCCTATGTAATTGTTTACTGGTTGTTAGTTAAGTGATTTATTGAGTCTTACTGTACGTTCTAGGATCTTCAGAGCAGGGCTCAAGTAGTGATATCAAGTATTCAAGACTTCTCTACCTGATTCTGAATGGATTGATTTCAAAACTTTTTACTAAATATTATGTGATCTCTACGTTTATTTAGATGTAGAATAAAGCCTTTCCTCTTTATAAAATACTGTTTATGTACTTTTTAGGAAATAGGATTTTTTTTGAGTAGCTTAATTTGGTGCTTTGCAATAATCATTTTCTAATTTTGAAGTAATGGTAATTTCTAGTCAAAATGATTTAGTCTAGAAGCAAAAATCCTCTGTCTCTAAGTGAGGGGCAAGAAACTTCTTGAGCCACGCATCCAGAAACAATACCAGACAGAGATCAGCCGCTCCTAGGAGAATAGCAGAAACCTCTTCTTTCCAAGACCCATCCCAGATGTAGGCAGAATTTGACTGCAGCTGAAAGGATATGTCAATATCATATATATCAATAGAACCAGACTAACATATGATACAGATAACCAGACTAACAGATAATACAGATATTGCAGATATTACAAAAGAACCTTAAAATAATTATGACTAATATGTTTAAAAGATATTAAAGAAAAGGGGAAAAATATGTGTGGTGAGATCGGGAATTTCTGTAGAGATGAAAACTATAATATAGAGTCAAATCAAAATGCTAACAATTAAAACTACAATACCAACAATAAAAAATCCTTTTGATGAGTTTATTAACTAGACACAGATGAAGAAAGATATATATAGGTATAGATATATAGATATAGATGTGGATATATGCATATATATCCACACACACACATGTACATAAGTTGACCTGGAACACAAAAATAAAAAAGTGAAAATAAACTAGAATAGAACATACAAGAGCAGTCAAAATATTTTAACAATTATTTCACTAAAGAAGATATATACAGATGGAAAATAAGCATATGAAAAATACCAACTTGTCATTGGGCAAATGCAAATGAAAATCACAATGAGTTACTATGCATGAATGCTCAATATACACACACACAATACTGACAATATCAATTGATGAGGATGATGAGCAAGTAGAACTCTCATATATTGTAGGAAGGAATGAAAAATAAGGCAACCACTTTGGATAACAGCTTGGCATTTGCTTATAAAATTAAACACACATGTATTATGTGATCCACCAATCTCATGGCTGGTATTTACTCAAGAAAAATGAAAAAAGTTTGTTTACACAAAAATCTAGTAAAGCAAATGTTTATAGTGATATTATGTATAATCACAAAATACAGGGGGCAAAAACAAAAATACCCTTCACTGGATAAATGAATGAATGAATTATGGTACATGCATAGGGAATATTACTGAGCAAGCAGTAATAAGAAGCAAACTATGATACATACCACTATGTAAGTGAAACTTTAATGCATTATTCTAAGTGTCAGAAGCCAGGCTTGAAAACCTACATAATGGATGCATTTAATATACACATACCTTTGGTCATCTTTGAGTTTTACTTCCATCTGTACTCATGAGTACTGATCAGGTAATTCCAATTTAATAGTGAGTATATTTGGTGTTTGTTTTTCCATTCTTGCAACACTTCAATAGGATAATGGTCTCAGTTCCATCCAGAGTCTTGCAAAAGGTTTTAATTCATTTTTTATGGCTGAGTAGTACTCCATGGTGTCATATAACACATTTTATTAACCCACTCATTAATTGATGGGCACTTGGGTTGATTCCACATCCCTGCAATTGTTAATTGTGCTTCAATAAACATTCTAGCGCAATTGTCTTTTTGATAAAACGACTTTTTTTTTCCTTTGAGCAAATACCCAGTAGTGGGATTCCCAGATCAAATGGTAGGTCTACTTTTTTTTTAATTTATTTTTTTTATTTCCTTACACTTATTTTATTTTTGATTACAGATTGGGGAATGGACATCATACTATTTTTTAATATTTAGGGCCTAAAAGTCTGGATCTGACCCTGTTCCAATTCCCAATCAGATTGTGTAATAAGTTCCAGTGAAAAATTCTTTCAGGAACCACTGGCATAGATGACACTCAAGTCCTAGTTTTACCACATTAAAATGTTATGCATAACTTTGCTCACAAAATGCCATGTTTGCCATTTTGAAATAAAACCTAGAAAAATAAAAACTGGATGGAGGAGAATTATTTTATCTGGGTAAGTCTACTTTTAGTTCTTTGAGGGATCCTCCATACTATTTTCCATAGACATTGCACTAGTTTGCAGTCCCACCAACAGTGTGTAAGTGTTCCTTTCTCTGCACATACACGTCAGCATCTATTGTTTTGGGACATTTTTATAAAAGCCATTCTCACTGTGCTAAGTTGATATCTTATTGTGGTTTTGATTGCATTTCTCTGATGATTAGTGACATTGAGCATTTTTTCATATGTTTATTGATCATTAGTTTATCTTCTTTTCAGAAGCTTCTGTTCATGTCTTTTGCCCACCTTTTAATGGGGTTGTTTGATTTTTCTTGCTGATTTGCTTGAGTTCTTTGTAGATTCTGGTTATTAGCCCTTTATTGGATATATAGCATGTGAATATTCTTATTCATTATCTTTCCAGACATTTCTACTTCTTCATTCTCACTTTTGTTTTTTAAACAACTTCAATCAAATCATATGTTATATCTTCCCATTCTTTCATTCACCATCTCTTTTTCAAATTACTACTCATATTGTCATCTTTTTTTCCCTCTTTCTTAGTGACATATTGGATATTTACTTCAGATCTCTGTCATTCCCCTCTCAGCTTTGGTCCACCAACTTTCTAGTCAACTTTGTTCAATTTCCTACTTATAATCCGTTATCTGCATGCTTTTATTTTAACAATGTGGTATTTTATTAAGTGTTTAAATTTCAACTATATGATCCACCAATTGCATGTATATTCAACTATTATATTTTCTTTTCCAAAATTTTGGAGTTTTTTTCCAAATTATTTGATCACCTTACGTACAGTCTTCCCTTACTTGCTTGTAATATTGTTACGTTCTTTTACCATTACATCTATTAAATATATATATTTTATAGTCTACGTCTAATTGTTTTAGTCTCTAAAGACTTTTATCTTAGTATATTTTGTTTCCTGATCTTCACTTTCAGTGCATTATGTTCTCTATGTGGTTTATGATTTTTTAAAAATTTTAAGTGACTTGCTTTCTTGAAACTTTGTGAGATTACTGTAACACAAGATTTAAGTTACATTCTTTCAGTCTTTATAGCTGTTGGTTACTCAAGGGTAGTATTGACTTCTAGGACTGCAATTAAATTCTCACCTTGAAGAGTTTTATGGTTTTTTTTTTCTTAGACTTTTATTTGTATATTTTTGCTACAAAGTAGTGTGATTCTGAATTACAGAATCATATGAGGTCCACCAGGTATAACACTTTGTCAAGAAGAAGAGCTTATATCCTCCCTCTTCTCACTACTAAAAAAAGACACATACGTTTCATTATTGCTCCCTTCTTGAAAAGGAGTTTGTTTCCTGTTCACATTTACATTGATTGTGTGTGTGCGTGCACGTGTGTGAGTGTGTTGTGGGGTGAGAGGGAGGGGCATCTTCTGTTAGATTCCATCTTGGTTTTATTTCTGTCCATTGCGCCCTGGGCAGCCATCATGACCAAAGCTTAAGTTCTCCTATGGTTCCTCCTTTAACTTCCTCATTGGACTCTACCAGATCTTCTCAGCAATTCATACAAAGAAGTTTAGTTTTCACAAATGGCACTTATTGCAAGGTATTTAGTTTTATATAATATTAGAAACAAAAGACAAATGCATTTTAAAAATTATATATAAAACAAGCATTTTAAAACTGAATAAGTTCATATTAGAGTTGCTCCTGAAAGAGCAAGATTACTTTGGTAAATCAAACTAACTTCAAAGTGCAAGTTAGTTTAGGGAGTTATTTGTGAAAGAGTAAAAATATCCAACTGTCACTTCTTTATTTCGACTTCATTTTTTTCCATCTTTATTGAGGCATAATTGGCAAAAATTTTTTTATATTTAAGATGTACAACCTGATGAGTTGATATATGTATACATTTGTGAAATGATTACCACGAACAAATTAACATATCTTTCACTGCACACGGCTACCATTGTGTGTCTGTGTGTGTGTGGTGAAGATATTAATAGTTCATATCTACTCTCTTAACAAATTTTACATAAGCCATACAGTGTTATTACTGTAGTCACCATGACATACATTTGTTCTCCAGAATTTATTAATATTATAACTAAAAGTTTGTAACCTTTGACCAACATCTTCCCATGTCCCCAACCCTGCCCCAGGCCCTGGCAACCCCCATTCTACTCTCAGCTTCTGTGAATTCCAATGTTTTAGATTACACTTATAAGTGAGATCATACAGTATGATGAACTTGAAGGACATTATGCTAAGTGGGAATAAGCCAGAAACAGAAAGACAAACAATTTTTTCATTGGATCGCCTAGTGAGAAAACTTGAAAATATAAGCATTTACTACTTTAAAAAATATTCACTTTTATCAATTGACATATAAAAATTATATACATATTTATAATGTACATGTTGTTTTGAAATATACATGTATTGTAGAATGGCTAAATCAAGCTAATTAACATATGCAATACCTCATATACTTGTCACTTTTTGTGTGTGTGCTAAGAACACAAAATCTACTTTCTTAGCAATTTTCAAAAATATGTTTTCTACTTTTAAACGGTTTAATTGCTGAAGGTAATGGCTCTGAAAAGAGAGTACATTTTTATTGCCAGGGATGTTTCTTCCATAGTAGAATCTGTTCATCATAGCAGTGCAAGTCCTGAGGGACTGTGTTAATGGACCATGCTGTCACCAATAAACACCTTGTTGAATTGGTAGTTATTTCAGAAAAAAAGGAAGTCACTCTGAACCTTTTATAGACTGGATGTTTTAAATGTACTGTGAAACGAAGGACACCATAAGCTTAAGAGTAATTATTCCCATTATGCATACTTTTATGACTCAAGATAGTGAGAGAGCAAGGAAAATAAATGTAAAATAGGCATGTATGGAAAGCTCATCAAAAATGAGACTCTCAATGTGAATAGATAACACCTTTATGAAATTTTTAAAGGTATTGATCATTTTGTGATATAAATATAAAAAGGAATATTTTATTAATTAATGAATACTGAATTTCAACCAGTGATTAAGCTGCCTCTTGTTACAGATTATCTACCATCAGGGGTGGCATTTCTCTTTTACATCTTGTTATATGAATTTCATTATTCATGATACTTTAAGAAAAGCAGAATTTTAATATTAATATTAAATCTTTACCATCTGAAAGGAAAAAAAAACAAGTTAACATAGTTACAGTAAAGTAAGGTCTCATAGAAACCACTTTCTGGATCATTTTATCATCCTCTATTATGTCATTTATTCATAAACATTGTTTAACTTTTAAAAAAAGATAGACACAACCACTCTGTCCTGTTAAACAGGATGTTTTGCTACATGCAAAACTTAAGAATTTTCTTGCGCTTTAAGTATATATTTTGAATATACTATAAATTGTAACACACGGGTGGAGGACATTTTTCAATACAAAATTATTTACCATTGAAGGGAAGGGAGGGACAATCTTCAGTTTATTTGAACAAAATTAATTGACAGTCTAAATATACATTTTAAAATTATCAATATACTTATAAATTATGATAATATACATCTAAAAGCTTACAAGACCAACAACCAATCACTTTTTATTGAAGAGACTGAATATGTTAAAGGGTAAAAACCTAATTTACCTCCTCCTGGGATTGCTCTTGTAGTAACTCTAGTCACATTTTTGGCCGCCAGACCTAGAAGACTTTTTTTAAGTCAAGCAAAATTCTAGTAGCCTGTCTATCTATTTGCTTTCTTGGGATGTCATGATTTATTAGGTAGTGCCAGAGATCCCTATGAACCACAGCTTTCTGATTACTAGGATGTCATTGCTGTTCTTCACAATAAATTGTGAAGATAAATTGAAGATATTCTCTAGGATTTTCTTTTTCATATTTCTGCATGGTCTAGACTTTCTGAGTAAGGAACTTGTTTGAATAGCAAAAGCCTTGGAAACTAGAGATAATATATCACTCTGAAGAGATACAGAAAATTGTCTCCCCAGAACCATTTTGTTACAATAATGTTGAGCTCTAATTCAGTTATGGGTCAAGTCACAGTAAGCTGGGGTGGGTAATGGGTCTTGAGAACAGTAAGTATTTCGTTGCAAGCCTGCCACAGGTGAGATTATCACAGTGTTTTATTTTATTTTATTTATTTATTTTATTTCAGCATATTACAGGGGTACAAATGTTTAGGTTACGTATATTGCCTTTGCTCCACTCGAGTCAGAGCTTCGAGAGTGTCCATCCCCCACATGGTGCGCACTGCACCCATTAGGTGTGAGTACACCCATCCCCTCCCCCCCACCTGCCTGACACCCAATGGATGTTACTGCTAAATGTGCGCATTTATTGCAGTGTTTTTAAGCAAAGGAAGGCAAATTTTCTCCAACACAGGTAGCAAAGCTATTTGAATGGCAAGGGACGCTTAAAGTTATTAAAAGGTTCTGTCAGTTTCTTCTAAGTCCAACCTGTTCATAGGGTTATGTTCCAGTTTAATAAAGCAGGAAATAAGCTGAGAGGTAGTAAATTGATGACTGCTACAGAGTAGGATTAATGTTTAAAAATGGAGCAACTAGATCTAATTATCACAGATATAAAGGATTGAATAAGATTGTGCCAGAAACACAAGTTTGTATTTGGTTATTGGGTTCAGCCAATATTTCACTGCATGTCTATTGCTCATGAACTACAATTGATCAATGCATTCTCTGTCCTTGAACCCTATTGAGATACACACATAATCCTCAACACAGCACTTAAGCAAAATTGTCACTTTGTGACTAAAATAAAATCTTTGAGATAATTTAATATAATAAAATGTGGCTTAATATACACTGATGCTATTTGCTTGCATTTCAATAAAAAAAGTTCTAATGAATGTTAATATCCATAACAAGGTGTGAAAATGTATGCTATACTTAACACTATTTCCTATTTGTGGAAACCAAAGGACACAAGAAATTAAGTGACTGACCCCAAACCACCGAATAATCAAAGAATAAATTCTTATTCATTGGCTCTATGTATGTTGACCAACATATATTACTTCTTTTATAACAACTATTTTCATGAATTATTTTGATTTTTCTCAACTATGTATTACCAAGGACTCTATTGTATATACAATGACATATTAAATCATGTAAAAGATATCCAGAAAATTTTGTTACAGTTGCACCTTTAAAAAGTTATATAATATAATCACTTTTATTTCTATTGTTTACAATGTATAACTTTATTAAAACTATTATTATTTTTTATAATTCTCACCTGTATTTCCCCATTGAAAACAGAATCACTGCAGATCAATCATACCAAGATATAATCAGTCTGAATTTTTTATCATTATAAAAAATATAAAGGAAAAAAGCTAAGTATAGGATAAGTATTTAAATTATTTACATTATCACTTTAATGATGAATTATACAACATAGTCTAAACAATTTTATCAACTTTATTATATGAAAAACAGTAACTCAAGTTTCCATAGACATTATCTCAAGCCTACATTTCTGGGATTACTATGTAGCTGTAGACCAAATTTGAATTTTTAGGAATGTAATTTCATGATCTCTCAAATAGTTTAGGACAATACTGAACTTAGTGTAACAGATACTGGCTTTCTCAGAAAGTAGCATTCAAGGCAGTTACTTTATTTAATGTTTTAAATAAATTAATTTGTTGTGTACCACTCATCATATCACATAAATTGCAACACACATATGTAGTCTACATTCATATGAATTGTTTTAAGTTTGACCATAACATGAAGGTAATGGGTATTAATCATAATATTACTATGTCCTATATTATTTCATGGTAATCTCTGTCTCAAAATCCATGGGAAAATATATATTAATACTTTGCAGTACATGGAGGAAACATATATATGTTTTCTAGGTAATAGGCTTACCAAAGATAGGAGAAAATGAGATAAAGAATAATTTTCTCTTAAGCCAATTGAAAATACAAGAACATTCTCAAATTAATCTTTTCATTCCATCTGCCATTTTCATGCTTTATGCATCAAATGTTCTACTGCTTCTCAGTCATTTTTTACTTACAAAATATTATCCATATCCTTCTCTATTAACCCAAGAGCCCTGGCATATGCACTGCTTCAGTGCTTACCTACTAGGATAAAATGTCCAACAAATTTTGTCTGAATACCGCCCTTCTGCCTTCTCATTCACGTGTGACATCCATTTGTTATCCTACAAGATACTGGTCTATTCCCTGCTGTGAGTACCCAAAGACCTCTCCACCTTGAGTTTATGATGCAAAGTAACCTAGCTATTTTGTGTTCACATATGTTCCTTTTGTCTTTGTCTCCTCATACATATTCTGCCAGTATTGAAACACCAATAACAAACTAAAATGTGATCAATATCAATATTATTTATCTCGAGTATGTTATTTTTTATCATATTGTTGATAGACTACTTCTAAACAATGTGACTAATAGTCACATCAAGACAGCCATTTGTGTTCCTTGCAAAAAAAGAAACAGGATGATTTTCTCATACTTGGATCACCTTCTGATACCTAGATCGTCTTTTGCTCTTTTGCTGACAGATCTGATCATTTCTCTGAGAGCTACATGTACATTTGGATAACTGAGGGGAAACTGTAGCCCCTGGTGAGGATGTTGAACCACCTGTGCAAATATACCTGTCTCTTTATCTGTCTTCCAGGACTTAGGGTAGTGGAAACCTGAGCCAAAGAGTATGTAAGGTATTGCACCTCAAGCCTCTATTCATGATCTGGGAACCAATAACATTATTAATCCAAATTGAATTAAGAAATAATTTTCTATGTGAACCTAACCATAGAAAGATTAATTTCCTAAATTTCAGTTAAACTTAAATAGAAGAAAAGCATTAATGATAATAATAATAGTATTAATTATAAAAAGACAATGAACCAAGCATTGTACTGTTTTACATAAATTATTTTGTTGATACTCATTACCCTATTTTTAACAAGAAACTGAGAATTAGATATATTAATTTGTTCACAGTGGTCACTTACAAGCAGAAGTATTATCATTGGCTAAATTCACAAACTATTGAACAGTTCCACAAGCAGAGGACATTCTCAGAAAAGGGCAGATGAAACTTGGAAAGAACAGCTGTAATCTATAAAGGTAGATATTAAGTGGATCATTACACATGAGAAAAATAGACTTCAAGAAGTTAAAGAGACCACTTTTGTCAAGGCTACAATAGTGAAAGTCAACACATAAATAGAATACAATATACCTCGAATCCTCTATCTTTACAGAGAAGGAAAATCAGACTAGTTTCTATAACTTGCTAATAAGGATTAAATATCTCTATACTAGGACAAGAATTCACAGAAAAAAGACCTGTTCCCTCCCACCACCACTATATTTATATACCATATCTATTTTTATGTACAGCCATATTAATGAACTTCAATTGATACAAGATTCTTATTGTGCCTCAGAAAGTATCAGTAAACAATTCTTGTGTTTTCATTTACTGCTTTAGTGATAATAACAGCTATATGTCAAGCATTGTACTAAAAGTTTTACATATATTTTCATATTCAGTTCTTAGAACAACCATACCAATAAGGTAGGTTTTATTGTCACCATTTGGAGATAAGGAAACTGCTGTGCTGTGATGTTAAATAATTTGTCCAAGATCTTGCAGCTGGTATGTTAACAATTTAGATTTGAACTGAATTATTTCTCTGAAAAAGTCTTTGGTCTTAATAAACACTGTATAATATTGCCCCTTTTAACTGCTTTGAAACAAGTTCATTGTTATTCTGACAACACATTATTGTCAAATTACATATCACATTCTCTAAACACAGTCACATGCATAAATAAATATAATTCATAATATATATTACCATAGAAATTTGACTCCTTTTAAAAGCAAGATTTACATTTTATTTATACTCCATGCAGTTCCTAGATTACCATGGATTCTTAATAAATACTAAATTACAACCATAGATCATTTAACAATAAAAATTTTAGCATCAAGCAGTTAAACACCAAAACAGTAGAATTCACTTTAATGTTACTATACACAAATTCTCTTGTTTGGTTTTGATCCACACAGACTGTTGCTGTACAAACAGAAGGACAGATATTGCAAGATAATTCACCTTTATAGGTAGATTTAATTTACACTATGCTGGAGTGAAAATGTTTGACAGAGCTCTTTAATTTTTCTGCTATATGAAAAATATAATAATCACAAAATAAAGCCCTACTTTACATGACAGGTCTTTACATAGTGTAATCTAGAATGCTTGCAGGGGGTGGTAGTGGAAATTGGGGAGGGAGGTGATACGACCTGTTTTATAATACTACAGGGATTTGTGATGCAATTTAAAAAAATAATAAAAAAAAAAACAAGCACTTTACATGTGAGGTTTCCCAGTCAGCAAAGGCAGAGTTTGTTTCAGGCATAAAAACACGTGGTCCCTGTGTCAAGAGAAAAAACTCCACATTGCTTTGAAGCACCCCTGGCAGTTGATAATGGAGAGCTGTTGGCAATGATTATGGAGGCAGATGCTTACCTGTACTCCTACAGTGTACAATCTTGGCTTGATGACAAGGTGAGGAGAAGGAGAAGCTGTCACAGAATGGGGGCAACTGGCAGCTGGAACCCTAGCAGGGAAGGGTAAACTGGTCACCCAGGGCTGCTTGCTTGCCTGTAGCAGATCTCATCAATCATGCCAACATATGCAGCTGCCTGAAAATAAACAGGCTTCTCAGACGGGAGACGAAATGAGGCAAATTAAAAGACCAATAATTTAAACAAATTTGTTCCCAGTTTCACAGCAAAGATGGATGGATAAATTCTGCTGATAGACCCACATTTCTGGTTAATTGATAAAAGTCACTGATACATACTAATGAGATAAATTTAAATGTGTCATTCTGAAAAAAACAATCCTTTTGTAATTTTTTAAAGTTGCTATCCTTCTTAAAAATATAGGTAGGACATATTTTTAAATATCAATATCCTCTCTTGGATTTTTCTAATTTTATTACTGATAAACATTGCAGTGAAAATAAACATCGTAGCTCTAGGTAACCTACCAAAACATATGTCTTCTTGTTCTGTCCAAAGGCCCCAACCGAAATCAGTGGGAATTTGGCTGTAACAATGACTGCATGATTACCTTCATATTGTGTAAGACAATCCTTTTAATTTTCATTTCATTTTCCTTTGTCCTATTAGTCCTATTAGCCTGTCTGCCGTAGATCTTGAAAATATTTATCACAATATTGCTTTCTATTACTTCATCATCATACTCTCATTCACTTCTTTTATTCTGATCAGGTTAACAGTCTATTTCAACTCTCATATACATATAGATTACATGTATATAATTATAGATACATATACATTATATGCATATATAATTTGGGGGAACATTCTTTTCTAATTCCTCATAGTACTGCAGCCGCTTTCTATTTCACATTAAGAAAATAAATCACCCACAGTCCTTTCTTTTTTGGCTTGAAACAGACTTCTCCTGGGAACTCTTGACTAATAACCACAGATTCCCTAAGGTTAAATGATGATGAACTCCACCATTAGACACTTAGTCGTTTTTACTCCTTGTTATCACAACTCTTCCTTGAGTCAATCCTTCATCCTTCATCTAATTTAGATTTATCTAAAAGGACCAGAGAGCTCAGGTCCTTTTCACTGAGGGGGTTTGTGTTTATATGCTTCTGATTGCTCCCCAGCGCCCTACAGAGAGCACTGGGAGGGGCGTCTGATGAGACAGTATCACAAGGTGGTGATTTTCCTTTTCAGATCTGACAGTAGTGCCGAAATTAGAGAAAGACAAAACTAGCCTGAGGTCAATGTAATTCTCTCGTCTCTCGAGCACATCTCCTTACACAGGTGGTGTTACAGCTGTTGTTATGTCTACAGGGGAATTACAGTCACTGGCAGCGCCTCGCACAGCTGGCAGCCCGATGCAGGGACATGAGAACCAGGTTCAACATTGCTAAGTGGGAAGTGTCCACCTTGTCTTCTAAATGTTCCCTTTTCTTTAATCTATTTTACAAAACAGTTAGTTGTTGTTGCTGTTGTTGTTGTTGTTGTTTTAATCCCTGCTGAGAGTTCAAATTTCTCCTCACTTGGTAAATTACTTAGTGATCTGTGATCTAATTTCACCAGCTATCTCTACCTTAGGGACAAATAGGAATCTCTCAGAAATGACTTAGATAAAGATTTTCAATCATTTATTAAGCTAGTAGTTCCTTTTGTCAGAGTTTGTAATAGCTTGGGATATACTAGAGTAATATACCCCCAAGAAAAACAAATTGTTTGGCTTTTAGTACAGTGGTGTTTCACAGTAGCAAGTTTTGTGTAAAACTACAGAAAACAGGGGGAGGGAAAAGAAGATATAAATTCAGCAACTAGAACATTGACAATGACATTTTGCAATATCCAAGTAATACTCAGACATCTGGGCACTCTAATTTTATTTATTGTTTTGGACATATTCCTAGTACCTATACATCACAGATTCTTTATCGCTTGCATTGGATTTTATCTCTTTGTCAGATGGTTACTGTAGTCATTTTGTAATCCCTGGGACTAATTGCCAAAAGCACATTGACAGACCATGGCTTTTTTCAGCCCTCTAATTCAGTACTAGTGGTTACTGGGGTACCACAAATTTTTCCCTTTATCTCAACATTCCTTTAGCTTCAAAGAATGCCCATGGTATGTACATTCTCCAAATACTCTAAGCTCCATTAACTCTGATGGCCATGCCATATGTTTACAACAAAAACGATATTGTGGACATAACCTAGGCACAGGTTAAAATGGTAAGAGCTACCTTGTACGTCATCTCATATCTCAGAACACTTCAACATAAGGGTTTTTGCCACATTTTGTGTAACATATAATAAGAGAATGATGAATTTGCTCTAAGCTACAGTGGATGTAATCCCACCATAATTAATTAATATTGTTATAGCAACACTTTTTGTAGCATCTCTCGGCACCAAAAGGATGCAGTGTCTTGGGGTAAACTGTCTAAAAGTCATTTGCCAATTTTATCCTCAACCACTCTCATGCTGCTATTTTTTAGCCTTTTTATTTTAATTGTTCTCCCCTCAATTTGTATCCCTCCCTTTTGGTAGGAATTGAGTAGTCAAACCTCAGCACAGCAGCAGGTCATAATATCAGTTTACTTGTGTGAATTCTGAGAAGCGAGCAATAGTTTCCTGTCATGCAGAACAAACACAGTATGTCTTTTAGTTAAAATTAACTTTTATTTAGCATGATAGCATACAGCATGGAAACAGCATGACACATTTGACTACCCGTCATCATTGCTCTGCATCCGCAGTGCACCATCAGGAGAAAAATAGCGTATTTTTTCTTTATAACAAAATCCACTGGACTGATTATGCATGGTAGCATATTTTCAAAAAATCTGAGTTGGAAGGAAAATTTTATGCTATTTAGTACAGCCTTTCTGATTTATAGGTTGAGAGAAGGGGAGGAGATAGTCAGAGGCCTCATGACTGGTTAACTATAGAACTGGGAAATGAACTAAGATCTCCATATTACCTAATTGGTTAGCTTTACACCAAATTGCAAGCTGCCTCCTTTTACAGAGTTATAACACACATACAGCATCCTTCTTTAAGATAGTAAATAAAGTTGAGGAGACTCAAAGCTGTGGGTCTCCACCCATTGTGTTGCAAGGCTTACGTAAGTGCATAACTTTCTTGGTCAGTGGTAGAAAGGCCACACTAATGATTTAATTAAACCTTATATCTGCCTATATACTAAGGAAAGACATTAATTTCAAGTGAAATTGGGTATGAGAGAGCAAAGAAAGTCTGAAGATGCAGGACATTTTCAGCTTTGGGATAGTATGGCTATGGGGGTAAAGGATAGAGTCTCCGGAGATTAGGAGAATCATGGAACTCCAGACAAAGTTAACAAGTGGACACTGGTAGATCTCCAAGTCGAGGAATCTGGGACGGTGTGACACACTGTAATTCAGCCAATAATCAGTATCAAGGAACAAAATAACCAACAGAATCCATGGATTTGGAATTTAGGGAGATGAGTAACAGAAAAAAAACCGTAATAAATGCCCTTGCAATATTAGAACCTGGTAACATGTCAGAGTTGTATAAAGTGTTGATAGAATCAGGTCCATAATTTTGGGGTCCCAATGTGAAACAAAAATGCTGGCCTTCTTGTTCAATTCTTAAGACTTTCAAGATGTCAACAGCAAAGCATTTTACCAAATTGGGGGAAGGGTGGTTAATTCTAAGTACAGGATGGATGGGAAGCTAAAATATACACTTCACAAAATTCCTTGTAGCTAGAATTCTGGACTTGACCTCGGTTCTACCGATTAGATGCATTCATAATTGATTAAAAAGGCAAAAGTAAGGCTTTTGGCTATGGCTGCTAATAAGCTATTTGACCTATGTTCTTTAAAGCAAAGCTGTGGGTCACCACTTTCCAGCTTCCTGAATATTGAGAGGCAGGCGTTATGCTGGTGAAGCTTTTACTCCAACCACAACCCAAAAGGTTGCTCCAGAGTATTAGTTCCCTCAGCAGATTATTGTTTAATTGTACTAAAAGTTATTCAAGGAGATTCAGACAAGAACCTGCTGCCTTCACTCTCCTAACAATCTTGTGGGCATCTAATTCCCTGTATAGATCTCTTTCTTCTTAAAATAGTTTCTGTTACTTTTTTTATATTGTAACTCTGTCTGATTCAATAAAATTGAGTTGATTCTAAAGGGAGGGGATTAAGATTCCTGAGCAATAATTTTATAACAGAGATTCTGTTAAGTTTTTCTAATGTACAAGTAATACAACTTCAATTTACATCCATAGAAATATACTTTGTGGGCAATTAACGATGGGCAGGAAATTTTTTTTTAAAAGTATTGCTTTATCATCCATAATCAATATATTCATTTCCTAGGCTGCTGTGACAGATTAAGCCACCACAGACTTGGTGGGTTAAAAAAAACAGAAATTTATTCTCTCACAGCTCTGAAGGGCACAAGTCTGAAATCAAGATGGCTGGGTTGGCTCCTTCTGGAGGTTCAGAGAGAGAATCTGTTTCATATTTCTCTCTTATGTGTGGGGTGCCTGCTTGCAATCCTTGGCATTCCTTAGTTTGTAGATGCATAACTGTCCATGTCTTCTCCTTTACTGTCTCTTATAAGAACACCTGTCATTGCATTTAGGGCCCACTGCAATTTAGGATGATCTCTTACCAAGATCTTTATACTTTATACCTGCAAAGAACCTTATTGCAAATAAGGTCACATTCTAAGTTTCCAGGTTGACATATCTTTAGAGGGGAAATCATTCAACTTACTACACTAAGGAAGTAATAAAATTAAGCTTATTGATGAGACTGAAGGGTTTTTTGTTAGTTTTGTTTTGCCACTCACCTTGTAATACATAATAATATAAAGTTAATATATGGAAATTGACCTTTTGGAAAAAAGACTAAAGCAAATGGATCAAGACAAGAATGAATCCAAGTTTTAAAAGGACTGATTCTTCCAGTAAAAAATATAATACATGCATTTAAATTTTTAAAGAACTGCAAAAGCACCAAGATGGTCAAGTTCATGGTAGAAAATTAGCAATCTATTCATTGCCTATCTTCAGCTAACAGTACTATAAAAGTAATGTATAAAGTTATTTTGCTAGGGTCCAGTAACTTATAGGAAATTCTCAAGATTTTATCAATTTGCATTAGAATCAGAGGGGTAACACCCCCGCCACACACAGGCACATACTTATCTGTGGCGTGTTGATAATCAACTTTTAATTTTATCCTGAATGTGAAAATGTCATTGTTAAAATTATCTTAAATTCAGGAAAGTTTATAAGTTATTTTAAGTTACAGAAAACAAAACATATTTAGATAATGCAAAGTAAATGAATTTTTCATTTAAATATTTGCAAATAATTATTTTAACATCTTCTTCTTTGAGTAAGGAGCTGGTCAAAGAATGTACAGTCCTAAACTGATTATTTAAACAGAACCCAAATATTTATTTAATATATACAATACCTACATGGGATATGGTGAAACAAACAGATGCTGAATAAACATCATCATGTTGACATTCATTAAATTAGAGAAAAGCATTCAATTTTCAAAATTTGCCTCAATTCTCTCTATATAATTTGCTGGCAAAACAAACTTTAATTTTAACAATTTCTTTTAATTAAAATAGTATTTCCCTACTGATTACTTCAATGTAAATGACACATTTGGAGCCTCAAATTCTGTCCATTTAATTTCAATATTCTAAAATAATAAGCAGTTAACTTCAACAAATACTGGGAATAGAGGAGGACAGTCAATTCATCGATCAGTATTTCAAATTATAGCAGAGTATATAGAAATATTTGTAACCATGAATAATCCAATAACTATTCAAAGTAAAATATAAAAAAATAAACTTTCTATGTACTTTAAATGAAAATTATTAGAATTTCTGATATTAGACCATTGAGGTAACATATTTGTTAGGCTTTTGTAAATATTATTAGTTTTCTTTTATCTTGGCTGTGTTTCATTTTAAAATTATGAAATTAAAAACTTGACAATAATAAAACCCCGGATTTAACTAGGAATCTGCATGGTTAAGCACCATAAGAAACATAATCTTCCTAAGATCTAAGTATTTAACAATTAGGCTACAAAGCCCCTATGTATTATGTTGATTTGATTGCTTCATAAAGAGAAATATTGGGCCATATGAGTTATTCTGTACTATTTAATAATAAATTATTATTTCTATTTTATCTTTACTTTGAAATGTTTTTACATGCAATATTTTATTGTATTTTGGTTGCATTTTTATGAGACAAATAGAACTTAAAACTCCTCATTGGTGGCCAAAATTTAAGTTTATTTTTAGTTCTGTAGCGAAAAAGAATTCTATGAAGGGAAGATCCTAGGGATCATGGTGAGAGAACGTGTATTAGATCTAGTTCTACTCTTATGTAACCTCCACACCTAGAGGTAACTAGTCAATTTTTTCGTGTTTCAATTTCCATGTTTCAATAGTTATGACAAATCAAAATTATAACTAATCTCTTTAATACACAGATCTTTTAAAACTAAATGAAGTGAAGTGTAAAGGAATGCTTTGAAACATATTATACCCACCCAATTGCCTTTGATTATATTTATTACTATAATAATGATGATAAATGCTGTTTTCAGTACAAATAATCAGGAATCATAATTTATTTACAAAACCAAATATGGAAAAATAATATAAACGAGACAGAGAAGGAAAGAACTGAAATGTATAAATATTTGGACCTAAATGGTCCAATATCAGGAATTCTAATAATTTTCACTTAAAGTACATAGAAAGTTTATTTTTTTATATTTTTACTCTACTCTGAATAGTTATCAGATTATTCATGTGTTACAAATATTTCTATATACTCTGCTATAATTTGAAATCCTGATCAATGAATTGATTAACCTCTTCTATTCCCAGTATATGTTCACATTAACTGCTTATTATTTTAGAATATTGAAATTAAATGGACAGAATTTGAGGCTCCAAATAGATCCCAATTTGAAACCTATTTAGCAATTGCCTTCACAAGTCCTCATTCAAATATAGCTTTCTCTGCTAACTCTCAGTTATTGACCAGTCCTAGAGTGTTCTCAGAGAACCTGGTACATATCTTTCTTGAAGTCTTAACTTACATTTATTGCCAATATAACTGTCTCCTCTCCCAAACTGTGAATAAATTGAAAGCAGGAATTGTACTTTATCTACCCATCCATCTTTCATTCTTTCTTTATCCCTTTTTCACCTCCTTGTTCCCTTCCTTCCTCCCTATCTTTCTATCTTGATATACTCAGAAACTAGTATAATGCTTCACTCTGAGAGAGTGGTGCTGAAACTTTAATGTATTTTAGAAACATCTGGACATGATTTTAACAAGTACAGATTGCTGGTCCCAGCCTTAGAGTTTCTGATTCAATAGATCTAGAGTTGCACACCTGTGGTTTATCATGTTTCATATGTTTCTAGATAATGCTGCCTATATTAGAACTATGCTTTGACAATTGTTCACTATATGCTCTAGCATATAGTGATCAATAAATGTTTGCTGAATAAAAGCGTATACCCCTATACTAGTATGCCCTCCATTGCAATTTTTTTCATTGCTCATGGAGGTTTTGATCAGTTTGTTAGTCAACATTAATAGCTGCTCTTAGCAATTTATTATGAGACCTTGACTTCAATATATCTATCCTTTATGTGTGTTTCATAGCACTCAGTGAAACAGAAAAATAAATTTATGTACAACATCAAAGGCAAATTGTTAAAATTACCCTCAAAACACTATGAATTTCTTGAGAAATAGCCATAAAAGATAATAAATTTAAATTAATAATTTCCACATTCTTGCTTTCATTTATACATTTAAATTGTTTCCTTATGAAATTCGAATATCAGCCTGGCAACACCTGCTGTGAGTTTGTTGATTCTTGTTTACTAAGCAAAGCTCTTGATCTTTGCCTTTTCAACAGCTCATTCAGTAAGCAGAGAAAGGAAAATGTGAGTTTTATTAGAGCAGGGCTAATATATTCAGTGTTAACAAAGCCAAGAAAATAAGTCACATTTTCAAATTCTTCATTGAAAAGCCAAGTGCTCAACATTTATTTCCATGATTTCTAATATTTATACTTTTGCATATGAGAAGTAACTGTTCATTGGTAATTATGCATCTCCTGATCCTATGATTGAAGTCATGATATTCAACAAGCATAGAGTATCAAATGAGATTTGATATTCAAATCCTCATCATAACTTTCAACAGAATTATTAGTTCATTCTAAGAACTATAGAAAGACACATTTCGGAATTTCTAAAAACATTTTTTATGAAAAATAAAGACACTTTTTAAAGCATGTTTTTAATTCTTTTCTACAAACTCAATTTTGCATTTTAAATGAAGTTCCATTGTTTCTTACTCTTTGAGAATAGCTTACTTCCTCATTAAGAGCTGTTTCTTTATTTAAGGCAGTGGTTCGCGAATTGTACTATATTAGAATCACCTGTAGGGCTTGTCAAACCAGAATGTTGGGCCCGAGCACCTGTTTTTAATTCAGTAGGTCTGGGCTTGAGCCACATAATTTGCATTTCTAACGAGTTCTCCTATAGTGCTGAAGACAATGGCAGAAGATACTTTGAGAAATATTCATGGATTTAAATATAAATGATAGCACTTTAGTTCTTATTACTCATCCTTGAACAAATTAATTTATTTCTTAGAAAAAACAAAGGAGAAAATAAAATATAATTTGTTTCTTTCCAACTATTTTTAAGTTCATAATGATGCCAAAAACAATTTTGAATTGAAATTATAATTTGTGAGTTTCAAGTTTATTAGTCATGATTCTGCAATTGTTTAGCTATCCCAGATGAAGGAGAAACTTTACATCTACAAAAATAACATTATATTCTAGTAGCATAATAGCAGCAAATGTGTTTACATAAGCATAGGTTACTTTCAGGAGATTTGACTAAATTGATCCATCTACACTTCAAAAACAGATTAATACATATATATATATATATTCTATCCAATGATTGGTTGGTCATACAAAAGACTAAGCTTAAAAAATAAACACTTTTAATAAAATATATAATTCAAAATCTGATGGAAAATTTTTATGACAAATCTGTCATTCCCCTATTCCATTTAATTTAAAAGAGATAGGGAAAAATAAAAAAATGCTAGTTTTGGATCTTGGAAAATGTTCCAATTGAAGAAGCTTGCAGGAAGTCCATTCCTATATAGAACAGTATTTCAAAGCATGGCCAGTGACATCATCCATGCTCCTACCATCATAGAGTTCCACCAATAGTCATAGATTATGGGATCCCTCACACGGGAATATTTTAACTACAAAGTAGAAAGCTATAATCTTAGATGCAGCTGAAGCAAGATGATGTGATTTCAGTCCCTCACAACTGGGCTAGAATGATTCAGAGAGTCAGTCCTAAAGATATGGAAAGGCATACTTATAGGGAGACATTTATTACTCCTGGGGAACCAATAAGAATTGCTTCTAGAATCAAAGGAAAGTTTCTCCAATAAAAATGGTCCTAAATTCAAAGTTTTTTTGTTTTTGTTTTTTTTGAGACAGAGTCTTGCTCTGTTGCCCGGGCTAGAGTGAGTGCCGTGGCGTCAGTCTAGCTCACAGCAACCTCAAACTCCTGGGCTCAAGCAATCCTCCTGCCTCAGCCTCCCGGGTAGCTGGGACTACAGGCATGCGCCTTCATGCCCAGCTAATTTTTTTCTATATATATTTTAGTTGGCCAGATAATTTCTTTCTATTTTTAGTAGAGATGGGGTCTCGCTCTTGCTCAGGCTGGTCTCGAACTCCTGACCTTGAGCGATCCTCCCGCCTCGGCCTCCCAGAGTGCTAGGGTTACAGGCGTGAGCCACCGCGCCCGGCCCTAAATTCGAAGTTTTGTAGTTAAAAAATATACCTTTTAGTGAGTGCCATTTTTTTTCCCCACGAAAATCAGCCTTAGCCTTAGAAAACTGGATAAAATGTTCAAAGTGAAAGACAACTGAATTCAGTTGTTCCGATATGAGGACTTCAGGGTCTGAAAACCAACTGGAACCTCTAGAGCAGCACTTTAATATTTCAAATTATTTACTCTTTCACTACTAGACAATTTTTACAACTAATTTTTCAAGCCAAGAAGCTTAAGATCAAAATTTTTTCAAGTGAGGGGACTCAACATGCTACCTGAAAACATGGCACCTTGTTATATTGAGTATTTTAAACTGAGAACATAACAGAAGCAGGGAGGTCTTTCCAACTTTCTCCCACTTTCTTCCCTGAGGCAGGGCTTAAAACAGAGAAGGAATTACCTGACCTTCTCCTCCCCTAAAGTAAGCCATAAAACCTAGAAAGAATTCTCTGACCTTCCTCTAAATGTGAGAAGTGCCGACCCTATACTGAGAGGGAAAAAATGTCTTTTTCTCTGAAGACACAGGAATATAGAAGAATCTGAACAAACAGAGGTTTCTAAGATTCTCCCAGTTTATTACCATTAGATCATCCCTCTTTTGTCCAACCTTACTTCTCTACAACTATTCACTTCTTTGTTAAATCTAGCTAAAAACACACAGATCTTCATGGTCCTTTGGACCTTTATTTCCTTAAGAAGATTACTATGGCATGTGACACATATTAAAAACATTTGTATGTTTTTCTCCTGTTAATCTGTCAGTTTTATTTTCAGACCCAGCCAGTGACCCTAATAAGGTTGAGGAACACCTTCCTCCCCTACACAAGCAAGGAAGGAAAATTGAAAATAATTGTAAAACCAAATATTTGTACCATTTTGAAGAAGTTATTAGTGGCTTTTCTGGTTAAGGAAAAGAAAAAAAGATATAAATCTTTAAGAAAAACAGTAGATTACCATATTTAAATACCATGTTTAAATATTGATTTATCAATATTTAACTAATTGGTTATCTACCAATATCTTTGGCTTTGAGATACCACTTAAGACTGAAAGCCTAATTCCTATTTTCTCATAGGACTATTAGTGAATAATAAAAAACATAAAAAATAGAGTTTCTTTCTATTTTTATATTTAAACAAATACTGTTTAGTAATATAGATATAGAAATTTCAATGACTTGAACATAAAATAATACTGCTTATTAATATTTATATATAAATAAGTTATTTATAGTGGTAAAGAGGAAAGACCGTTAAAACAGCAAATAGAAAATGTGATTTTTTTTTTTTTAGTTTGTTTACTGACCTACAACTTAAACCTATTTCACATGGCAACATTTCTGAGTTTCAGCTCCCTCACCTTTATGGTATATACTAGGTCAAGGTCATTGGAGCCCTCAACTTCTACAGATTCTTTTTGAGTTTATTAATTATTAATAAATAATCCATCATCTAATACATATAATACTTTCTATAAAGTGAAGTATGTTAGAAATGCTAAATTCAAAACTAAAATGAATAATATCAGAAGTGAAAGAGAGGAACTTCAGCTTAATTTATCATCTGCAGCATAATCAATAATCTGAAGCTTTGAGAGACCAGCTGCCAAGAGACAGCATGAGAGCATGGCAGAGTCAGCAAGACTCCTAATAAAAAGGAGTTTCAAGTGAATGCGAGTTAGTTGCTCAGTGAGTAAACAGAGGTAGTGACTAGCAAAACAGATCAATGGAAAGTTAGCTTAACAATCAGGAAATAACTATTAAGAAAGGGAGTTCAAAGGCATTCAGGTAATTGACATCCTTGATATTTTTAAGATCCCACAGGATACTACCAAGAAACTAACAGAAATCAGAATAAAAACAGAGAGGTAGGAAAGTTCTCAAAATAAACAAACAAAGAATTCCTATAGAACATGCAAAATGTTCCCTATTTTCTTCTGCAATAGTATAGGGAACTGAGAGCTTAAAAAAATAAAAGCAAGATCGTTTCCATTCCAGAGAACAGAATTGGACATGAAACTATTTTCAATATCAAGTGACTTGAAAAGAGACTTTTGGGGAAAAGAAAAAAAAATAGCAAGATGGTTTGCATCTGGAAGTGAAACATTCTTTGGGACAAGCCTGTGAGTAGCTCCTTCGCATTTGCCCCTTGTTTAAACCTCTCAAGAGTGGTTTTCTTCTTGGAAAACATATTGCTAACTAGTGTAAGATCAGTAATTTCAACTTCTATTCATGGTTTAGCTTTTTTGGTGTGTAAATGTCAGGTTTTAGTCTGAAACTGTCGGTTCTTGCTGCACTCATGGCCGAAGAACAATCAGACGCGCCAAAGTTAGGCAAGCACAAAAATGAGGTTTATTGAGGAAAGAAAGATAGGATAATAGGGCAAGAGCAAGATACAGGTTTACAGAGCATGGTACATGCGCCACAGATGATGACCAGACCCACCGTGGCAGCAGGGCAAGCAAAAGGAAGGGCAAAGAGAGAGAGATTGGCTATGGTCTGCGTCTTGTTTTATAGTGCTCCATAGGGACCTCCCTCGTGGTTCAGAGGTCACCATGGAATCACTTTGATTGGACATTTGGGAGTCACATGCCCTGAGCCTTAACTATGCATGTGGGTTTTAGGTCACTTTCCAGACTTTATGGTACCCATGTGGCTTGGCCCGTGGACTATAGAGTCCTCTGCATTCCTTTGCAGCTGATGTGCCAAGTTCTGATTGGCAGATTCCTAGGGTGGTCCCTCCTCCCCCGGGTATAGAGAATTATGGTGGGGCAAGACCAAAACGGGGGCAACAACACCCACTTTCATCCCTAGGAGAACTGGAATCCCTCACTATCTACCTAACATAAACATATCTTTTAATTTTTTTTTATTTCAGCATATTACAGGGGTACAAATGTTTAGGTTACATATGTTACCCTTGCCCCACCCAAGTCAGAGCTTCAAGCGTGTCCCTCCCCCAGGCGGTGCGAACAACACCCATTAAGTATGTATATACCCATCCCCTCCTCCCCTCTCCCATCTGCCTGACAGTGCACAACGGGGGTTAAAGTAACAGGGGGCATTAAAACAACTGGCACCATCCCTGCCTTGATGGAGATAATGACCTTCTGAGTTTTACAAATAATAAAATATGGATGCTCTAGACTTCTATCTTTGCAATATTGTACTCAATGCATTACATACTCTAGTATCCTTCAAGTGGAAATAATAATATTTGAAACCTTATTTTTATCGTGTAGAAATTAGGATGTTTTGCATCGCTTGAGCTCACTACTCTCCATCTTACCTGGCAGTCTAACTAGGACTTGCTCAGTACTGTATCTTTGAAATTACACAAAAATATTTTGGCAAGTACAAAAGATTCAGCAAAGGATATATCCATCACCCCTAAACTGATTTTTCAGGATAGCAATTCCTATGCATATCATAAATATTGCAAAATCAGTCTAACCTTTTGTCCTGAAATTATCAGTTCCAGGTTTTAAATGGTGAACACCTGGCTTTAGTATACCCTGATTAAAGAAACAAATCCTTTTTCAGCAATATACCTCCCTTTGATGACTGCGTAGACTTTGACCATATCTACTGAATTTAAACACCAATTTTTTTGTCTGACTTCAGGCAGCTTTATCTATAGCATGTGGCAAAGTAATTAAACATGTTTTGAAAACCTCTTATTCAATTTTGTCTTTATTGTCATATACAGTACTCTCTGTTGACACATCATGTTTGTATAAGGGTAAGCCTCAGAATAACATTAACCTAAATTCAGATTCAGGCTACGTGATTTACTAGTTTCCAAAAAGTACTTGAAAAATTTTACTTCTCTAATCCTCATTTTTTTGATGTCTAGAGTGAGGGTAATAATACTTATTATAGTTTGTCTAATCTGAAAAATCATTTTTTGTAAGTGGTACCATTGTTTTAATTTATCACTAAGAAGGAATAAATACTATCAATTGTGACAAATCATCAATAGTAAGATGCACTCTAATTTCTGGGATGCACTTCCTAAAAAATGACAAAAACGTTTCACATATTTGTTATATAGTGAAATACTATATGTAAGATGTATAGCATGGTTTCGTAGAGCTTTTTAATGTCAGTTTCTTTTCTAATTCACTTTCAGACTCTTACTATAGCAGTTTTGATGATCAGATTAGATGTGGTTTACATGCATGATAATATCCTATAAATCTATTGCCAATTCTCCTGCTTACTGTTGCATTATATCATCAGAATCTATGAATATTTACTCAAGCACTAGTATTAATTTGTCATGTGGTTTTAGAAAAGTAACTTGATTTTCTTGATTCATTTTATTAATTAGAAAAATGTTAATAAAAGCTTACAAACATTAGGTTTAAAATATATAGTAGATTCCAAAATAATTTCCAAATATGATGTGTTAAGTAGTAGTGGAAAAATGCCTAAAGTCGGTGAAATTTATGGAGTTTTGCTAATGCAAAAATATCTTTGCCTGTGTGCGTGCCACTGAACAAGGAAGCCTCTATCTAAAGAGAAAGACAAAGGTAAAGAGCTTGAAAAATCCTCTCATCCTTTATAGATAAAATCTCCAGAGCAGTGGTTTGGGCAGATGGGAAAGTTTTACTCCCTGTGCTATATCTGTTCAGTTAGTAAAAAGAGGACTTTGATCTCAGAGACTGTCAATCCAGCTCTTTTTATGAAAAATTAGCTTAAAGTAAACAGTAAAAGTAGCATAGCGGTTATTAAAATTCCACCCCAATTGGCTATACTCCCAGTTCCAAAACCCCAAACATAATGCCCATTGATTATTCAGATTATATTTAAGACATTTTTGTTTGTGTTTTTGAAGTACACCACTAGAAATAACAAATCTAGATGAGAAAATTGCAAATCTTCGTTTTCAAATTCTAATCATATTAGATGAGTTAAAGTAAGTTTCAGCAAAAATCCTTGCAGTGACATTTCTATTGATATAAGTCCTGAGTACTAAATTCTTAGCTGCATGCAGCCACTAGAGTTTTGTGGATAACTGTAAAATATTACAGTTAAGCTTAAAAACCACTGCCTGTCAATCATTTGAAAAGCACACTGATCTGTATAATTCCTGTACATTTTTTTAAGTTTGGTATGTTAATCTATTCATTGAGGAAGACTTGTTCAAAGCACTTTTAGTCTCCTTCAGAATCTATTTTGCCTTTTTTTAATTGAGATGCCCACTTGAGATTTTCAAAGAAATTAGCAATATGTAATGGAAGAAAACCTCCACCCATGACATCTAGTTATTTTTCAATCTTGTTAGATATAACGGTGTAGTAAACACATTAGTTTTTACCATTCTACTTTTTGTAATTTAAGGAAGTTAGGAAGTTCAAAAACTACAATCTGTGGTCTCTATTGCAGCTGGATTCTAGGTATGAATGAATGAATTAACTTGTTTCAATTATAGAGGGCAGACTGAAGCAGGAGCAAACTTGCTGGTGTTTCGGCTAAGAACAAGGCCCCAAGACGTGAGTCCTTAGAGGTATCCAGGTTCTGCATTGCACGTTCTGACAACAGATGTGTGAGCATCTGGAGGCAGAGTTGTCGCAGTGACTGCAGCAGCAGAAGTAGCACCCTCACGCCTGAAGCGCAGCAACAATTGTAAACACTGACTTTCTCTTATCCACACTTCCAATATTTTAAGTCCCCTATATTAAATTCCTTTCATGGGAAAGACCTAAAGTGGTTTCTTTTATTAAATCCTGACTGCTAAGCCACCAATGGAGAGTACATTTAATTTAAAATTATTTTCCAAACATATTTAGGCATAAGGGGAAAATTAAAGCAGCAGATATATGTATTTGGAGAAAGAACAAAAGAGTAAAGTGTTTAGGGAATCAGTTATGTTTGCAGCCGTCCCCAACATTTTTGACACCAGGGACTGGTTTCATGGAAGACAATTTTCCATGGAAGGAGGGGGTTGGGGAGTGGAGGCAGAGAAGCAGAGCTCAGGCAGTGATGCCCTGCCCCAGGTTTGGGGACTGCAATTTTAGAGGAAAAATATTGCCATGTAACTATGAAAATGATATTTGTGGTTAAAAAATATAGCACAGTTCTTGTCCCAAAACTTATGTCATTTCAGAGGGAAAGAGATTATACTATCAAGTTATTTAAATTCACAAATAAACTGTAATCCAGAGGGTAATGTGATTGTCTCAATATTATACAGTTAGTATCACAGGCAGGAATAAAACTTATCTGTTGACTTTTCATAAATCTCACAGTGACTCTGCAAAAATCTGCTATTTTAAGAGTTTGAATTCACTCTAGTTGGGAAAAAAAGGAGGGGATAAGCAAAGAGCATGGAAATCAGCAGTCCCCAATACCTAAGCCACGACAGGTGCTGGTCTGTGGTCTGCTAGGAACCGGGCCACAGCAGGGACCAGGCCACAGAGCTCTGTAGCAACTCCCCACCCCACCCTACCGGGACCCCGCCCCGCATCTCTTGTATCATTACCTGAGCTCTGCTTCCCACCTTCCCCTACCTCGGACTGTGGAAAAATTGTCTTCCATGAAACCAATCCCTGGTGCCAAAAAAGGTTGGGGACCGCTGATGGAACTGTTTGTGCATTTAATTAACATTCAAATATATATTTATTATGTTTCTACTAGGGGAAAGGCACTTTGATAGGAGCTTATTAGGAAATAAGAAAAAGTGAAGACAAATGCATTATACTAGTAATTTTTTAAATATCAAGAGTAGTAGAGAGAATATAAAAGTAGAAAAAGAAAAAAAAAAGAAATGATAAAATAATAACAGTAATTATGGAAACAGGAAACAACCCAAAAGGTGGAGAATATAAACAAAACTAGCAGCTGAATATTTGCAAAAAATTATAAGTCAGATTATCTGCAAATAATTATCAAGAGAAAAGATGCAAAAAAATGGTGTACAGAAAAAACATTATACATAGCTACAGATAACAGACATTTAAAAGAATAAATGTTTGTCCTGAGCAAGTACAGGTGATCCTCACCTTGCATGGCAGTGCAGACCCATAAAAATGACTGTGAAAGCTGAACCCCAGCAAGCTGAAACCATTGCAAAGAAACCTCAGTACTCAACAGGCAAAATTATAATTGTTATGTAACCTTTAAAATTACCTGTCAAAACATTAAAAACTCTCTTGTGATTAGTTGTCACTGTACAAGAAAACTTAATAATAGCAAAACTGATATTTTTATACACTGTAATTTAAAACATTAGAAACATTGAGTATCAATATATTTCTTTGTAAAAAAGTTTTGAAGAGAACTTTGAATATTGCTCACCTTCTAATCCTCATTGTACATTGCAGAGGGAATATTTATTTCCTATGTGTTGAGGAATTGTCATACTCGCTTACAAGTTTGGATAAGCTTCCAACATTTACCCTTTGCATTTTCAATGTTGTGGAGTATCTCTGAGAGTCCCTTTAAGATGTTTTCCCTGATGCCACTTTTTCTAAGACATCTTCATCCTATTTGTCACAATCACTTTCTTCATTTATGTTGATAAATTCACCGTTGCTAAGTGTATGTACCTGCATATCTGGAGTCTCTGCAATGGTGGAGGTATCAGCATTTCTATGGTCTGCTGTTTCTTTTATGACTACATTTACATTCCATTCAGATTTCATTTTTGGCATTTTATTTTTCATGTTTTTGCTACACTTGCATATTTGTTGGCCAACCATGTCTTTCAATTGTTTATTTTGTAAAACATCATTTGGGTTTATCACTGGGGATCAAAGAGGCAACACAATTACATTCTTTGCTGTCTGTGAAATGAATAACAGATGTACAGTCACCAATCACTGACCATTTTTAGAAAATGTGGTGATTGGTCACTAATCATGATATACATCTATTATTTATATAGTGAATTGCATATCAAAGAGCTAGCAGCAAAATTCATACTATATGTGATATTCACAGTTAATATACCAGGATAACTGAAATTTGAACCCTGTGTTCAGGGGGCTGATGTTCTTTAACTAAACCCTAGTAACTAAAATTTGTGCTTATAGGAACCATGCAAATTAAGGACTTTCTGTGTATATTAATCAATTTGAAAGTTTGGGGAAAAATTTGATAAATTTCTGAAAATATAGCATTCTAAAATTGGCACAAGAAGTAATAGAAAACTTGTCTAAGACAATAGGCATTAAAGAAAATTTAAACTGTATTCCAAACTCTAAGGTCCAGATGCTTTTGTGATAGTGTAAAATACCTGCTCTCATATGGTAACAAGAAATACAAAAATACAACAAACAACAATAATAGTTTTCTATTGAACTCGCAGAGTGTTGGATCCAAGGAAACATTGATGAACTCTATTTTAAAAAGAAACAAAACAAACCACATGTAAGAAGGCAGAGAATGGTGATGCTAACTTACCCAGCTCATATACCTGATCTGTGTATAGGCTGGCCTGTAGAGACAGAGAAACATTGCTTAGTAGAGGAGAAAAAGGATTTTTCTTTTAAGAAACTGAGATGCTAATTCTAAGATTATATTAAATTTCATGAATTATAATATCATAAACAACTTTCAAAAGAAGAAAAAAATTGGAAGACTTATTTTACCAGATTTGAAGATATCAT
>CM052445.1:24426829-24468968 GCA_028533085.1 Varecia variegata | reverse complement strand
AATATGTTTAAACATATTACTAAATTTAGAACAATGCAAAATTTGTCAAGAAAATATGCTAATGCTCTAATGTTTATTTAATAAAAGTTTTTGAGGTCATTAAAAATTTCTACTTTTGTGGAATTTGAAGAATATTTTGGAAGATATAAGGTAAGTAAAAAATGATAAATATGATTATTTTAGAACAGCAAGAATTAAGCTTTTAATATGTTGAACCATATCTTTTGATCAATTTTTTAAAAGTTTAGTCTACCTTAATTGATTCAGGAAACAATATAGTAAAATAGCAAAAAATTTTGAAAACCATCAAAAAGAAAGCATACTATAAAAACAAGTGTCATACCTACGCCTATACAAATGTCATTTCAATAACTATAAAGGGAATAAAATTATCTATTATCAGAAAAAAAACTTTCTACATTGAAATATACATTCAATATAATAATTAAATCAGAAGGCAAAAACAGGAAAATGAAAAGAAAAACAGAGCATGAGTGATGACACTCATTTTAGTAGAAAGAGAAATTAACTAAATTTATGAATTAAGGAAAGCACATTATGTAGAAATGTAGAAGCAAACACTGAAAGAAACAAAGAGTTGAGAGTCTTTCTATCTAAGAAGCAGAAATCGTCCAAGAATTTCCTGTATTTCATTATAAACCTTTCCATACTTTTAATAGTTTTAACAAAGTTCATGTATTGGTTAAAAAAATAAAATTGAAAAAAATTTTTATAAACTTGTGTTGCAAAAACTCCCACTAAACACAATCAAATTAACATGAGAAATACATAGAAAATATTTAAATAAACCCAAGAAATACACTTTATTCATGTATAAATATTTTTATATAAACAAAATCTGGGAAATTATCATATTCTCTGATCACAATGTAATGCAATTAGGACTGAAATTTATAGTTAATGTTAGTGCATTGTACATTTAAAATTTTCTAAGAGGGTAAATTTCAAATGTCTCATCACAAAAAATGATAAGTATTTGAGGTGATGGATATATTAATTCACTTGATTTAGCTATTCCACATTGTATTCAAAACCATAATATCATTTTTACATACAACTACACATACAACTATACTTTTTCAATTACCAAAATATTAAAAATTTAAAAAACTACATAAAATGTACAATAAAAATAAAAATTGTTATTGAAGACTAGCAGCACATACAACAGATAAATAGAAAATTCATTTAATGTTTAACAAATAATTAAAGTAATCAGAATTCCAATATAAATAAATATGTAGCAATAATAGGGTATTCACAGGAAATATATAAGTAGTTTGTAATTGCTTATCAAATAATTATCTCATCCATAAATATATAAAGTTAAATAATGAGATTTCCTTTCTACTTATTGGATTGTAGAGGTTCAAAGTTGTAATGCAAAGAACTGGTAGGATAAGTCTCATATGAATTTGATGGAAATGTAAATTCGTTCAAGCTCTTTTTGAGGAAAGTTTGGCACCATTTCTCAAAAGAAACTCAAGAATTTATACCATTAACATAGTAATGCATGCCTTTAATTACTAGTTAACTGGTAAGTTCATTTCAGGATAAATCATACTGTCATAAAAATAAAGATAAAATTTGTTAATGTCTATCAGTATAGGAACCTATATAAATCATGGTATATTCATATAATACAATTATATTCAACAATTGAAAAGAATAAGATAAACATGTATTGTCAGAGACAGTTTTCTAAGAAATTTCACCAAGTAAACAAACCAAATGTTTAGTCCCTATTTGTTTTCAATAAATAAATAAATAATATGAGACAAATAATGGCAAGTGGAATAAATTTTTCCTTTTAGACTATGAAATAAATGATGGGTTATGATTAAATATAAGGAATAGGAGCAGAGATCTAGAATGGAGGGGGATGTTCACCTTTTATTGCCATCCTTTTTTATTTAATTTTTTAACCTATGAATGGGATGCTTTTCATAATAACAGTTTGGGACACAAATATGCCAGACAGTGATTTCAAAAGGAAGAGAAATTCTCAAAATGATGAGGATTTCTTAGATATTTGTAGTATAGATGATTAGGTCAGAGATAATGTTCTTGACAGAGAAAATAATGATGGCATGGTTCTTTGTGAAAAACAAGTTTGAAAAAAGGACAAGATCAATGGGCAGCAAAATTCTAAATTATCAAGACATTTTTCTCAGATTCCTTGTAGTAAAACTGGGCACTTATGCTTTTTAAAAATTTTTCCTAATTCATACTGTATAAATTATCACTACACTTCAGATATATTTGGAAAAAGTCAAAATAATTGGCTGAGCACCTCCTATATCCATGTGTTCCTTCATTCAACAAAGACTTACTGAGTGCTTACAATGGTGCCTGATATTTTTCTGGATATTTCTAGGATACATGGATGAGAAAAACATACAATACCCCTGTGCTTGAAGAATTTACATTCTGGTGGCAAGATAGAAATAAACAAGCACATTTATAATACCTTATCAAATATAAGAGCCATCAGAAAATTTAACAGTAAAAGTTGTGTAAAGAGAGTAAAGACAAATTGGTTAGAGAAAAATCTCTCTAAGCTTTAGGCATTCAAGTTAGAGACTTAAAGAAACTGGCAGTGTGAATATTAGAAATATCTGGGAAAGGACAGTTCTAAGTGGATGGAAATACCAACACACTGTTGAGGCAGGAGAATGTTTTTTGGGTTATGTTGTAAGAATAGCAAGAAAAACATTGTGGGTGAAAAAACAGTGAACAAGAAGGGGAGAAGTGAAAATTGAAGTCAAAGAGGTAGGTTTTGGACCAGATAACTTAAGCCTTTATTCATCTTAATAAGGATAAAATCAGAATAATATAAAGTGCTTATGTAATTATTTCTTAGAAATATTACACCCATGACCCAAACATATATGAAATAATGAATTTAATGGTTAGTTCAAAGAGAAAGTTTCTTCCTTTCATGTGCCCTTCCTTTTTCTCCTCCTCCTCCTCCTCCTCCGTCTTCTTTTGTCTCCCCCCCACCTTCCTTTCCCCAGTTAGCAACAAAAAGTACAGATAAGTTCTGGAATTTTGAAATGCCAGCAAGCCTATGATCAGTTAATATTTTGAAATCTCAATTAACAGTAATAATCTTTAGGGAAGATTGTACAAAGGATGTGTAATTCATTCCGTTTGCTTTGTTTTATAATGCATGTTCCTACATTAAGCCAGTTGAGAAGAAGACAATGGATATTTAGGTTACAACTTATTGACCACCATGGAATTATTTTTGTAAGTGTGGTATTCATTATTTTCTTTGTGAAAAACCTTGAGGAAATCTCTATCATCTTGTAAGTTACTTAAAGACATACTCAAACATTAAAGCAGTTCTTAGCATGGTACCTGGTACAAGGTAAATATTAATATGTAATCATATCTTGTTATTCTAAATAATATAGTTCTTCTAATAAACTACATTTTGTTATTGTAGTTGTTTTCAATGTGATATCATTCTGAAATATCTGACTGACTAGATTTCTCTTTTTGTTTTGTATTTCAAAAGGATAAATCTGTGAACCCATATTTAGTACACATGAAGCCATCATGTTTAATAATTTTAACCTTATTCATGTCTCCACTTTTTCCCACTGTTATTTTTATTTTCTCATTCCAACCACTTTTTAACTCATTTCATGGCTTAAAGAAACTTGGCTTTCAGAAATAAAATTGGATATGAGTAAAACATCATAATTAAAATATATAAAAATCAAATAACTAAATATACATAGGATTATCTAATAAATGAGCATAATGGCAATGACATGCACTATCTTCAATTTTAATTACCAATATTTAAAGTCAAAGCATTTTCTTTCAGTATATTAAATTTCTATTGAAAATGCACAGTCTTGTTTAAAGTACCACATTATATTATTCTGCAGTAGTTTTTTACAAAATAATTTATTTTAAAAGACCATATATGGCATAATCATGTTCCAGTCCTGTGGGAAATTGAGTGAAAATATCTATAATAATTAAACTTAAATAATTTTATCAGGAACCAAAGCTAATTCCCATATAGACACTGCCTTTAGCTATGAATACATACAAATTAATAAGGTATTTATTTTACATATATCAGTTGCTTATTAAGCAAAAGGAGTAAACGATTTTTGTGAATAACACTGACCTAATATAAAGTCTGATGCTCAGTATGTGTTAAGGAAGTGTTATTTTGCTTCCCTTCTCATATCCTTACTCAATCTTTGTAGCCTCCAGCTTTATAAGGAGATAAAGGTGTGTACCTCCCACCTTCATAGTCTTACTACCTGTTTGATATGAATACAATGAATGTAAATTTAAGACAAAGTTTTGATACATAGGCCTTTTTCAGCAATTAGTCACTACTTCTGTTGTATGATTTAACTACATCTCTAGTCATGTAAGGGTGTGAATCCTTCATCTTAGTAGGCGGGAACCAAGATTGAATGGGGTCCTTGGCCTCAGGAGCCACTGCAGTGTGTTAAATCAACTGCTGATGTTATAGTCTTATGTAATATTCATGGAACTACATGTATGCCTATACAATATTTCTATTCAACTATATATGTTAATAACTAATAATATCGATGACTTAACTATGACATTCTATTAACATTTGGAATTATAAACTCCTACTTAGTCTCTCAAATATTAATAAAACTATTCCTGCGTATGTGTTGCTAATTACCTCACAGTATAGCCTGAGTATATGATAGTACTGTTTTCAATCTTGAATAAATGTCCATGAGATAAGTATATGTCAAAATGAAAATATGGCTTCCCTCTTCAGATCAAGTTTTCAGTCGAAAATTGAAGTAGGCTCAGTAGGTTGCTTAAAGAGCAGTTTCACTTGTACCATGATTTTTTTTTTTTTTAACTATAAACAGGAAACTGCAGATAAGGGATTTCCACAGATGATTGAGAAATGTTTTCTGCTTTACTGGAGCAATGGAGCTTTAGTCGGTTTTCAAAATAACAAATAATGGGAATCTCCTGAAGAGCAAACCTTTTCATATGCTTGGACTAACAATCATCTCTGGGAAACCTTCAATGCCCTCAGGGATTAAGGAGAGAACTTGCTGGCAATATGGCTCATTCCAGAATTGTTTCAGGACCGGGACATGATGGAGATAAGGAGGAGACATCGTGGGTCTGGAAATAAGACAATCTATTCTCTGGTGGAATAAAATAGTGAAATATTTATCAAGAATTGATGGGTCTTGTGGGAATTAAGATTAATTGTGATATTCTTTTCCAAATGTTATATTTATTGTGGCAGTTTAGGGCACCCTGCATGAGTTTCTATAGAAAGATGTTAAAGGTTCTTCTTGACCAGAAATATATGCATTTCATGTTTCTTGTGTAGTATATCGAAGGTAGATGTATATAGAAATTTGAATGAGAAGAGAATGGTGGTACAGGGCTTTTACTCTGAGTGCTTAGTTCTCCAATGTAACTTTTACATTATTGAATTTGCTATATTATCTAAGGGATCCAAAATATAAGACTTGTCAGTTCACACTGTTGGTTGGAATTTTAAAAGATAACTTTCACTGATTAAAACTCACAAAACATAAAGTATGTAATCCATAGAGACAATTAATTAATTTACAGTGAGAGCTATTACAGGAGGTAGGTCAGACTTTTGTGTTTGTCTAACCATTAATTTATATTCCCTATAGACAGCTGACATGGCAAGAAAAATTATCACTAGGAGATAGCTGGATAGGCATGACAATAAGGCAAAGAGATCAGTTATTGGATTCAGATATTAAATGGCATGAACTCTAGTAGTTTTATGAATCCATCTCTATGCATTTGCCACTGTCCACTCAGACTCTCTGACGTAAAACTTTGATGTGATCTATCATTTGTCTTCATTCTTTTTATGGTCCACAACAATTTAATTACTTTGTCTTTTAAATTCTATCTCTAAAATAATGCATGTCTCTAATTATCTTTTACAATGTCTTTATTTAACCCTAGTTAAAGCTATTCTCATTTCTCACAAGAACTACTGTGACAGACTGACTAGCAATTGGTCTCTCATTTACCAATCTCAGTTTCTGCTCCCATCTCCATAGAGTCTTTCTATAGCCACTAGTTTGTATACAAAGTAAATGAGATCATAAGAATATTATGTGTATAGGATTCAACTTCTCATTTTGTTTATAATAAAAAACAACATTTTTATGAGTTCCCTAAATTCATCTTTTATCACTCACCCCCTTCATGCAATATGCTCAGACACCCTACTTTTGCTACTCTACCACTGCTGTGTTATATTGGACATGATACTCTGAACAATGCATTTATTGTTTGAGAGATTTTATCATTTGTAGCATTTGTTAGAATAACAGAGCACTAAGCACAGTTTGATCAGATTCTCCCATGCCAACCTAGGTGTCCATCTCTATCTCACTGGGGTTTTGACAAGAGAAAAGCAGCAAGGGACAATCGTTTTCTGATCTCTAATTCTCTCCTCTTGCCTCTGATTCTCAACGAAATTTTTCTTCCTCATATCATAATTCATATCAGCTTAATGGCTTTATTGTATAAATTTTATAGTCTACAGTCATCCAGGCTTGTCTTGTTACTGTTAGTAACTTGTTACTTGTTACTTGTACTGTTAGTGTCCATCTTTAAGCACTTGAACAAAATTCACTTCTCTCTTAATAAAGTCATACTTCTGCAAATTAAATGGGCTGTTTTCAAATTACTATCTTCTAAGGACATTTAACAATTCTATTAAAAAATTAACACCCAAACGTTGATTTCTTTTAGGCTGTAATTTTTCAACTTCTAAAGCAGCAAATATATTTATTGGGTGAAAAGATGAGGGGTAATTATGAACAATTGATGGTAGATTGGGTGAAGATCAGGAATGTAATCCCTTTGTTGCTGCATGACTTTCCAAGGGTTGTATATCTTTATTAGTTCACCATATGAGTATGTAGGGAGAAATGTGATTATGTTAATCCCTTAAGCTTATGAAAGTTGTAAGCAAGCAATATATACCACCTAATGTAAAAGGCATCTTTACAAGGTAAAATCAGAATAGATAAGTAGTTGTCTCTTTAGAAGATAACATGAACCAAGTAGTGTAGGTAAGGGAATTCTAAACATAAAATAAAAGGCAATAACCAAAAGCCATCAGAGCACATGAAATAATAGTGAATGGTATTTCCGCATCTAAAGATACTAGTAGTTATTTAGTTTGGAATATTATGGAATAAATTCCCAAGACTCTGTGCAAAACTATTCATGTTCTATAGTGTCTTAACGCCTACAAATTTACCTCTGGTAAGCAAAATTTCCAAATTTGCACTTTAACCTCAACATTTCTTTTGTATTGTAATTCTCATTTTACCTAGTAGATTTACCAGAACCATAAGTATCCCATAGGTTTTGGTTTGTTATGTTTCAATGTTCATTTGTTTCAAGAAATTTTTTGATTTCCTTAATTTATTCCTTGACCTAATGGCTGTTTAGGACCATGTTATTTAATTTCCATTCATTAGTTCAGTTTTCAGAGTTCCTCTTGTTGCTGATTTCTAATTTTACTCCATTGTTTTTGTGAACATACATGACATGATTTCAATTCTTTTATATTTGGTGACAGTTTATTGTTGTTGTTGTTGCCTACATGGTTTATCCTAGAGAATGTTACACATGCTGATGAGAATAATGTGTATTGTACAGCTGTTGGATGAAATGTTCTATAAATGTCTGTTAGGTTCATTTGTTCTGTATTTCAGTTTAAATCTGATGTTTATTTTTTAATTTTCTGTCTAGATGATCTGTCCAATGCTGAAAGTAAGGCATTGAGGTTCTCAAGTGTTATTTTAAAAGAATCTATCTCTCTTTAGCTCTAATAATATTTTCTTTATATATTTGGGTGCTCTGGTGTTGGTTACACATATATTTAAAATTATTATATCTCATTTCTCAGTTGATCCACTTATCATCATGTCATGACTTTCTTTACTTCTTTTTATGTTTTTTGACTTAAACTTTATTTTGTCTGATATAATTACAGCTACCTCTGCACGCTTTTGGTTTTTCTTTATGTAGAATATATTTTTTTCCATTTCTTCACTATTGGTCTTTTAGTGTTTCTATAAAAGAAGTCACTGTCTTATAAGCAGCATATAGTTATGCTTTGTTTTTAATCCATTCAGCCAATCTATATCTTTTATTTGAGGAATTTAAATCATTTACACTCAAGGTTGTTATTGATAGGTGAGGACTTACTCCTGCCTTTTGCTAATTGGTTTCTGAATGTTTCATAAATTCTTTGTTCATTTCTTCCTCTTTTATTGTTTATCTTTAAAATTTGTTGGTTATCTGTAGTGATAACATATAATTTCTTCCTCTTTCTCATATGTGTATTTGTTCTACCAGTGAGTTTTATATGTTAGTGTGTTTGTATGATGATAGATATCATTCCTAAACTTCCAGATGTAGCACTCCCTTAAGCATTTCTTGTAGCTAGTCTAGTAGTGATTAATTCATTCAGTTTTTCTTGTCTGGGAAAAGATTATTTCTCCTTTATTTCTGAAGGATAGCTTTCACGGGTTTAATATTCTTGGCTGCCATGTTCCCCCCCATCATTTTGAATATACCATCCCATTCTTTACTGATCTGCTTCTGCTGAGAAATCTGCTGTTAAACTGATGGAGATTCTCTTGACCCTTTTCTTTTGCTGTTTTTAGAGTTCTCTTTGTCTTTGTCTCTTGACAGTTTAACTATAATGTGCCTTAGAGAGCATCTTTTTAAGTTGAATCTAATTGGGGATCTTTGAATTTCTTTTATCTATATTATTGTCTGTCTTCCAAGACTTAAACAGTTTTCAGCTATTATTTTGTTAAATAGATTTTTTATGACTCTTCCCATCTCTTCTCCTTCTGGAACTCCCCAAATTCAAATATTGATTTGCTTAATAGTGTCTCATAAGCCTGCTTTATTGTTTTTTACTATTTTGTTTGTTTGTTTGTTTGTTTGCCTGACTGTGTTTTTTTTTGAAAACACCTCTCTTAGAGTTTAGAAATGCTTTCTTCTGCTTGACCTAGTCCATTGTTAAAACTCTCAATTGTGTTTTTTATTTCATCCACTGAATTCTTCAGTTCCAGGTTTGGGCTTTTTAAATGATATCTTTCTGTTGAATTTCTCCATCAGATCATAAATTGTTTTCCTGATTTGTATTTTCTATGTGTGTTCTTTTATATCTCACACAGTTTCCTTGAGATCATTTGTTTTCATTCCTTTTCAGGCATTTTATAGTTTTTCTTTTCTTTGTGATCTATTGCTGGAGACTTGTTTTCCTTTGGAGGTGTCCTGTTTCTTTGCTTTTTCATGTTTCTCGTATCCTTACATTGATATCTGCACATCTGGTATAACAATTACTTCTTCCAATTGTATATGGAGTAGCTTTCACAGAGAACAACTTTTCCCTGTAAATATATCTATAGTGTCAGACATCAGACAGGTATAGTATTTTGGCTTTGATTCTGGGTGGGCACCATAGTGTAGTCCCTGTATGATTTCTTCTGCTATAATCAACATCAGCAGTATCTGCATGTGTCTTAGAGGTTTAAGCAATAGTTCTTTGCAGGCTATGGTGAGGCTTTACTGGGGTCATGGGCACTAGGTGGGCCAGTCCTCAGGCCCCTGGATGGCATATACTAGAGCCAACTATAGCAGTAGTGGGCCTCAAGTGGACCAGTTCTTGGGATCTCAGGCAGCCTGTGTGGGTATCAGTGGTGGCAGCAGTAGGCCCTGATTGGTATAGTCTTCAGTCCACTTAACAGGGTACACAGATATCAACAATGGCCATGGTGGCCTGACTGTGCCAGATTTCAAGTCTTTGGGTAGTAAACATGAGAGTGCAGTGGCCCTGACTTTGGGGGTGGCAGAGCTGCTGTCAGAGGTGGCAGTCCCAGGCAGATGGCTGTCAGACTCTGGGGATTGCATGCTTCAGCTCTCTGTGTCCTAGAGGCAGCCTTCCTGATGTGTTGGACTACCTATTCCCTTGGGTGTAGGGTGCTACATGGGCTCATGTGCTGGGGATACAGCCACAGCACTGGCTTCAACTAATGTGATATTGCAGCCCTCTGAGTGGATGTGAAGGGATATCAGTGCAATCTCAGGGTGTAGCGATGCAGACATCACTAGCCCCCAGGGTGGGATATTGTCTGGTGTTGGCTCCATTCTCAAAATGGCAGTATGCTGCAGTGTCTTAGATCCCAAGAGGTAGGTAGGAACTTGTGTATTCTTCTTCTGAAACAATGAAGTCACATGGACTTCAGAAAGTTCTCTGTGCATGGCTCAGGGCCTGTGAGGGCTGATGGGCTCTCCAGGAGCTAGAATTGCAGGTGTCTGGTGGCAATATAGACTGTCAGTGATCTCTCCCTTACCTTTACCCCACAATGAGTAATCATTCTTGGCTCTGAGCCAGTCCTGACTGGTACTTTGCAACCCTGTCTATGCTGCCATGTCAAGTTTCCTTGCCTCTGAGGGTCCCTTTCACTTCCATGCTGCCTTCCAGTATTGTCTCTTCAATGCTTTATTTGATGTGTAGTTAGCTACTCACTGTTTTGGTTCTTCTTCGTGGGGGAGAGTGCTGGATACTTCTAGCCAACCGTCTTCACAACCAGCCTTTTTTTTTTTTTTGACCATTTTTTTAAATTCAGTAAATATATTCATCTTGCTCAAACAAATATATATTATTTTAAGAAAAAAGTGGGATAATGTTGATATTATCTTACATTTTTTGACAGGTATTATAAATTTACAATTTATCGACTGCACTGAGGAATTACCAAATGCATTTTTTTAATGTATGGAAAAAGTTTCTGCATCTAAATGTTGCTTGAGAAAGTGTAACTAAATATATATTACTCAGTTGCTTTAAATTTTTTATATAAATGACAGAAGGGACCTTGAGGATATATGTATATTATTTCTAGAATAGCAAGAATGTTGTGAAAAGCTGAAGTAAGCAATATTGACAAACTAAACGTTAGACAAGAGTGAACAAATTATGAAAGTTATTTGAATTTACCCTGAAGGGGAAAAGCCTAGAGGCAAATTTTAAGGCAAGAATAATTATGGGAGAATTTTTCTATCATGAGAAATTTTTTTCTATTATTTTAGTATTATGATAAAAATTCTAGAAGTCTGTTTCTCCATTCCGTATACAAGCATGTAAGGACATTCATTTATGTGCACCACTCTCTGTTAAGACACACTAATGTTCACCTAAGAACAGTTTAAAGAAATAGAAAGAATAAGTAGAGACAGGTAAGAAGTGTATTTTTCTATCAAATATTAAGATTTATAATACTTTAGCAATTAAGGCAGTTGGTATTGGTGCAGAGATAGATCAATGAAACAGAATAGAAAATCCAGGTGGAAAAAAATATCTGCACACATAAGAAAACTTGATTTATCACAGAGTGAGTTTGCAGACTAGGCAAGGAAATTGATGCACTACTTTTCAAATGATGGAATATTTTGTTTTATGGAAAAAGTAAAGGGAATGATACTCCTACTTCATACCATATTTAAAAAAATTTTAAGGTAGATTAAAGCGCAAAATGAAGAAAATAGAACTGTCCAATGTTTAGAAAACATTATAGAAGAATAACTTTATATTTTTGACTTAAGGAATAACTTTAAACCATATCTAAAACTTAGGTCTTAATTTTTATGTAAGTTGCAAAAGATATAAAACATAAAGAAAAAATTTGATGGATCTTATTAAATTGAACTTTAAAACTTCTTTTTGAAAAAAATAAATAGACACTGTAGAAGAGTGAAACAGCAAGCTGTAAACTGGGGTAAGCTACTTAATACAGATATAATTGAAAAATAAATTGGTGTTCAACATTTTTAAAAATCTCCTAAGGAAGAAAAAGAGAAGTATCTCAGTAGTAAAATGGACAAAAGACTTCAATAGACAATTTTAAAAAATCCACACCCATTTACATGACACAAATTTCAAAAATGTATAAAGTCACAGGATATCAGGAAGGTGGGGCAATATTTACATTTCTCTATTAATGTGACAATTAGCAAAAACAATTTATTAAACAATTTGATATTACCTAATAAAATCAGCTATGTACATAACCTGTGACTCAAGTATTGTACTCTTAGGATATCCTCTAAAGGAATTCTAGGGAACATGCACTGCAATTAATGCTCAAGAATGTTTCTAGCACTATTGTTCTCTGTAACAACAACAGCAGCAACAACAAAATAACAGAAAATAAGTCTATTGACAGTAAAATGGATACACTGTGGTATACTCACAAAATGGATCACTGTAGAACTCTCTAAATTAATGAACTTGAGGTATTTGTGATAATATAAGTAAATATCAGAAATACAATATAAATTCAAGAAATGTGACATAAAAGATTATCTAAAGTATGACTTTATTTTTCTAAAATTTTTAAAGCATGAAAATAAAACAATTTATTGTTTAGGTGTAAAAATGCAATGCAAGAATAAGGAAAAGTAAAAAAATTAAAAAATATGAAGAAAGCAATAGTAAAAGCTTAAGTTAATAATTACCTCCAGAGGTGGGAAAGAACGGTATATGATTAGGATGGAGCACACAGAATATTTCTGCAAGATTAGTAATGTTCAATTATTATTAAAATCTATAATAATAATGACAAAAATTTTATTGATCAAATATATAGTACCACTTTTGTGCTCAGAACTTTTCTAAGATCATTGTTAATGTCAATTCATTTATTCATCTTAACAAAACTATGAGGCACATATGATTATTTCCCTAATTCAAATGAGGAAATTGTGATGCAGAGAGATTCACTAACTTATTCAAATTCGCATGTAATCAGTAAATACATGATTCAAACCAAAGCACCTTGTTTTAGACTTCCTGCTACTATCTCGAGACCCTGAGGCCTGATTGTGGCTATATTCAGAAGTCATCAGTGAAGTTTTAAATATATAGATGTTTGAGTATCACCCTCAGAGATACTTAATTGGTCTGGCATGCAGTTTGTGTGTTTATATTTTAAGGGCTTCATTACATTTAAGACTGTTCTAAAAAAATGTCAATCAGATAAAATAAAACAAGTAGCCAATCATGTTTATTATATAGAAAGTAAGTGGTCAATGGACATAAAGGGAATATTTTTAAAACGAAACCAAAAAAGACATAATCAAAGTGAACAAATGTACATAATTTTAAAAATGTAATAAGGCTTATCTCTCCCATTAAACTTTCCTGATTTTAATAACTTATTTTGGTTTTTTTATGTCTTATCCAGGTTTTGATGACTGTGTGCTTCCTTGTTACCTCACTGACATTAATCTTTATAATTGCATGTGTTGCATACTTTTCTTTACAATTTGATGTAACCATTCTCCTGTTTCTAATTCACTAAAATGACAATTTCTAGTTAATAAGACTCATCATGTCTTCTACAACCTCAGTGATGTCTACTATCATCACAGTAAGTTCCCTGATTAGTTAACTATCTCCTCACTGAGGAATTGTTTTCATGTTTGGCTGTCCTTTACCCTTTTATGAAAAAATTATGACTTGTAGATCTTATGGCTTCCTTCCTCTGATTTATAGGAAAAACTTAACTAGAACTTCACACACAATGTTTTCCTTGATATGCTCTGAGCTTTCAAACTATTGAACTTTCTGTCTTGTTTAACCTAAGATCATCTCCTTCTATATGTCTGTATGTTTGCATGTCCATATATGTCATTTATATATATATAATGTTTCCCTGCCAAAATATGTAAAAGAGCTCTAATTAATTGGCTTACATTAAATATTTCACTAAAAACAAAATAGAAAGTAACTTGTGAGTAAGAGAAAGAGATGTAAAAAAGCAGTAAGTGTGGAAATATATTTTGATGAGAAAGGATCTTGTGAATTTTTTGTCCTAAAATGACTGGTTTGGTCCGGGTCATCGCCTGGGAAGACCCAGCTCCAATGTTCCCCGCCACGAAATGGGAAAGTTAAGACAGAACAGAAAGTTTTAGGTATGTTTTTGTAGATGGTCTGTGCAGGTTGGGATAAAGTTTATAAAGGGAATTTATGAAGGAATTTAGTATGTGATCCAGTTGGCTAGAATTAGAAAGAAAATTTCAGTTTCTTTATTTAAAACATTATTAATTCTCTTGCTTTACTTTCAAAAGCCATTGAAGTAGTAGTGTTAAGTAAATAAAAAAGTTATCTCTAGAATTTAAACTATTGAATTCCACCTGGTCCAACCTTATTCATCCTCTCTAGACCTAAAGGCTATTGTAAAAAAGACAGGCATATAAAATTGTAAAGACTGGTTTCAAGAAATGGAATTAGTAAATTTGGTTCCCTTATATTCCTCCAGCACCCCCACCTGGTGCCCACCTGCCAGCAATGAATAGCACTAGTGACTTCTTAAAGGGACCAGAACACTTACAGCCTAAAGACTAGATTTTACTCAAGGATTTCCCAGAACAAATCAGGCCTCCTCTAACTTTTAAATAATTCTCTCACTGCTTCCACCACTACAGCTGAACTTCTGAGAATCCTGTCTGAGAGTCACCTCTCCTAACTCAAACCTACAGGACCTCCAGAACCTTCTTCCATCCATGGTGAGCTCCCTGAAGGTCCAGCCCATCAGGGATACCAGACTCCCATAATATGCGGTGGTATACATGACTCCTTATGGTGCTTTGCCTCCTCTGTATACTTCTCGTGTCTCTCCAGTGAAATCCCATACTGCCTCTGCTGTAACTTCAAGACCGTCCATTTTCAACCCCATCCCTTTTAACAGTTTAAATGAACTCTATAAAAAGATCTCTACACACCATCTTAGCAGGAAGTAGCTACAAAAGAAAGATCTTCACCCATTTTCCCAACTTCCGAATTCATTTTAAATAGAAATTTAATTTTAACAACAGAAAGGTGGGGAATGTTAGGGTGGCCTTGAATCTCCTAATTTTCTAATAACAGCTAAAGATCAATCTTGAGCTCTCCCTACTTTCTTTGCTGCTTCTCTCCCAAAATAGCAGGCAACCTGCTGGGAAAGACAATGATACCTGCTTCCCAATCTTTCCAATTTTTAATTTTTTCCCTTTCTCATACTTTGCCCTTCCTTTTCTTACATGTGTATAATAAAATGGGTGGAATGTTAGGTTTAAAGAATTCACCCTCCCCAAACTTCCAACCAAACCTCCTATAAAATCCACCCCTCTCCCCTTCCTAGGAGTGTATTAGGCAGTAGCCTTTGGCAGACCCATAGGGAGATAAGGGAATGGAATGGAAAAAAGGAACTTACTTTCCTTATCTCTCCTGATAAGCACTAAGCTTATCCTTCCCAGTTATTCCCTAAGGGGATAAAAGAATGGGATGCAAGAGGGGAACTTACTTTCCTTATCCCTCAGGGTTGTTTGAAAAATATTTACTACTCCCAGAAAAACCCTCTATAAAACCCAAGGTTCTGCCCTTTTCTCTCTGGTGGATGCCTTTTTCGGCCTCCACCCATCTGCACCCAGATGCTCAAAATAAAGAAAACGTTTTGCTACACATGAGGCTTCATGTATCTCCCTCTCAGCTCCAGACCTAACATCTGTCTCTCCAGATTTTGGTGTGGAGGTTTATTTATCCTGAAACTTCAGTTCTTTGATGGATCTAAGAAAAGTCATTGGTTTTTTAGTTTATTGATCTTTTTCTCTTTTTCATTATTGAAATAATGGGAGGAATGACTTCCAAGCTCTTTACGTGTCAAAGCTGAAACAGGAAGTACTGAATTGCCTTTTTAAAAAGTAGTATTAAGTATTACTTGCAAGTGTTTTAAAAACCTTTTTTTTAAAAAAAGTGATCATCATGTAATTCAGGTCACAGAAACAAGTCCTACAGTAATTATTTCATTTATGCAATGTTTGAAATTATACATTAATTTATTTGTAGATTTATACATTATTTATTTGAAATCCTTTTTATTTAAAAAATTCTCCAATGATTTATTTTTTGATAAATGTTTCAATAAAGCATTTAGTCATGTTTAACATACATTCATAAGCATATTTGACAAGCTAAGGCAATTTTTTCACTTAAAAAAAGGGTAAATTTGAAGCAAAAACAAAGTCACACAAAAATGCTTCTAGCAAGCATTGCACTATTTTTTCTTGTTCAGATATTTTACAAATAAAATGAAACGATTGGGGAAAACATGTTTGAGTAACATCTGCTTTCTTCAACTTGTATAATATGAAACAAAGCATGTGCTAGAGTATTTCCCATTAATTGTTTCCATTGTGTGTGAATTACCCCGAATATTCAATACATTTTATTCTACACTCTCTCATTAAGACCAAAGCAGCTAAAGTTTGTGGGCCTTCATTTTCTATGCTACATTTAATATGCAAACTAATTTTGAAAGGCAAAAGGCACCTGCACCACAGATTTCAAAGGAATTTGCATAATAAATATAGTACAGACTCAAAGCTTGCCTTGTAGAGGACAATGACAGATGTGTAAGCAGTTTTGTGTGAAAGTCCTGCATAACAAAATTTGCTTTAGAGTTGAATTTCAGGGTCAGGGTAGGACAAGCAATCTATTATAGGATAAACATTTCATGTAAGCAAACATTCTATATTAAAGCATCCAAGGTTTATTCTCCATGCAAACTGTGGTGGTGGGAGGCTTTTTTGTTTTATCAAGAAATCTTGGGTTTTCTACTTGAATATTGAGTAAGGCTCAAATTTGAAGATAGGCGTCTGTAGCCTTTTTCAACCTGACAAGAGAAAGATCACTAAATTCTGATATTGTCCCTTTTTCCATTTAGTTTATTTATTGTGTTTACTCTTAGTTATTTCTCCTGAAAATGATATCAAATCTATTTCTGTCTGTGTGGTTGTGATGGTCATAAATATTAATAAACAAATAATAAAATAGCACTGATTAATAAGAAAATAATCCTATCTAGAAATATATATGATGGCTTTTTCCCCAAACTATGATAATGCACAAAACTTGTTGGATAACAAAGTTAACTTTCTAGGATATCCCAGAGGAAAATTCCTTTCTGCCAGAAGTGATTTGTAAAGTGATTGATTCGTGGTCAGAGATGCATTAGCCTCATTGTTATAGCCATTGAACACCTGAAATAAAGACTAAACAATGTCCTACATCTACCTAATGGTAGCTTCAGGTAAATTATAAATTATAAGCCTGAGGAACTGTGGAGAAAACATTTGCTTTTTGGGATAATGTCCATGCACATAGTAATTTATTGGTGCCTGACAAGACAAGTAAAATCTTTATCACAAAACAAAGGCCTCTTTCCACATACCCAGTGATTTTCTCAGCTGGCCATCTCTGTGTTTCCTCTCCTGGAACACACAAGGACTCTTAAATAGAATAAATATTTAAATATCAGTGATGATACTTTTAAAATATGGAATGGTTACATGTAAGGATAAATTTTCCTGGTAAAAAAAAAAAAACGATACTTTTTAATCTACATGAGAAACCCTAATCTGTTACGTAGAAGCTGGGAACACAGTGTATCAGTTAGAATTGGTTTAGCTGATAATTACAGAGACAGAAAATACAACACCTTAAACAAGATAGAAGTTGATTCTTTTCTGAGATCGATGTCCTTAAGTAGACAAGAAAGGCACCGCAAAATCCTCAGAGATTCTGACTTCTCCTTTGCCAATCCACTAACCTTTAGGGTCTGGAAGATTTAAAATAGTGGCATTCATATCTGTGTAAAGAGGATGTAGGTAAGTAGGGGCCAGCTCCTGCTCCAGCTGTCTCTTAAGGATCATTCATGAAAACTGCCACATCTGTTTCCACTTACATCTTATGGGAATTGAATTTATTCAAATAATCACACTCCATTTCAAGGGAGATTGAATAGTGTTGTCTCTATTCTGGGCTGTCACTGAACACCTATAATTGGGGTTAAATCACTTAGGGGGAAAGGAGGAGAGATATCACAGACAAACCTCCACCCCTTATCTCCATACTTACACTAGGTGCTAGTAAGCTAATAAATGCTAATAAGCTAAGATAGGCATTTTAAGCAAAAAGAATAAAAGTATAACAAGGGTTAAATTCATTCATATTTTCTCATAATTTGTCTTCAGAACTTTTACAATATGTACTGATCTTCTTCATTCCTACCCATTTATCTTTATCTTCAAGTTGTTACTTAACTCTTTTTATGTAATAGGTTCCCCTTCTAATAAAATTGTGCAGATCACAAATTTGAATAATCAAAGGTATACTAGTTTTTGTATTCCCAGCACATCTAGCATAAAATGAAGCTCACAACAGTCCCTCAGAACATATATAAAAATAAACACAACAATACATTTAGATATGTATGTATGTACATATACATATACGGTATAACATAAAACATTAATAAATAACACATTGGAATTATGAATTATATTGACATTTAGTCCATTTTATGAGGTATCATAGTCTTTGACTATGATATGTGTAATTTAGTCAGCATGAACTCTTAAATTACTCTGTAGTTTTCAGAATTAATGAAATAAAAACTAAAATTATACAGATATGCCTTCTACTTCTGATCAAGATAGAGAAACAGGAACCAGATTTACCCTCCCAGCTGAAACAGGCAAAAAAGAGCCAAATATACGGAACAGTGGTTTACAAGATACTGAACATAAGGCTTTGAAAGGGATTGTTCCTTGAGAAATTGAAACCAAAGAAGGTGAGAACTATGATGGCCCAAGCAACTTACTTGAAATAACTTCCAGGCCACAGTGTAAGAAGGAAATACAGACATAGCCAAGGAGACTCCCTGAGTTGAGGAGACAGACTGGGGTTCTTGGGAAAAAGAGAGATCTGGAGTTTTCAAGACTGAGTATGACAAATAAGAGACTGGGAAGGAGGAAAGAACTCCAGAGATCTGCAGAAAATCCCCCTCAAGTATTCAGCTAAACACTGATGAACACATGAGTGTTCATCACTGAGTGTTCTATCAGAACACATGAGGAAACTATCCAAAATCCAAAAGGAAAGAACAAACAATAAAGACTAAAGCCAGTAGTGTTCAGCACTCACACAGAACTAGGAATATTGCTTATTCTCGTAAGCCAGACTGTAAAATTTTATTATTCATAGGACATTGGGTAGAGTAAACAGAATATTTTTGCCTTAGTAGTGTAGAGTGATTTTTTTTTAGCCAGAACACTAGTCCATTCCTATAAAAAAATTATAAAAGCAACACCTGAAAGTATAAAAGATGTTTCCAAGCAACTTACTTTTTCCCCAGAATAAATTTTAAGAATATATCTAAGAATACAAAATATCCAGAATCCAATAAGGTAAAATTTGCAACATCTGGAATCCAATGAAAAATTACCAGTCATGCAAAGAAATGGGAAAATATAACCCAATGAGGAGATAATCAATTGAAACCGACCAAAAACTGACACAGATGTTAGAATTAGCATACAAGGCAATTAAAAAATGTAATTGTATTCCATATGTTGAAAAGCTATTTAGAAACCTGGAAGATATAAAAAAGAACCAAATCAAACTTCTGGAGATGAAAATGACACTCTCTGAAATGAAAAATGTAATGGCTTGAATTAATAGCAGCCTGGACATTGCAAAAGAAAATATTAATAAATTTGAAGACAAAGCAATAAAAACTATCAAAACAAAAAGATAGAAAAATAATTGAAAAGGAAAGTAAAAAGAGCATCAGTGACCTATGGAAAAACATTGAGTAGTTTAATATACGTGTAGTATGCCCTAAACAAAGGAGAAAGTATGAGATAGGGTGATTAGCCATCTAGGCTTGCCAAGAAAGTTATTACCATTGGTGTGAGATTTGTAGGTTCAAAACCAGAAAAAAATCTCATAAAATTGTGATTCATTAGTCACTATAGCAGCATAATACTTGAAGGAAGAGAGTAATAAGTTAAGAATCTATACCATAAAGCCTAAAGAAATCACCAAGATAAAAATACAAAGAGTTATATCTATGAAGCCCAAAAAAGAAATAAAAATGGAGTTATTAAAAAATAGTTAATCAAAAATAATCAGAGAAAGAAGAAATGGGGAGAAAAGAACAGATGAAATAAATAGAAAACAAATTATCATACTGATAGTTTTAAACCTAACCATATCAATAATCATATTAAATGTAAATGATTTAAAATTATACAGAAAGTGGGGATTGTCTTTATACATAAAGCAGCAGAGCAGTTGTCTTTTGCTCAGCTGCTTAAGGCGTCTGATATATAAGATCTTACAAATTCCACAACAGCTGTGGCCCCTAGATTCAGAAGTACTGGTTAGACTAATTAATTCTTTGCTTATCCCTCTTCCTTTATTTTTCCTTTCCCCGCATAGATCAAAATACTTCTAACCAGTGAAGTAGCTAAACTACAAGTAAATAAACAATTTAATTAAATGATCTAAATCATTAGTCCCTAGCAAATTCTGAATAATCAAATGATGACTGTGCATGAACATTTAAAGAATGTCATTAATTTCAATTCACCTCAGAATCCTTTTTGGGTCCATTGTTCATTAATCTATGAATAGTATAGAGCACTATCTGTAAAATCATGGTACTTAATATGGAACCAACAGCATCTTTACTGTCATGATTAGATTATTCAGTAGAAGATTGTGCAAAGTAAGAGAAAATAAAATGGACTGATACTATAAATAAAATACTAAGGATATATTATTTAAAAGGTGACAAACATCAGAAAAAGGAACAAAATATGGGAATGTAATTACTGAACAATTGTAATAGAATATCCAGTGTCTCCCACAGTAGTTCTAAGTGATTAGGTTAGGTGAGTGTAAACATTCAAGACAGAGTTGGACCAGAAGATGACTAACGCCTATGAGATCCTATCATAATCCGAATAATGTCCAAACCTCATGCTATGTCCACAAGAACACAAGAGCTTATATCACATGACCCCTATTTTTCCAACTGCATCACATAGTGCTACCCATTCCCCTGTGCCCTGAACATTGGCCTTTTTATCAGTCTTTCATTATATCTTTAAGGCATTGCATTTGATATAATGTCTACCTGAAATGCCCTGATCTAAGATTTCCCGAATATTAGGTTTCTCTCCTCTTTCAGATCTCACCTTAAATATTGATTTTCACAGAGACTGTTCCTGAGCTCTCCATATAAGTTTCGCCCCTATTATTCTTCTTACATTCCCCTTTTCTATTTTATCTATATCACTCATCTCTATTTGAAGGATATTTTTACTTTCATTATCGATTTTGGGACGTTGCTCGCTAGAGCACCAACAGAATAACGTCACACCTACCTGCATCAAGCAGTTAGAACACTGCTTAGCATATACTAGATATTTAATGCCTGTTTGGTGAATGAATGATGGGCTACAATGTCTAGCATTTTTTAAATATAATTTGGAAATTTTATAAGAACTCATTAAGTTTAAATTTAAAAAGTTTCAAGATATATTTTCATTCATAGAGGGACCACTATGCCTGAAATAGTCTGATAATCCTCTAGAAAATTTTTTAAGCAAAAATCAGAAGGTCTGAATAACCTGGGTGTGCTGAAGATCTATATTTAATTCTAACTTTGCAATTGTTGGTAACTAAAATGTTTAAAATATAAAATTGTCATGCATTTTTATTAAAATTACTTTCATACTCACATACACATTTGTGTTTACGTGTCACTTATTATTTTCTTTTTGAATACTCTTAAAAGCTATTGTTTGGGTTGAGAGGCCAGGTGAAATAGTTACATATCTGTGCCATGGTGTTCTCATTATAGATAGTTTTCACAATAAAATTCAAAGAATTGAGAGCTAATGTGATTCTGCAACTATATTAAATATTTGACTTTTTCTAGGGGAGAGAGCATAGTTAAAATATCTGGACATGAAAGTGAAACACAATATTTGTCAATACGAAGAGCTCTTAATTGAAACAGAAATTTAATTAAAAAGGATACTAAAACAGCTACCATGTTCTTAATGAAATCCTTGAGGTTTTAAACATAATCAAATGGAAGGGAGAGGGAAAAATTAAAAGTGCCTTTATTTAAGTATAAAAGTTCCATCCTAAGCATTCAAATTGAGCTAAAACATTTGGGTTACAATTGAATCAAGAATTATGTCTGAAATTAACTGCTTCAATCTTTTGTGTTCCTACCACTCAAGTAGACATTGTGATTGGATTCTGACTCGGTACAAACTAGAGGTCGCTTGATTAAACTGAGATATTCCAATAGGGTCACTGAGGGTCCAATAAAGCTTTTGTTATTTCGTATGAAAGAATGTGGTTAGTAGTAATCCAAAATTCCTTGTTATGAAACTAAGAGACAAAATAATTCAGATCTGTATCTGACAGAAAACCTTGAGTTTTTTTGAGGTAGGTGGTGCCTTTGATTATTGCCACCAGGAAAATTAAGAAGTTTAAACAACAGTCAATAACTACAATTAATATCTCTAGTGTTTTATAAAAATTTAATTTATTATGCAAAGAAAAAGAAACCACCTCTAAAATATTTATACATGTTTATCTAAGAAGTTCAGTGCTAAGCCAAGATATTCTGAATAAATAAATTTCAACTGTTCAAATATAATTCTATCTTTTATAAAGTGGCTATATGCAATATATACATATATATTAAAGGCAATAAATAATAGAGGATTGGACAAATAAAAGATAATAAAAATACCAATAGACAAAGAAGAAATAGTTAAAGGTAAGAAAACACGTGCCTTAGGAGCTAGTTAGGGGAGTGCAACTTATTCCAGCACTATGCTAGTATAACATCAAATAGTATTCTAAAATTATGAAAATCATTAACTTCAAATCAACTGAATTTCCCAGAAAAAAAGTTCTTGACATTGTGTAATATTTCACATGGGCACCATTTAAAGTAAGAGATTAATTAATGTGAGAAACAAATGTTCAAACAGGCATTTAAAAACAGATGAAAATAGGCCAAGTGTGGAGGCTCACACCTGTTATCCCAACACTTTGCGAGGCTGGGTCAGGAGGATTGCTTGAGGCCAGGAGTTTGAGGCCAGGCTAGGTACCATTGTGAGACCCCGTCTCTACAAAAAATTTAAAAAAGTATAGCAAGGGTGGTGGATTATACCTGCAGTCCTATCTACTTGGGAGGTTGAGGCAGGAGGATTGCTTGAGTCCAGGAGTTTGAGGTTGCAGTGAACTATGATCATACCACTGCACTCCAGCCTGGGCAACAAAACAAGACCCTGTCTCAACAAAAAAATAAAAAATAAATTAAAAAAAAAGAAAAGAAAAGAATGATTCCAAAAGTTTGTTTTCAAAAATTTATAATAAAATTGGAAAATTCTGGCCAAATTAAAAAGAAAATACACAAGGAAAGAAGGAAGGGACAAAACACAAATTACCATGTCAGGGAGGAGAGAGGTGATTTCTTTACAGATCTTATAGATATGGAAAGTGTAATAACCAAATATTATGAAAAACATTTGTTAACACATTCAACATAAAACAAAATATAAACATAAAAACATATCATAAACAACCTAAAAGAGTTGATGAAATTAGCAAGGATAAATCACGGGAATTTCAGTACCAAATACTTTTTTTTAGAAGACAAAAATATAGTGTGAAAAACGCAAGGCTTTTCTTTTTACAAGTTTTTTTTTTAGATTTGATTTTTCCAGAAGCATTCAATTTGCTTCAGAAAAGCTAAGTATATCTGCCTAATAGATAAGCACGGATCATTCTAATTTAGACAAAGACATTTGATGGCTTGTAGAAAACAAAATACTTTGCATTTAAGTTATTGTTGAGAATCTGAGACAAACTGAGAAGTTCATTAAACACAATGATGACTTTTAGCTTGTCTTTTGAACAACCAGTGTTGTCTCACCAGTATACTTTGAACATGGCTAAGGGAGTATGTGTAGAATCTTTATTAAAAAAAACATTGAATGTAGTCCTGACATCTCTGGAAGGGATCCCATAGCGAAACTCAAACATATCCATGAGCTGAAGAAGTTAATGTGTTTTTGTATGTTTTTCAGTTGTTCCATTTCTAAACAATATGTGCACACAGACACACACACACACACACACACACACACTTTCTTTTATTTTTACTGAAAATGACCTGACAAAGAAAAACTAGAAATGAGAGGAAGAGAAATAAGATGGAACTTTTGGAGGCAGAATTTTAATATGTAATTTATATTATGTTTAAAATAATAATCATATATATGTAGTATATCATAACACTTATTTTTTTCTCAATGAGGAATTTATGGATTTGGAGATAAAAGAAAATTTCCCAAGGCAGGAATCCACCCATGAACATCTACAATCCATGGTGTTTTCATATCACAGTGCTTCACAGTTAGCATTACTTAAAAAGAAAACTCTGAATTTCGTGTGTGTGTGTGTGTGTGTGTGTGTGTGTGTTCTAATAACACTAATTTATCTTTTCTAAAAATTATTGACATTATATGAAAATACACTCATTATATAAGCCAAAATCAAACAGTAATGAATTGTGTGAAATATAAAGTAAAATGCTGTATCTTCCCACAAGCAAGAAATATATTTTGGAAAATATTTTTGACATGTTGTTTTCATATATATGATTATATTTGTATATAGCCACATTGAGAATCCCTATTTTTATCATACAAATAAAACTATACTCTATGCATGTCTTGTTTCTCTATATAATATATAAAACATTTTTATGACACGTATAAACAACTTATTCTTTCTCATTATTAGTAATTTCATTGCATGACTCAACAATAATTGAATTAATTTGTCACTTTTCCATTTCTGTTTTTGTTTTATTTTGAATGTGTTGACGTAAGTTTTTCATAATATTCAATTATTACACTTACAGTACCTGTAAGTTCTGCAAAGAAATGATCTCTCATTCTTCACATAGTAATTTGTCCTCCCTTCCTTCCTGTTTCTTTTCTTTTTAATTTGTCTGGCCAGAGTTTTGTCAATTTTATTATCAATTTCAGAAAATTAACTTTTGGGTTTATTGATTTCTTTTCTTTTTTTTTCTGGAGACAGTCTTGCTCTGTTGCCCAGGCCAGAGTGCAATGGTATGATCATAGCTCACAGCAATCTCAAGCTCCTAGGTTCAAGCAATTCTCCTGCCTCAGCCTCCTAAGTAGCTGGAAATACAGGCATGTGCCATCATGCCTGGCTAATTTGTTTTTATTTTTTTAGAGACAAGGTCTTGCTGTGTTACCCAGGCTGTTCTTGCACTCCTGTCCTCAAGCAATCCTCCCACCTCAGCCTCCCAAAATGCTGGGATTACAGGCATGAGCCACTTCCCCTGGCCTGGAATCACTGATCTCTACTGTTTTCTTAACCATTTCCTTCTTTTTTTTTTTTCCCAATTGTAATTTTTATTTATTTTTATTTTTTAAATTTGTTTTTAAATTTCAGCATATTACTGGGGTACAAATGTTTAGGTTACATATATTGCCTTTGCCCTACCCAAGTTAGAGCTTCAAGTGTGTCCATCACCCAGGGTGAAACCTCACCCATTAGGTGTGAATACACCCATCCCCTCCTCCCCACTCCCATCTGCCCTGCCCGACACCCAATGACTGTTACTACTATATGTGTGCACTTAAGTGTTGATCAGCTAATACCAATTTGATGGTGGAGTACATCCACCATCAAATTGGTGAGTACCATTTCCTCCTTTCATCTTGTTTTGGATTTAATTTTCACTTCTTTTCCTAGTTTCTTAAACTGAAAGCTTAGATTAATTACGTGAGACCTTTCTTCCTTTCTGAAGTAATTTTTTTTTCCTAAGTACTGCTTTAGCTGTACTGCACAGTTTTGAAAAAATATATTTTTATCTTAGTTCAGAGAAAAATAACTTCTAATCATCCATGCAATGTTTTCTTTTACCCTAGGGTAATTTAGAAGTTGTGCTTACTTTCCAAATATTTCAAAGTTTCAAGGTATTTTTATTTAATTAATTTTTATATAATTCTTTTTCTATACTTTTAGATTTAAGTCAGGTTCATGGATCAGAATATGGTACATCTAGGCAAATATTTCATATTCACTTAAACTATGCCTTTGGAGTAGAGTGCTTGATAAATGTCAACTTGATTGACACTTTTGTTCAAATCAACTATACTCCTCCTAATTTTATGTAAACTTACTGTGTCAAGTGGACGGTTGTCATCACCAAATTCGACAGAAAATTATTTATTTATAATTTAAGTTTTATTTATTTTTGCTTTCTTCACTTTGAAGTTATTAGGTAAGTGCATACGAAGGAGTTTTATGTCATATCTACTGAACTGACCTTTTTATTAATAGCATTATGAGATGACTCTCTTCATTCTGATCATTACTTGCCCTGAAATAATCTTTTTTGATTTTAATATAGTCATTCATCTTTCATTAGATTAACATTAAAATTATAAATATTTTTTATTCTGTATCTTTAAACTCTATTTCTTATAGGCAGCATATAGTTGAGTTCTTTTTTATATATAATTTATAATATCCCATTTTAATTAGGGTGATTAATTAATTTATGATTAATGTAATCATTGATAATGTTGGATATGAATATACCTGATTGTTTTTCCTATGCATTTCACTTGATTTTAGTTTTTTCTGCTTTTGGATTAATTGGTTATTTTCACATCTATTTTATTATCTTTGCAGCTCTTTATGCATGCTTTTTATGAAAAGAAATGGTTGCTCTAAAGTTTACAATGCACATCTTAATAAACATTACCATGGTGCCTCACATAACTTCTTTGATAGTTGATAGGTTCTTAGAAACTGCAACTTTAAGCAAATAACATAGAGCAGATCTTTAAATAATATTGTTTATTTTAATGTCATTTCATTATAATATTAATGAGGAAAAATACTGTAACATTGATGAGGTCTTATTTTATGTTGTTTCACTTAAAGTCGTGGTTTCTAAGAACCTATCAACTATCACGTGAGGACTTACTATATGATATAATTTACCATACAAGGTAAGAACCTTAAACAATATAAGATATATTTCACACAGACATTATTCTATTATCAAATATTTTACTTCTACATTTACAGACACTATGATGCATTGTTTTTATTTTGTTATTAGGAGTCCATTCTCTTTATTTTTAAATGTCTTATTTAGAACTAATTTTAGGCTTACAGAAAAGTTGCTACATTTTTACAGAAAGTTTACACATATTTCTACAATCAAACTCCTCTAAAGTTAACATTTTGCAGAACCATAGTGTAATTACTGAAATCAGGAAATTATTTTTAGTACCTTACTATTAACTAAACACCTTGTTTAAATTTCATCAGATGTTCCACTATTTTCTTCACTAAGGTGAAATAAAAATTATTTCTACTCACATACGTATCACTTTCAACTATTCTTCATTTACGTAGATCCACATTTCCATCTAGTGTTATTGCCCTTGTGCTAGAAGGACTTCCTAAAACAGTTTAGTAATGCTGATTGTTGGCAATAAAGTCACTTGGCTTATAAATGACTAAAATGAAAATTTGTCTCTTCCTCCCCAGTCCTCACAACTTATAATGGCAATAGAAAAATCAAAATAGAAACTGCCAATCAGCAGGGAAGAAATTAAAGACTTCATGCCCATAGCAACTCTAAAAAAAAAACAACCCTGAATTCCTGGACTTTCGATTTCCAGTTCCACATATATGAAGCACGGAAGTCACCACTCCATACTAACAACAAGTGAAAAAGCTGAACAGACCAAAAAACCAACAACTTTTCTGAAATCCATTGAAGAGGAAAGAACACAGGGCAATTGCCGCCCCAAAGATTAACGAGGCTGACAGGTGAATACAGAGTTTACCAGAGCAGAGTCTTATGAAGTGAACTCCACTGCAGGAACCAGTGCTGGCACAGGAAAATCTAAACTGTAATTGTCCAATTGCCGTGCTCACTGTGCACAACTCTGAGAGTTAAAAACCCAGGGCGGGCCAGTTTTTAACCAAGAGACCCCCACAATTCTGTGAGATTTATTTCCAGGAGCTTGAACAGGTTCTCAGAGTAAAAACTGGAGAAAAATCCCCTTGTGCATGGGGAGTGGAAAGAGGGGAAACCATTTTTAAATGCTCCATAGCTTTCTATTCTTTTTCACAAGTCCCACCATCAGGAAAAATTAGTTAAGCAGAGCCTAACGTAGTAGGGTTTTATCAGAGCTTAACTGACCTAGGGAAAGGGAAATACTACCAGCTCATTCTAGCCATCTTTCCTCACATAAGAAAGGAGAGAAAAAGTGTGAGACACTTGCAAAGTTCGCAAGCCACAGACCAATTTCTCTCATGAACGTAAATGCAAAAAACTTCAACTAACTATTAGCAAATTAAATCCAACAGTGTATAAAAAGAAGTATCCACTACAACCAAGTGGGATTAATCCCAGGTATGCAAGGCATACCTGGTACGCAAGTTCAACATTTAAAAATTAATTTTTGTAACCCATCTTATCAACAGACTTAAAAAGAAAATCCCATAATCGATCACATCAATAGATGCAGAAAAACATTTGACAAAAATCCAATACCTCTTCCTGAAAAAGAAAAAAATCTCTCAATAAGCTAGAACAGAGAGTATGAACAAGTCTATTATGTCCGCTCTCACCATTTATTTTTCAACATCATACTGGAAGTACTAGTTAATACAATAAACAAGAAAAGGAAACAAAAATATATAAACAGATTGAGAAGGAAGAAACAAAATTGTCTTTGCATGTTTCTACCTTATCATCTATGTAGAAAATCATAAAGAATTCACAAAAAAACCTGGAACTAAAGCGATTATATGAAGAATGCAGGATACAAGGTTAATTAATATGTTAAACCCAATCCTTTTTCTTATATATCAGCAATGAATAAGTGGAAATTGAATTTAAAACACAATACAATTATGTTAACACCACCAATAATGAAATACTTAAATATAAATCTAACAAAATACATATCAGAACTATATGAAGAAAACTACAAAACTCTCTAATGAATGAAATCAAAGAACTCAATAAATGAGAGATATTCCATGTCAAGAGGTCAGTTCTTGCTTACTTGATGTATGGATTTAAGGCAACCACACTCAAAATCCCAGGAAGTTATTTTGTGGATATTGACAAACTGCTTCTAAAGTTTATGTGGAAAGACAAGAGACTCAGAATAGCAAATACAATATTGGAGGAGAAAAACAAAATTTCAGGACTGACACTGCCTGAAATAAAGACTAAGTATAAAGCAATAGTAGTTAAGCCAGTGTGGTATTGGCAAAAGAATAGAGAAATAGAGCAGTTGAACAGAATATAGAAACCAGAAATAGACCCATGTAAGTACAGTCAACTAATCTTTGAGAAAGAAACAAAGGCAAAACAATGTAGCAAAATAGTCTTTTCAACAAACACTACTGGACTAACTGGACATCCACATGCAAAAAAGCATATCTAAACCAAGACCTTACACTACTTACAAAATTACCTTCAAGTATAAACCTTCAAGTAAAATGCAAAAACTACAAAACTCCTACAAGATATAGGATAAAAACCTAGATGATTTGGGGCATGGCAATGACTTTTTAGGTATTACAGCAAAGGCAAAATCCATGAAAAAATCATTAATAAGCTGGAATTCATTACATAAAAAACTTTTGTGGAACACTTTCCATGTTAAAAAGAAATCTCAAGTTCTTTTTTCAGCTCACCTCTCTCTGTTGTATTATTTTTGTATATGCAGGTAAAACAGACAATTTCATTATGTTTTGGAAATTTCTACAGCCAGATATCTCTCAAGGTGCTGATATTTTTCTTTTGGTATAATATGCCCAGTAGAGGGATTGCTGGGTCACATGGGATTCTATTTTTAATTTTTTTGAGAAACCTCCATAATATTTCCTATCATGGCTATACCAATTTACACCCCAACCAACAGTATACAAAAGTTCATTTTTCTCTACACTCGTATAAATACTCGATATCACTTCTGTTTTTGATAATAGCTATTCTTATAGGTGTGAGGTGATATCTCATTGTGGATTTGATTTACATTTCTCAGATGAGTAGTGGTGTCAACACTTTATATATATATATATATGTATGTGTGTGTATATATATATGACATATATATGTTATACATATATATATGACATATGTATGATATACATATATATATATGTAAAAAGACATACACACACACAGACCTACTGGCCATTTTTATGTGTGCTTTGGAGAAATATGTTTCTGTGTGTGTTTGGCTATCTAGGATCATTTGTGGTTTCATATGAATTTTAGGACTGCTTTTTCTCTTTCTATAAAGAATATCACTGGGATTTTGACAGAGATTGCATTGAATTTGTAGATCACTTTTGGTAGTATGTTTATTTAAACCAAATTAAGTCTTTCAATTCAAAAAAACAGATGTCTTTGCATTTATCTGTTTTCTTCAACTTCTTTTGTCAATATTTTATAGTTTTCAGTTTACAAGTTTTTTACCTCTTCAGTTAAGTTTATTCCTAAGTATAGCCAGATCTATAAGCCTATTAGAAATGTTTTTCATCTTCTCAATTATTATAGAAAAGTAATTTTTTCTTTGTGTTGCTGTTTCAAGTGGATTTTTTTTTCTTTTTAAAATAGTTTATTGTTTGTGTATACAAACACAACTGATTTTCTTATGTTTATTTTGTATCTGGCTGTTTTACTGAATTTGTTTATTAGTTCTAACAGGATTTTTTTGTTGTTGAGTATCAAAGGTTTTCTATATATATGATCATGTCTTCTGAAAACAGAGGTAATTTTACTTCTTCCTTTCGTAAGTTAAATGCGTTTTATTTCTTTTTGTTGTGTAGTTGCTCTGGCTTGGACTTCCAATACTATGTTGTATAGAAGTGGCCCAAGTGGGTTTCTTTGCCTTATAGTAGAGGAAAATCTTTTCATTTTTCCCCTTGATTACCTTGTAAACTGTGTACTTTTCATACATAGACTTTATTAGATTGAGGTAATTTTCTTCTATACCTATTTTGTTAAGAGTTTTTATGATGAATGGGTGTTAAATTTTGTCAAACGCTTTTGATCATTTTTTTCTTTCATTCTATTAATGTGGTGTTTCATATTAATTGTGTGTGTTGAAATATCTTTGCTTCTCAAGGATAAATCAAACTTGGTCACAGTGTATGATCCTTTTAAAGTAATGTTGAATTCAGTTTGCTAGTATTTTGGGGGGAATCTTTGTATATATATATATGTTCATGAGAAACATCGACCTTATTTTCTTTCGTTGTGGTCTTTCTTTTCTTTGCCTGGCTTTGGTATCAGGGAAATGCCTGCCTCATAAAATGAGTTTAGAAGTGTTCCCTCCTTTCTATATTTTGAAAAAGTTTAAGATTGGTAGTAATTCTTCCTTCTTTGTTTGGTAGAATTCACCCATGAAGCCATCATGTCCTGGCTTTTTACTGTTGTCATTGGAAGGGTTTGACTATTGATTATTCTTACTTGGTATTGGTCTGTTGTTGATTCAGGTTGGGTAGGTTGTATTTTGTATCCGGGAATTTTTTTGTCTCCAGGAAGTTATCCAGGTATTCTAGGTTATCCAACATGTTGGTGTGTACATATTTATAATCACTTTTGTTTCTGGGGCATCTGTTGTAATGTCTCCTCTTTCATTTCCAATTTATTTATTTGAATCTTCTCTCTTTTTTCCTTAGTCTAGCTAAGGATTTGTTGATTTTGTCTAGTTTTACAAAAGACTTCTAAGATTTGTTGAATTTTTCTATTGATTTTCTCTCCTTTTTTAACAATTTCTGCTCTGATCTTTATTATTTTCTTCCTTTTACTAACTTTGGGCTCAGTGTATTCTTCTTTTTGCTAGTTCCTGGAGGCATAAAGTTAATTTTTCTCTTTTTTTTAACTTAGGCATTTGATCCTAATAACTCTTAGTACTATCTGTGCTATATTATTTGTGCTGCATTCTATAAGTTTTCATGTGTTGTATTTTTATTTTGCTTGTCACAAACACTATTTATATTCCATTTTTACTTTCCTTTTTAACTTAATGGTTGTTCAACAATGTGTTGTTCAGTTCCACATATTGGTGCATCTTCCCATTTTCTTACAGTTGATCATTTCTAATTTCATGCTATGTGGTCAGAAATAATACTTAGAATAATTTTAATCTCCTTAAATTTGTTAAGAGTAATTTTGTAACCCAACATGTGATCTATTCTGAAGAATATTCTGTGTTTGCTTGATATGAATGTGTATTCTTCTGCTTCTCTGTATAAAGTTCTGTAAATGTCTGTTAGATTCATTCCATCTATACATTTGCTCAAGTCATCTATTTCTTTACTGATTTTCTGTCTGATTGTTCTATCTGTTATTGAAACTGGGGTATTAAAGTCTCCTACTCTTAACATATTTTTGTTAATTTTTCCTTTCAGCTCTGTTAATATTTGCTTTATATATTTAGGTGCTCTGATGCTGGATACATATATATTTGTGATTGTTTTATCTTCCTGTTGAATTGACTCTTTTATCTTTATATAATGACATTCTTTATCTCTAGGGACAGTTTTTTTACTTAAAGTCTATGATGTCTGATATAAGTATAGTCTCCCTCTCCTGCTTTCTTTTGGTTACTATTTGCCTGGAATATCTTTTGTCTGTTCCTTCACCTTCAGTCTATGTTTATCTTTAAATCTAAAGTGAGTGTCTCATAGAAAGGATATCAATAGAGCTTACCTTTTTTAAATTCATTTTGTAGCTTGCTGGCTTCTTTAAAACAATTATTTTTGAATTCTTTGTCACACAATTTATAAATCTTTATTTATTTGAAGTCATTTACTGGAAATCTATTGTGTTCTTTGATGGTATCATATTTCCTTAATTTTTCATATTATAGCTTCTTGTTTGTGTCTGTACATTTGAAAGGCCAGTAACCTCTTCCAGACTTTACAGACTGGCTTATATGAAGAAAGATCTTCAACCATGAGTAGGCCTCAGAGCTCTGGCTAGGCGGAGTGCATGATGATGCCAGGTCTGGTACCAGGCCTGGGGAAGTGTGAGTTTTGGTGGGCATGCAGTATCACCTGGTTGAATGGGCCGGGTGCATGTCTGGCAGCAGCATCATGTTCCATAGTAGTGGATTCAATTCCAAGGGGAAGTTTCAGTGGCAGCTCTGTCCCTAGGGAAGCACAACAGCATCTCTAGATCCAGAGGGTTAGGGTTTAGAAATGTGGACTCTGGGTTGCTCTGTCAGCTGGGATCAGCATAGGTAAAGATTGTAGGATTCCTCGGTAGCAAATGCTTTGGTTGTCCACAGTAGTAGTGATGGCTGCTAGGGTCCTCAGTGCACAGACAGCTAGAAAATGGGTCCTGAAAAGAAATTTTGTAATAAAATTATAAAAGAAGATGAAATAGTAGGAGCATTTCCTCCTTCTCTCTTTCCCCTCCATGGAGCAACATCATGGCCAATGCGATCCTTCTTGGATCCAAACTATATCTTCCAAGGGATGAGGTAATACAGGTAAAATGCTTCCTATACTCTTCTACGCGGCCAGTCTCAGTTTTTGTTCTCCACTGAGTTGCTGCAGCTTTCTAATTGTACTCCAGGGCTCTCCCAAAGCCTATTTTCACCCATGGGTAGTTGTTAAATCACTGTTTTCTACATGTGGAGGGGCATAGTCTAATCTGCCATCTTGCTGATGTCACTCCTTAAAGTTACTTTTTAAAAGATCTGTAATTATATACCTTCACGTTTAATGTGTAATGATAAGCAACCATCCCTTTTATAAAACACAGCAAAATATTGGGATTCAACTGCCTGATTTGTGGTCTGGTTACTTTGAAACACTGTTTTATTTGTTAGCTTGTTGTTTTCTTAAACTTTGAAACTTTTGCCTATGAAAGACATTTCCTGCATCGGTAGCAACTAGAAAGTGAATCAATATAACTATAGTGTTAAATTTTGTATAGTTTTCTAGCATATCTGAAACCTTTCCACAATATATGATTGTTTATTGAGTCTATCAACTACAAATCTTTGCTCGTAAGTCAGGTGAATTATAGACCTAAGAGCATGGCATATTTACTTAAACAAAACAAAACAAAACAAAACAAAGCTTAGTTTTCTCTGCTTATAATTCTGAGAAATGCTGCCAGACTTTCAGAGAGAGAGTTCTGAAAGCTATCAGTAGTGTGAGCAATGGCACTTTTCTTAGCAAGTCTCATGTCATTAGGTGCATAACTCTTAATTACAAAAAATCATCATGGAGTTAAAAACCTATAGGGAAATTAAAAGACCTGTGGCAGAAAACCCTGATAGGGAGATCTGCTTTGCACAAATTAAATTGACTTATGTTACCCAAGCAGTCCTGATGATTTGGAAAGTCTGTCTTTTTAGCATTGCAGGCTAGTTGTAACTATGTAGTTCATTACCTTAAAAATATAGACATGTTCAAATCGAAAAAAAATGCAAACAGTACCTGATTAAGAGATAACAAATAATAGTGGATCGACCTACTTAAATTAGACTGTGAATCTCTTAAAGAAAGAAATCTTTATGTATACAATTTCTTTTAGCCTTTTTTCCAAGTTCTAATAAACTCTTTCCTCTCAATTCAAAGAATAAAGTTTCCACTTGTCAGCAAATGGTTCCTGCAAAAAAAACACTTTTCTGTAATAAAGTTACAAAAGAAAGTAAAAAATTAGGGGCATTCTAAAATGCATTTTGTTGATGTTATCATGTTTAATTTTATGGAAATGAATAAAATTCCTAATCATATTTGGCATATCATGAAGGATGTATAAATCTAATAGCAGTTTGCTCTTAAGAAAACATTTGTGTGTGTGTGTTTGTGTGTATATGTTGTACATTTGTGTGTGATAAGAAGATTGAACTTATACTATTGGGGGAAGGAGAAAGAGTGAGTTGCACGAGTCATAGGACTTAGGGCTAGGAAGAATGTCAAATATAGCAATGAAAGTGTATCAGGGCAACATGACCAAAATAAATATGACTCAGTATTTTGAAAAGAAGAACTAGGTATTTATGGGGTTTTATGGAATTTGTAAGCAAATTCCCTACAAGTTGTTTTAGACATCAGAAAGTAGATCCGTAGGTAATTGTGCTCACAATGGAAAGCTGAACTCCTGATATTCATAGGCAATATATATGTATATACATATGAAAAATACAGAAATAATTGAAGTGAAGGTGTTAGTTAAAAAACACAAGAAGCGTTAAGTCTTAATCTCAATAGAGAGTCAATACCACCAAGCTGATTGTAGAAATTGTACCTAGGGCTGACACCCAGCAGTAAAGAAAGATTATAAGAATGATTTGGAATGAAGTTGTTTGTGGAAAATGGTATCATTGAGGTGGGACAAAACAAGCTGAAATGTTCTTCCAATGTCCGTTTAATGTCCTAATCAATCTTAAATGCCAGCTCAAATGTAACCACTACTGTGAAAGGTTTGCTTTCCCAGAGGCTCATTTAACTGCTCAACCATCAGTCGTTTCCTAGCACTGTATACACACTTCCATTTTCCCCTTTGGTTGCTACTGGTTCACAAGTCCCTTTTTTGTTGTTGTGTTGCACTGGACTATGAGTGTTTCAAGGTGGGAATGTTTTCTAATCATCCAATCACCACACACACACAAACACACAGAGTCAACAGTATTTCATTTAGTAAAAAGTAAGCCTTGGTAACATAGATATTTGCTGAAAAAATTAAAAATAAATTGTACATTTGAAAATTTTACATGAAAAAAATAAGATCAAATTTCAGGTTATTTCTAGTCAATATTTGTAGCCTACATAATTACTGGTCTAGAAGACTTCTGTTTGAATAGTTCTCCGAAAACACTATGTTTGGACCCCTCAGTATATTATTATATTTGCCAAACACATATTTACAAATAGTGCAAATAGTTTGTTCTTATCCATATTGTTAATTTATGTTATTCATGGGCAACTGAAGAATATGAATACAATTAGAGTTGGACAATTTCTAAGACTTCATTTGGCTATACAAATGGTTACAGCAAGGTTATAAATTCCAAGGGAAGATAAAATGTCTAACTCTTTTTTTAAATACAAGATCTAAACCAGGGTCATACATAGATATTTCTGCAATTAAAAGGTAAATCATGTAACCTATTTGAATAATCTTTGACTCACCTCTTTACTCAGTAGACATTAGAAGAATATTTCAGGCTATTTTCTCCTGAAATTATGTTACATAAGTGTTTGTCCTTTTTTCTCACAATATTGCAAATTCTCTTAGGACAAGAGATGTAATTAGTATGTTTAACAACCACCTACTTCAGCATTGTATATATATACCCTAAAGTTGCTCATATTTTTTTATGGTTGCCATTTCTTTTCTCATGAATTCCAGTTAACTTGCAAGAAGGTTTATAAAGTTTGAGTGTCAAATATCTCTTTGGAGACAAATACAGTCTCAATTTCTCTATACATAGCAAGATAAACAATTTATCATATTTCTCTCATTTCTAACAAACAACCCTTACCAATATTCCTATTTTGCCCATCACCTAGATCTACTGTTATTTCCTATGAAGTCTCTGTGATTGATTTTATTTGCATTAAAATTATATATAATCTCCATTATAAAATGTATAGTTATGAATTTTAAGATATTTTCAGTTATTTTCCCTCTTTGTAAAAAAATGTGAAATATCATCACCCCCCCTACAAAAAAAAAAAAAAAACAGATAAAAATTAATAGCAGTATCCTCTGCACCTGCATTATCTGTGACAGCTGACAACCCAGCCCCAGATAGTTTCATAGAGGAGGTCGTATATCATCTTGATCTGGTATAGAATGATTCGGTGAGAAAGTTGATGTGAAAAATTATCTGTTATGTCCCTGTCTTCTTTCACTAGATCATAAGCACTTCGAGGACAAGGATAACAAGGAGTAGGTCTTTTTCATTTCCTATCATCCATGAGTCACAGAGGGGATATAAAGGTGTATAAGACAAGTTTGTTAAATGAAACTGTTGAACTAAGAATACGCAGGAGGTTGTAACAGGAAGGGACTTGTCTGACACACAAAGGAATGTTATTGAACAGGTACTACAAGCCAGTAAAGAAAAGACATTCAAAGGAATATGAAAACATTATTCAGTAGCACAGAAAATTAAAGTAAAATAAAAATAAGAGGCAACAACTAGATGTTGTTATGGAGGTTGGTGTCTTTTCATATGTTAATTGCACATATGGGTTTCCTAGTCTTTGAAATAAAGTTTGTATCCCTCATCCGTTTTCCTCTCTATTTTTTATGCTGCTTTTATTGATTTGTGGAAATTCTTTATATATTTTTGACATGAATCCTTTGATGGTTCTGTATGTTTAAATATTAATATCTTTCCAAGTTTATAACCTATATCTGTACTGCCATTTATTGTGCTTTATTTTAATATGGTCAAATTTATGAAGCTTTTATTTATATCTTAATTATCAAATCCTTTCTTACATCAGGTCTAAAAATTCCTTACCTACATTTCCTGAGAGTTTTAAAGTATTGTTTTTGCCAAACAAAACTTGAATCCATCTGGATTTGAATTTATATATTTCTACATCACTATTTATGTAAGTATATATCTTGGGAGTAAAATAATGAAGAGTAAAACTGATTAAATATATTACCATTTTATTCAAATAGTATTACACAAATAATTTAATCTGAAGTAAAATGAGACTTGCACAATAAAACAAATCCAAAAGAACAATAGCGAAGTTCAGATTGAAACCATAATGGTGTTTATAAGACAGAACAGAAAAGTAACATTTGGTTCTTTATGTAATTTTTTTTTTGATCACAGAAATGTATTTTCTGCACATTTGGAAGAATATCAACTAGCTTTAGAGTTATTACAGAGAAAGAAGTAAACAGGTTTCAAGAATGGGCCATGCAGACTCCAAACTCGAGTTGCAATGCCATTAATCATGCCACAAGTAAATAAATGATGGAGGGACAAGACTAATTTGGAAATGAATGCAAGCAGCACTTTGACACAAATAGCCCCGGGGAGACAAGTTAAAAATACAAGTGTACCCAAACGATAGATTTGGATTTTGCCTAAATATATACTTGTACACAGGAGTGTTTTTGAAATCTGGGGGGGTTCTGTGAAGCAGTTGGCTTTCCTGTTAACTCTAGATGTATCAACGGCATTAATAAATCATGTAATTGTATAGCAAATTTGTTTTGCTTGTTTGCCAATTAATCAGTGTGGATGTATGAAGGAAAGCATGATGGGGAAAAGCAGAGTTCGCTATACTGGTCTTTGGGGTAAGCTCACTCAGATGAGAGAAAAAGAACCCACAGGGATGGCATAGGGCTAAGTTCTCCTGACATTCCCTTAAGTCATGCCTGTCCACACATAGGCTAAAGGCTATTACAGAAGTAACTTTTCTCACTTTCTTTCTCCCTGATTTTCAACCACTTCCAATTCAAAATTATTTCATCACAACTGTCAGACTGGGATGAGAGAGTAAAAGGCAGAAACTACTAGGAAAGAAAGCGTCATAAAGATCTGGTCTTGTTTTCATATACTCTTAATTCTTTTTTTTTTTTTTTTACATATACCGCATTTTATTAATCCACTCATGTATTGGTGGACACTTTGATTGTTTCCACATCTTTGCAATTGTGAATTGTGCTGCTATGAACATCTGAGTGCAGATGTCTTTTTTATAGAATGTCTTTTTTTCCTTTGGGTAAATACCCAGTAGTGGGATTGCTGGATCAAATGGTAGTTCTACTTTGAGTTCTTTGATATATCTCCATATTACTTCCCATAGAAGTTGTATTAGTTTGCAGTCCCACCAGCAGTGTATGAGTGTTTCCATCTGTTTCAAATACTCTTAATTCTTGATATTTATATTTCAATGTAATATTAAATATAATTTTTGTTAATTTACGGGCAGCCAATACCATACCAGAATGAAGATTTTCAATTGAGATGCAATATACAATAATTTCTAAGAGAGTGGACTTGGGAACCTCCCTCACTCCCTTACGAGCTGGATAACTTGGACACGTCATTTGTGCCTCAGGTTTCATATCTGTAGAATGGAAGTAATGATGAAACCCACTTCATACAGTTACTGTAAAGATGAAATAAGTTAATATATGTAAAGCACTTGGAAAGGATCTGGTGTTAATTAATAGGAATTTCATATATTAGCAATTGTATAGCAAATATTTCATATATTAGCAATTATTTTTGGAATATCCAAATATATAAAAAGAAAACAAAAGGGGAAGATTTGATCAATTCTACTAAAGACAAGAGAGGGGAAAGAAGAAAAATGATAATACAGATCTTAGGTTAGAAGGCAGGATTCAGGCAGAATATATTTATAACCACAATAAATATATATAGATTATATGTTTTCATCATTATTTTATCTATTTCTTCATTTATTAATTTCACAAATATTTTATATACCTGGTATTTCCAGGTATAAACATTCTCAGTACTATGTTACAAAGGATACTACTTTACACAGAAAAATTCCTTGTCATCATTGAACTGAATTGAGGAGATAGAACCTTACCATCTACATGTAGCTACTTAATTTTATATGAAAATGAAATAAAATTAACAATTAAATTTTTCAGTCTCACTAGATACATTTCAAGTGTTCAATAGACATATGTGGTTAATGGCTACTGTATTGGACAATGCAATATACAACATTTCAATCAATGCCAAATATGCTATTGGACAAAGCTAATAGAGAAATAAACCATGTCAAAGAGGAAATTTCAGATACTAATGTGGGCTGTAAAGGAAATAAGTAGAACAGTGTGATAGAGAGTGACTGGGAATATAAAAAAGAAACAGGGGCTGGCAAAATGATAGACAATGAGGTCACAGACTTCTTTTGTGAGAGGAGAATATATGACAAGAAATTTGAATAAGACCGGGTCAAAAAAGACAATAGCCTGTGGAAGTTCTTTCCAGGAAGAGGTAACACTTAGCACAAATTCTAGGCATAGAACTTGGAGGAATTGACAATAAAAAGGAGATCTTTGAAACATGGACATGATAAATGAGAGAAATGTTGTACAGAAATAAAGTTAGATATGTAAGGAAAGGCCAGATCAGTTGGGGCCAGGGTGGACAATCTAAGGAATTTGGATTTAATTCTAAGCGAATGTGAAATAATTGAAAATTTTTAAGTGATTGAAGTTTAAAACAAACAAAGAACAAATGAACAAATTAACTTTAAATGAGTTTTTTTTAAAAAATCAGCTATATTCTATTGTTAAGAAATTAAAATAAGAATGATATGGTACTACTGAATATCATGTAATGGATAAAGTACTAGGCAAATGAATATAAAACAAACAAACAAAAAAACATTGGTAGCAATATTTTAAGATGAATTAAAAACTGAGGCAATGGAAGAGGATAAAAAGTTACAGTGGTTAACATACAATGTGTAAACCATCAAGTATGTCTTAAAATGTTTCATATAAACCATTGCTGGGTATTGCAAAGATAACTTTGAAATATAAAAATTCAACACACTCAGAGTCATGGCAAGGCACCTCAAAATGTGATGGCATTTGGAGAAAGAGGTTTTACAGAGTAATTCCTATATGCCAACAACAGTCAAACTGAGAACCAAATCAAAGACTCAATATCCTTTACAATAGCAGCAAAGAAAATAAAATATCTAGGAATAAATTTAACTAAGGAGGTGACAGAACTCTACAGGGAGAACTACGAAACATTGAGGAAGGAAATAGCAGGGGATGTAAACGTGTGGAAAACCATACCATGCTCATGGCTCAGCAGAGTCAACATTATTAAAATGTCTATACTACCCAAAGTGATCTTCAGATTCAATGAAATCCCTATTAAAATAACAACATTTTTCACAGATCTAGAAAAAATAATTCTATGCTTCGTGTGTAACCAGAGAAGACCCCATATAGCAAAAGCAATCTTAAGCAAAAAAGAACAAATTGGGATGGATTAATTTACCAGACTTCAAGCTATACTACAAGGCTATAGTAACTAAAACAGCATGGTATACTAGCACAAGAACAGAGACATAGACCAATGGAATAGACCTGAAAACCCAGATATAAAACCATCCTCATATAGTCACCTAATCTTTGACAAAGCAGACAAAACCATACACTGGAGAAAAGAATGCTTATTCAATAAATGGTGCTGGGAAAATTGGATAGCCACATGTAGAAGACTGAAACAGGATCCGCACCTCTCACCTCTCACAAAAAATCAACTCACGGTGGATAACAGACTTAAACGTAAAGTATGAAACTATAAGAATCTAGAAGCAAATGTTGGAAAAACTCTTGTAGACATTGACATAGGGAAAGAATTTATGAAGAAGACCCTGAAGGCAATCACACCAACAAGAAAAATAACTAAATGGAATCTGATCAAATTAAAAAGCTTCTGCACAGTCAAGGAAACTGTCACAAGAGCAAACAGACAACCTACAGAATGGGAAAAAATATTCACATGCTATGCATCCGATAAATGGCTGATAACTAGAACCTATATAGGACTCAGGAAAATCAGCAAGAAAAAAACCAAACAACCCCATTAAAAAGTAGGCAAAGGACATGAATAGAAACTTTTCAAAAGAAGACAGACTAATGACCAAAAAACATACAAAAAAATGCTCAACATCTCTAATCATCAGGGAAATACAAATCGAAACCACTATGAGATATCACTTACCTCCAGTGAGAATGGCTTTTATCAAAAAGTCCCAAAACAATAAATGTTGACGTGGATATGCAAAGAAAGGAACACTCATACACTGCTGGTGGGACTGAAAACCAGTACAACCTCTGTGGAAAGTAGTATGGAGATACCTCAAAGAGCTAAAAGTATACTATTTTGATCCAGGAATTCCACTACTGGGCATCTACCCAAAGGAAAAAAAGACATTCTATAATAAAGACATCTGCACTCAAATGTTTACAGCAACACAATTCACAATTTGCAAAGATATGGAAACAACTCAAGTGTCCATCAATACATAAGT
>CM052445.1:24409552-24426329 GCA_028533085.1 Varecia variegata | reverse complement strand
CATGCTTGAAGTTCTGACTCGGGGGGATGGGGTGGGGGGAGGGGATGGGTGTATACCCACATGATGAGTGAGGTGTGCACTGTCTGGGGAATGGACACGCTTGAAGCCAGACTCGGGGGGATGGGAAGGGCATGGGCAATATATTTAACCAGAACTTTTGTACCCCCATAATAAGCTGAAAAAAAAAAGAAAAAAAATTGAAAAAAAAAAAAGCGTGTGAGGTGGTATCTCATAGTAGTTTTCATTTGATTTCCTTGTTGATTAGTGATGTTGACATCTGTTCATATTGCTGTTGGCTATTTTTATGTCTGCTTTGGAGAAATGCATATTCAGAGCCCCCACAACATTTCTTAATGTTTATTTCCTCTTTTACATACTCTCTGTTCGTTCTCATATCCTGAGCCTTCAAGCATCCCTCTCAGTTCATTATATAATGGTACCATTCTCACAGTTAAAAAAAAAATGACATTAGATGCATTCTCCCTCTATCTTTCACCATCAGTCTCCAAAATTGCCTGTATTCTTATTCCTTTCCTCTTTCATTTCTAGAATTTTGGAATTTTGGATATTTCAAATACTGAAAGCCAGTATTTCTACTTAAGTTACCACCTTTTCTTGTTTCTCCTGTCAACAGATGCCTTTTACTTGCATTTAAAAATTTTAAAATTCAGCTAATTTTGAAAGAAACTCTCTAGAAGCTATAGTGAAATGATTGGTGTGGCTATTACCAAGAATGATCAAACATGAAAACTGTGGTAATAAAAGATAAATATTATGATATTGATAATTATATGTAATAATTGAAAAAGCACAAATCAGAAAGAGATAAAATGACAATGGTACGTAATACATACTATTCCATACCTGTCTTTCTCAGGTGTCAGACCATAAAAAGCATATAAATTTAATAAAATTAATAAGCAAGAATATCTTGTAATAATTTTGAAAATGGCCATGAAATGCACTAAAAATAGTAAAAACAATTGGGGAAAGGAGGTATGAAGGAGAGATACAGAAAAATATAAGTTACTAATTTTCTCAGCTTTCATAATGGAAATAAAAAGCATTAAGATATAATCTTCTTATGTATTTATTTATTTTTGAGATAGGGTGTCACTCTGTCTCCCAGGCTGGAGTGCAATGGCTCGATCATAGCTCACTGCAGCCTTGAACTCCTAGGCACAAGCAATTCTCCTGACTCAGCCTGCTGAGTAGCTAGGACTATAGGTGCATGGGAACATGCCTGGCTAATTTTTTAAATTATTATTTTCTATAGAGACAGGATCTCACCATGTTGCCCAGGCTAGCCTCAAAATCCAGGCCACAAGCAATCCTACCTTGGCCTCCCAAAATGCTGGGACTACAGGAGTGAGCCACTGTACCCAGCCAAGATACTATCTTACACTAAAAATTAATCAATAGAAAGAAAATTAGAATATGGGCTTTGCAAAACACTAGAAAGAAACATGCACATAAAAAAAGCAAGGCCAAGATGACAGACTGGAAGCAGCCTGTGCTCACTGTTCTCAAGGAGAAAATCAAAGACAGAGGTTCACCTGTGGATGGAACATCTCAGAAAGAGCATTGTGAATGATCACAGAAGCAACTGGAGAAACCCAAAGTGGGAGAGAGAGAGGCAGGGTGATCTGGTCAGCAAGATTTGGAAATAGGGTCTTTGTAGACATAGTTGGTTAAGGACCTTTTTTCCCCCCTTTTTATTTATTTATTTATTTATTTTGGCATATTATGGGGGTACAAAAGTCTAGGTTATGTCTATTGCCCTTCCCCCCCACTCCTCCCTCCCCTCGAATCAGAGCTTCTAGCGTGTCCATCCCCTAGACGGTGTACATGGCACTCATTATGTATGTATACACCCATCCCCTCCCCCCCTCACATCTGCCTGACACCCGATTAATGTTATTCCTACATGTGCTCTTAGGTGACGATCAGTGAAACCAATTTGTTGGTGAGTACATGTGGTGCTTATTTTTCCATTCCTGGGATATTTCACTTAGTAGAATGGGTTCCAGCTCTATCCAGGAAAATACAAGAGATGCTATGACAGAGATGAAATCATCCTGAACTTAAGCGAACCCTAAAACAAATGACTGATGTCTTAATAATTGAAAGCAGAGGGAGATTTTGACAAATATACACAGAAGGCGGCCATGTGATGATGGAAATGATGCGGAGATTGAAGTGCTGCTGCAAACCAATAAACATACGCGGCCACCAAAAGCTGGAAGAGGCAAGAAAGCACTCATCCTGAGATCCTTCACAAGGAACATAGCTTTGCTGTGTACCTTATTTTCATCCTTCTAGCCTCCAGAACTGTGAAAAAATACATTTCTCTTGTTTTACTCTTCCCAATTCATGTGGTTATTTGTTATGGCAACCCTAGGAAACTAATACATTTATGTTCTATCATAATCTCTCATTTGAAAAAGAAAAAATTCCTGCCTGATTTCTTATCCTTTTCTCATTATCACTTTCTGTGGTTGCAGGGTGGGTAGAAACTAAGCATGGCTGGACAAATCGGCTTACTGGGCAGATTGGATGCATTTCATTTCATGATTTGTAAAATCAGAGGAACTCATGGCTTTATCAGCAATTTACTTCTATGGTAAGCTATAAAGTCACTCCTCAATGTGTATCATTCACAGCTTACAAACATGCATTTTTGTTCCTTATCCTTCAAAACAAAACATAACACGAAAAATATGCCTTGTTCCCACATCATCCTCCAAATATAGCCCATTCTCTCTGCTCCCTTTCATCGGTAGTCTTCTCAAAACCCTTTTCTCTTATTTCTGACCTCTCATTCATTTCCTAAGCAGTGTCTTTTAGTTTCCTCGTCTTCATTTTTTAGCTGCTTATCTGACATCACAGCATCATTTAACAGAATTGACTACTCAGTTTCACTAGAAAAATCTTTCTCTTTTAAACAAATAATGACAATATGTATTGCTGACTTTTGTTCAGTTACTCCTTCTCAGGTTTGTTGCATTTTCTTCTCTTCTTCTTTTTTTTTTTGAGACAGAGTCTCACTCCGTTGCCTGGGCTTGAGTGCCATGGCCATAACATCAGCCTAGCTCACGACAACCTCAAACTCCTGGGCTCAAGCAATCCTCCTGCCTCAGCCTCCAGAGTAGCTGGGAATACAGATGTGTGCCACCACACCTGGCTAATTTTTTTCTATTTTGCTCTTGCTCAGGCTGGTCTTGAATTCCTGATCTCAAGAGATCTTCCCACCTTGACCTCCCAGAGCACTAGGATTACAGGTGTGAGCCACCATGCCTGGCCTGCAATTTCTTCTTAATAAACCAATTCGAATGTACACACCTAGTCAAAATCCCACATATGTTTACTCTAGCAACCTACCCATCACCTCCAATTGAAAGTCTTATAATATCATACAATTTTTCAGAATTTTTTTGTGGAAAAGTTAGTTTCTGATTTCTCCACGAATTTCTATCATCTCAGAGTATAAATAGTACGTAGTAGTCATTCAATAAAATGTTTTGTTTAAAATGAGTTTCGTATAATGAATATGGACTATAGATTTAGATTTTTTTAGTAAGATTATTGAGCAGATTTTAACAGTCACCCATTTGAGACTTTTATGTAATGCTTAAATTTTAATTCTAAAACATTATGGGTATTCTAAATTTATCACCAGAACATTAATTATTGTCTTCTGAAATTGTTGGTGTGGCCCAGAGCTACTGTTATTAAGTAACCAATTCACCAATTTTTGCACTATTTCTGGTAGGAAACCTTAACATTAGCACATAATCTTTACTTCATCCTCTTCCTTACCACTGCATGGATCTATTACTTATGATTTGACCCAGGAAAATATATCTTTTGAATACTTCTAACATTTATCTCTTCCCCTATTCTATTAGTCGTTTCGGAAAAATCCTAAGTCCATTCTTGTCATTGATCAAGAATTCAGATCCCAGATAAAATTCAAACCCAAGACAGCAGACTTAAATGTGTATTCCAAAATAAATTAAACTCTTTACATCTATCTTATTCTTTTTGAACTCCTGTTTACTTTTTTAACTTATCTCAGAAATTTGATAAAACCCTAAAAGGCCTTTTATCAAACTGTTTAATAAATTTAAGTACCATATTCCATAATAAAATTAAAAGTTAAAATATAGCTAAATATAATGACTGCTAAATATGTTTCTTAAATTTTGCTTATCATAGTTTACTTTCTGTCTAAATAGTACAGACATTAAATAATAACACACTATTTTAAAATGTTAAAATAACCAGATCATGTTCTATTTATTATTTACATTTAGCACTTGTCCTTCCACATAACAACCGTAGCATAAAATAAATATGATCACAAGTATTTATTTTATTCCTAGTCAAAAACATCATTTATCTTAAATGCATGATTATGATTGCTCTGCTGTTATAATTAGCAATAATATTCTCAAAATAGACATTTATTTCCATGTAAGTAAATATTTTGATTGCACATTTGAATCTGTTGGGCCTAAAAAGTGCTGATATTTCAATAGATCAAAAACCAGAGTCAGCATTCCATTGGCCTTGCCAGGTTTCAACTTCTTTGTATTATATAACTCAGGGCAGCTAACAGCTTAATGTTCTACATAAGAAAAGAAAGCAAATTAAACCTTTATAGTATTGCCAAAATATGTCAGGAGATTCAAACATTAAGAATAGAAAGATAGATGCCTTTAGTGAACTTGGTAAGTTACAGAGGAATAAGCTAGATAAATAAAAAAGGCATAGCAGTGTTTAAGATATATATAGATATATAGATATAGATGTATACTATATAATATCTTAAGTACTAAAAACTGATATTTTAGTTTAAACTAAATGTAAGTGACTCCCTGACTACCGGTTTCGTCTAAAAATGATTGACTACGAAAACTAAAATATTTAGGCCCACACATTTTCCCATGAAAAGAATATGCATTGTTCTTTTACTAAGGCCTAAAAGATTAAGGACTGAAGGAGGAGCAGGAGGATGCTGATGAAAAGAAGACACAATCTCCTCATATTCACACACACATTGACAAACACAGAACAGTGGGCATGGTGCCAGCTGCCTTCTGAGTGGGTGCCACATAAAACTCCATTATCTAACATGACATCCTCTCCCTGGAATTGACATGAACTAAGCTCTCTGCATGGTGAGAACACATGGATAAAGAGTAAGTAAATATAAAATGATGTCGAGCATAATTTATTAATCATGTAAATAATGATCTTTGTCATCATTTACCATCTACTTGTGTCCTCATAATAAATAATCATAGAGTAGTACCAACAAATTAACTCAGGGAGTAGGATTAAAAACCAAATTATTATAGACATTATATTAGTGCTTTACTTCTCACACCGTAATGCTACTCTGCATGCTAGATCCTTAACCCATAATTCAGTATTTGATATTCGATAATCTCATGTTCCCAAGTTTAATATATTAACTTCATATATATAAATGCAGGTGAAAAAAGGGGGATGTTTGAAATATATTTGGCTCACTCAGTTCATGATAATCAGCACAAGCTTTTAGCAATTCCAAGAACTTAGAGGCACCACAGATCCCAATGTGAAAACTTGACATACTTGGTATTTAGGGCTTCTCTAGTTAAGCTATGCTTGGACACAAAAGTATAGAGTTCTTGTAGATGACATTGCAGTAGTTTAAAAATGTAAGAGTAAAAACTTTAATATCATTAAGAGTGCCTAGAATACTTTAAAAAACTGAAACCCAACTTATTGGCAACTGAGAGGTTTGATTAGGAAATTTTACATAACCTTAAGAGTGTGAAAATAAATATTTTGAAACCAAACTGGATAGCTGGAAGAAAGAAATTTTAAAATCAGTATAAGCATTAAAATGTCGACCACTCATAACCTCCTTAATTATTGATATATTTGTGTTGGCAATTGCCAGCTTCCTTTAAGTTTTTTTTCCCTTTATATGTGTTTGTTTCATTTATTTATATACATAAAGTTGGCATTTTTAGTGCTTTTGTTCCCAGACAGCAACTACAAAGAAACAAAACAAGAAATCTTACAAAAGTGTACTTGCAAATGAGGAGGGATTTAATCATTATAAGGCTCTGCTAATTAGTTTATGTTTCATTCTCTATAATCTTAATCTTCCTAATGAAAAGCAACAAAATATCTCTCTACAATAATGAATAATGTGTTTACTTTTGTGTATTTATACCTCATCTTTTTTCATAAAAGACTTAAGCTCGTTAAATGCACTCCATCGTAAACCAACATAGCACATGAAGAAAACACAAAACACCATCTTTCATGTGAGCATAAAAATGACCTGCTTAAGTCTTTTAATCCATTCCATCCTAATAATACTACTTATCAACCTCCCCATGTTGAACTATAATCATTAATTATCAATGTTCTTTTTTTGTGGTTTTAAATGGAAAAATGGTTAACTTCTTAAATATTTGTAAAACTATAAATAAAGTGGCTTAAATACAGAGTATTAAGGCTATTCTTTGGCTCCGTAGGGTAAATGGATTATGGACTCAGAATAGCTATCACATTGTAAGTCACAAATCCTGATTTTTGGCTGCTGTAAAAATGTCCATTTGTGCTATTAACTCTAATTTTTCATATGAATAATGCATAGTAGGCATTAGAAAATTTAAAAAAAAAACATTAATTATGGTAGGAAACTGCCTGAATTCTATTAGTCATCAAAACTCTTAATTATGTCAGAGCCATACTCCATTATTACTGAAAACATATATCTGCTTTTTCTGTTTAGAATTTATAATAAATTACTTTCCATTATTTAGTTATTACTTAGAAAATTATATAGTCTATTCCAAATAGATAACATAAACTGTGCCCTCATACTGGCAAAAGTGTAATAAAAATATTAAAGCAGCTCAATTCATTCAGTCAAATATTTAGTCTGAGTGCTCAGTCACAGTGACTGAGTGTGTGTGTGTGTATGTGTGTGTTTCAATTGACCCTATAGCATATAGTTTGTTTATAAAACGGTGTGATCCATAACCAGAATTATTTGTTACCATAGTTTTATCTCCACATAAACAAATTACAATCCTGACATTATATGAGTAGAGGTGAAATCAAAGTCACTTTATATTTATAAACACAATTCAGATCATGCTAACTTCTAGGAAGGGAAAAAGAAGTTATGGACAAAGGCCAAATTGAACCCTTTTCTTGATTTAATTTAATCATTATACTTTCATCACTGATACTACAACCACCAGATAATTAGGCTTGATATAATATTACTTTTATTACGTTCTTCAGCATATTTCTAAACCTACAGATATATGTAACAAAGAGCTATGAGAAATAAACAGCTAATCATTATCACAAAAGCTATTTATATATTTACAATGTGATACACTGAAATATAATGTTCAAAACTAATGTTTACTTCAGACTCCATTTTGTATCTTGCTTCTTTGGTTTCCTTTTATCTTTACTATTTCCCCTGGGTCTTGAAGTCTTCTCAAGACTTCTTCCCCATACCTCTGTCTTCCTTAACTCTAGGAATGTCTTTATCTTTCTGTACATTTCTTTCTATCATTATCTTTTGATTATTACCACACTTTATCTATACATTTCTCTTACTCATTCTGTCCCTATGTTAATGCTTCTCAAAATTTATGCAAAGAGCCATATATATTTAATGAAAACCAGTCTGTGGATACATACACTGACAACAATGAGTCCCATGGATTTTGAGAACAAGGAAAGTAATCTAACATGATGGTTAAATATTTGCAATGGGTGAATAACTTTGTCTTTTCTCTTGATGTCATTTTTATCAATTACTTGCTAGATACTAATAGACACTAATAGCTGGTTATTCCAAAGCTGTTCAAATTCATTGTACCAACATTTCAACATCTTACCTTCCCATTTCATTTCTATTTATTTTTTAAATTGAGAAGTAAAGAACATTTCTGCCTAGTTACAAACCATATTTTATTCTTCATTACTTATCCCTTTTATTTTTACCCATATAATTACATATTCAGTTATTAAACTTGGGAAATGTGGGGCATCTTTGACTACTTTACTTATTCACTACATTTAATGGTCACCAAGACATTAACACAGTCCTCTTTTTTATTCTTAATGGTACTGCCTTGGACATACCCTCGTCATCACTTAGATAAATTATCACAATTACCTTTAAGCATTAATCACCTCTATTACTTTCCTATTTAGCTGTTATTCCAGCTTTATCATTCTAACAAACAGTGCTCATCATGTGTCACATACCCTCCACTAATATTAACATTAGATGGTCTTTGGTCTTCACTAGATGCCAAGCTATTCTAAGTGTTCTGCATGTATTTTATATAACTTAATCTTCACAACAGTCCTATGAAACAGGTGCTGCTATTATAATTTCACTTGACAAATTTCCTGACATAAAAAAATCTTTCAAGTTGAGCCAAAGAATATTTCCAATTACTCTTAAATGCTCAACTTAGCATATAGCAAAGACATAATAATCCCAAGTTCAGATGATGATCATTTTGGATATATGCTGATAACAATCCAGGAGTCTGTGGTATAATTTTGTTGCATGACATTTTGAATATTTATTTTTGTCCTCAGAGGTTTATAACTCCTGCTCTATTAAAGGATTGCCAAAGATTTAAAAGAAGTCTAATGAAAACTTTAAACTGTTAATATTTTTGCAATAAACTATATGTTTGTAATGTGGGTGAGTTATAAATTATGCAAACATCAGAGGCTTCTAGAAATGTTGTTTCTATCAATTATTTTACAACTTTATTGCAGTCATATAACCAGCTAAGACTTCCATGACATTAATGAATCCAGTAATATATTTCTAATATTTTGGTCTTTCATATTTACATTCATGATTTTTGGCATACCTTCATCTGTATGGATTTATATACTTAATGCTTTTCTGTGAATCATTGCATTTTTTGGCCAGATGAATTTATTTTAAATGCAAACCAATGTTACTATCATAAATAGTAAGCCACTACAAATTTCATTATAAAAATGTTATCTTAAATATAGATGTATAAATCTAGTTCCACTGATGGTGAAATAGCTTGTTTGAACAAATACTCTTAACATTAACAATTATAAATCCTAGACAGAATTTTTTTTAAATTTTAAAACAACCACTTGAAGGCACTGAAAAATGACAAAATACATGTAGATACTATAAAGGATTCGACACATAAAATTGGTCCCACATTAAGTAAGATTAAGTTCTCAATGAGGGAAGTTCTTAGTCTATGCAGAGCAGGGGTATTAGAATTCAAAAAGAAATCTAATTATACAGGTTTGAGATTTCAGAGGATGGAGTTTAAGACTTCTAGTTAGAAACAAAAGGGGTAACTCCCAGAAGGGAGAAACCTCAACGGATAAGCCTTATATCTTCACATAAGCTCACCTCAAATCCATGCCTGACTTTGGATCTAGACATTGTATAGGAGAAATACCAAGGAACCCCCAAAAATATGAAGAGAAGGAGATAGAAGGCTAAAAAAGCTGAATATAGATTTATGCTATTGCTTTCTGCAGGAGAAAGTTTAAGTTTGTAGGTCTCTGAGATAGAAAGGCTTATGAACACCTCAATATTTCCACAGAATTTTCAGGAGACCCACATATTTGGGTAAGAATTTGTCCAGTACTGCGAAGTCACTCTAAGACTGTAGGCAAAATTAAAACAGGTCAACTCTAGAAAAGTTTAAAACATGACCCCATAATTTGAAGGTGATTAGGAATTAACTTAATGGTATTCTAGAAACAAAAAACTCAACCTAAAAAAAACAAAAAACAAAAACAGAATAGAGTTTCTCTACAGTGTATCATAATCTGCAATGGCCAATACACTGAAACAACAACAATGAATACTTAAAATGTGAAAAATTAGGAAGAGTGATCTATAATCAAGAGGAAAGAACTCAAAAGAAATGGACTTTATAGAGTATTCCAGTTGTTGCAATTTGCTAGTAAAGACTAGAGCAGAGTTTTAAATATTTTCAAAGACTTAAAGCAAAATATATTCACAATGGATGGCAATACAAAAATTGTGACTGAGAAACAAAGAAAAAATCTGAGAAGCTATATAGACAGCAGAACTGCATTACAAGAAATGCTTAAGAATGCTGTTTAGGCTAAAAGGAAATGATTTAACAGATGAAAATTGTGATTTATAGCTGAGATGAATAGTGATGAAAATGGTAAATACCTAGCTAAATGTAAAATGCTATTTTTTATTCTTTCACTTAATTGAAGTTAGTTGACTGTTTAACCTAAAAATTACAACATTGTATTATGGGACATACATTGCATGCAAATATTACATATATGACAATAGAAACAAAAGGGGACTTAAGCAGAGAAAATTAAGTAGAGATTTATACTGTTTCAAGTTTTGTACATTTTACATGAATTGAAACAATATTAATTCTAAGAATGTGATAATTTAAGGATGCCTATGGTGATACTAAGAGCAACCTCCAAAAAATATAAGTCTAGAGCTAAAAAGAATTAGAAGAATTAAAACAGAATATTAAAACTATTTGATTAACTCAAAAGGAAAATAAGAAAGGAAGAGGAGACACAAAACAAATAGAAATAACTGAAAATACAATGAAAAATAGTATACCTAAATATGCCTATATACATATATCAATACTATATTAAATATTTGTTTTAAATTATACCACAAAAGGAAACCCTCCAAAGTGTAATTCCCATAAGAGATGCATTTTAGTGGCTTTCTATGTACACTTAACCTTGTTTTTTGTCATATTAAAATTTATAAGCTCTCCCTTCTATGGTATGAACATGTGTATCCCTCAAAACTTACCTGCTGAAATTCTAACTTCAAGGTGATGGTTAAGGAGCTAAGGCCTTTGGAAAGTGCTTAGGTTATGAGACTGGAGCCCTCATGATTAGGATTGGTAGTGTTATAAGAGACTGCAGAGAGCTAACTAGCATCTTGCACCATGGGAGAACAAAGCTAAAAGGTACCATCTATGATCTAGAAATAAAGTCCCTCACCAGGCACCAAATCTGCCACCAACTTGATCTTCGATTTCCCAGCCTCCAGAACTGTAAGAAATAAATTTTTGTTGTTATAAGCTAACCCAGTTTATGATATTTTGTTATAGAAACCCAAATATACTAAGACACTCCTAATCTCATGCTCCAGTGTGTTTCTATTATGCAAAATGCACTTCAAAAGCATGTTTTACTACAACCACCACTACCCTACTCTCATCATTATATATTTTTTAAGGTATAAGATTTTTAATGCCTTGATTTTTGACATCAAAATTAAACTGTTATGTCACTAATGCATGTGACTATCATAATGCATTCTGAGTTTATGAAAACATTTAGTAGCATCATTATAGGAGCCCCAAAGGAAAATGTCAAATATAGAGAAATCAGAGACATTTGTAGGCATTCTACTTACTGACAGATACTTTTTAATTACAGGAAACTGGAAAATGCAGCAACTTACATTGCCAGTCAGCTGGGGATGTGTTCCCAGTTATTCTGTGGAAGCGCTTTTGATGAGAACATCAACCACAAAATTGCCTTAGTGCCCTCTTCAGACTATGATATATAGCGTTAAGGAATTTGGCATCATAAGGTATGCACCTGTACAAATGTTACACTGGTCATGAAAAAGCAAATTATTTTGCAGTATGGTAAAATACTAGGAGAAATTGTGTCAGAGGTTTGATAAGGGTAGCAGCTTTAGCTCACCCTGAGAAGGAGCTTGAGGCCTTCTGAGACCTGTATCATTGCATTTTAATGAGAACTTCAGGTCACACACTTAACTTCTATTATCACGACAAGTAATGCAATGTATGAATAGCCAAAACTTCCATGTGCCTGAAAATAAAAAGAGTACAAAATACCAAAATTGTCATTTTAATTAGGTTTTATAAGATAATATTGTTATAAATTATGCTCTTTGAAATATAGAAACCAAAGTTGTTGGTTTTGTTGTCATTTTATAACATTTATTAAAGGTCAACAGTTGGAAGTGTTCAAGGTTACAGAAGAAAATCTTTTATGTCTTGTGTTGCAAATACATATGCAACAATTTGTATCTTCTGTTGCTATGAGCTATAGCCAGTGAGATTCACTTTGTGTGGTTGACTCTGATACAGTTTATGTCCAGGAAGGCTATGCTCTATTTCAAATATGAATAAACCAGATCGTTTAGACATTGATCTCCAACAGAATTGTGCAAATGAAGCTCTAGATTAAAGGAAAATACAATATTGGAACAAGAAGGGAGTATTTGCCATTGATCCATTTCAAAGGTGTTGGGTTAATTTTAGGGAAATAATAACAAAAAGCATAATCATAGGCTTCAAAGTATGTGGGGTACATTTGGCATGGATGGCTAGAGTCAATTATTTTGAGAAGTAAAAAGATGTCAAATAGTTAAAAGATATTAAGAACCCCAAAGAAGACATTTCAAATTGAATTTTCAAAATTTCTTGCAAATCCAGGTTTTCTCTGAGAGCAATTAAAGCAATTATTCAGCATGTCTTTGGCCTTCTCTTCCTTGTTGCCTATGACAATTTATCAAACAGAGGAGTTTCAAAACATCTCCAAATACATGCCACTCTGAAAATTATTGTGACAGTAAGAAAAAACAAAATGAAATTCAAATTTGGAAAGAATCATTGTTTTTCCTGAGTAATCTACTGCATGAACATTACTATCTCAGATAAAACATAGGATTTGACAAAAATCAGGGTATTTGGGTTGTGATATTGAATTCCCCCTAATCAATCTTCGATTCAGAATACTTCTATATTTATTTTTTTTACTCATTTTCAAACAGAAAAGATTGCCTCCAGAGCATATATTCTTACAAAAACAGCCTACACCAAGAAATAAAAATATAAAACATTATAAAATAATATTTTGGCATTGTGCTCTGTACTACAGATTCTATAAATAATTCAAATGAGGGATAAAAATTGTATTGAGGTACATGATTTAGCACAGTGGCATACTCTAGATTGAAATCATTTCCCTAAAGTTACCCAATCATTGAGATTAAACCCAGATTATGATAAAAAACACACCAACCACTCTATACACTACCCTGACAAAGTGAAGTAAAAAATGGGTCCATTACTCAAAGAAGTATGGCCAGAAGATTATTTTAATAAGAAGAAAGTTATATTTTTGCTTAATATTATCCAAGTGACTGCTAACATCAATCACCCTCACTAAAGCACTGCACTCTCTCCTCTCAGTCTAAGAAAAAGCTTTGAGTGATATGACCTCACTGACACTAGCCACTCTTTGGCCTAGAACTGCCAGAGAGTTTGAATTTTTGCACACAATTCCAAAAAAATCAATATGAGGTATATGGTACAACTATATATACAATAAGTAAGAGAAGAATCAAATAACACACACATACTCAAATATTCTAGATGATCCTCATTTCTATCAGCTGATGACCAAAGGGGATCTAACTTGGATATGAAAATAGAGTGAAATCCCATACAATGAAGATGAACTGAAAAGAGCACACACTATATTTAGCACCATGCCTAGCAAGCACATGAGAAGCCCCTTCTCCTTGGTACATGTTTCTCTTTCAATTCTTTTTCCACTTACTCCTCCTTCTCCACCTCTTTCTAATTTTAGGTTAAGTAAAGCTAAAATTCACAGAAAGCATAGATGGTTTGGGCTTAGGAAATATGTTAATAAAACAAGCACATCTAAGCTAAAGAAAAACATCAGGATTATTTCAATAGATTTTAATAATAGACACAATTCATCATCCATTACCATACTAAAAAATAAAGTAAATATGAAGTAGAAATATATTTTAAAAAACTTGTGCAATGTAATACATTAAATGATATTCAGGCAACCATTTAATTTTATATAAAATAGGAAATGCTCGTGGCATTCCTAGTATGCACAGTATATTTCGCACCACTACAAATTTATGCTTCCAAAGTTGGCTGTTTGACAAAGAAAGTTATAGTTTTGGTTAACATTATCCAAGTGACTGCTAACATCAATCAGTCTCACTAATGAACTCTACACTCTCTCCTCTTAGTCTAAGATAAAGGTATGCCATAATGAGTCCGTAATTGGCAATCTCTTTCTTTTCCCGAAACTGCTCTTTCAAGTCTCCATGATTCTCCTAGAGACTCTTTCTACTCAGTGTTTCCTACTCACTCTAAACCAATGGCACTGCCTACTTTCTTACAAAAGAAATAGAAGCTCTGATGTGGGAATTCCCTTTAATTCTGTTTAATCTGAATGTAATCCTATGATCTCATTGTTTCTCTCGGGTAGATAAATCTCACATCTGCATTATCTTCAGGAATCTTGTTCCATCAATGATCTTCTTTTCTTTGTATTGTAAACCAATCACTCTTTACTCTCTCCTCTTTCCTCCACTTACAAGCGTGCTATAAAATTTCCCCTTCTCCTTACACTGTCTCTCACTATTAATTTCTCTTGCTCCTTTTTTTTATAGCCAAGCTGCTCAATAGAAAAGCTAAGATGTAATGACCATATTTCTCCATCCTTTCAAAGCACTTAAATCTGATGTCTAGGTTTATAATTGAGACAGCTTCTACCACACAGCAATCACTTGGTATTGCCAAAATTAATTAGATATTTTAGTTCAGTCAACTGCAATTTTTTTCCTCTGCCTCTAGGACATCATTTCTTTGTTCTATTTCAATTGCTTCTGTCTGATAATGTGACTGAGGTCCAAATATTAGTGATTTACTGTGGGGAACAAGGGTGAAAGTGTGTATTTAAAATAGAGTCTCAACTCTGGAAACACTACACTCTTCCAGGCTTTCATAAAGGATACTGGAAAAAATGTTTCAGCCCCACCTGGAAGCCTTTTCCAGCATACCACTATGCCAGGACCACTAATTAAGAATCTGCATCTGTACACCTTCCCTGCTGAATCACAGCTCTTCTTATTGCTTAAACAACCAGCTTTAGCTGCAACACCAATAATTACTCTTCCCTTCCTGACTCCACATTTGCATATTGAATTGCCTACTCTACAGACTCCAATGAGCTCCTCAAAATCAATATGTTAAATGAATCCATAATATTTCCTCCTTTCCTCATTTCCTCACTCTGAAAAATTTATTTAACTTCCTAATTTTCATCTCTTAATGAAGAATACCAGAATCTGTCCACTCCCTCAAGTAAGAAATGTGGAAGTCATTTTTACTTCTCTCTCCTTTCTAAATCTCCACTTTCAAATTGTTCAGGAAATCTAGTTGATTTTATGCATCCAATATATTATTTTTTCTCTTCACTACCATTGGTTTCCCCCTTTCCTATGCCTCATAATTTTATACCAAAAGTCCTGTTAGGACTATCAGTCATTGTTATTTACTAATATTGCTACCTTTCTTTCAATATATTTTTCACATTGCAGCCAGCATAATATTACTCAATGCACACCTTACCATGACATACATGGCATACTCTTGATTAAAATTCATGATGACTCCTTGGCTCAACTACATATACTCTGTGTGTGTGTATAGTATAATATATAGTATACATAATATTATATGTGTATATTACAGTTTATATATATTTTCTGGATTGTAAGTTTTTTGTAGGTTTTACAAACCTATTTTAAACATTTTTTCCCTGTAAAATTCCTGAACAATATCATTTGACTCTGTTCTATGTAAAAAGAGAAATACACTGTTTTTTTCCCCCTCTTCCTCTTTATTATCATGAAGGTTTGAAAGTGGCTTTCATAGATAAACAACTAATAAATATATAGGGAATCCTCATTTATAAGTAAGTTTCTCCATGAAACTCCATTATCATTTATCACTTAGAATTGTAAAGGAGAATATTGAACACTACTTGATTTTTTATTTGTAACATGTTTTGACTAAATACTTATATTTTCATTTCCTCAAATTAAAAATGTGACTAATTTCATGTATAGGTGTGTCTTCATTTTATTTATTTTGCTTAACTATGGTAAATAATTTGAATGTGTGTTGTTAAGGACTATATTTTTTACCCATTAAATGTTTTCAAAATTTTGTCTTTGATGTCTGTTTTTCTTGTAGTTTTTGTTTCTTCTTTAAATAAACCTTATGTTAATTTTCCGTTTCTTCCTTATATATTGTCTCTAATTCTTTTCAGCATTTTTGTCCAGGTTCTATGCATTTTGGCAGTTTGTCTTGATTTATTTTCCATATCAGTATTCAATTTCCTCTTTTTCAATTTTGCTCCCCACTTCACCCAATGTGATGTTAACTCTACCACTGGATTTTTCCCTAACTTGCAATCCTTTATTTACTTCAGCCCGAAAACTTTTTAACTAGACTTTTGTCTTTGACATGCATTCTGCTTTGTATTGTTTTTCATTTTTTTATATCTCAGTAATCTCTTCTCATCCTAGCAAATCCATGATGCAAATATCATGTTCTTCTTATTGCTTTTTAATAAATACATTAGGCACTTGTCTAAAATTTTATTTTGAAACCTGTAAAATATTATTTTCACAAATATACCTCCCCATAATTCTTCAGCATAAGAAAATTTGGTTTTTTTCCAGTTTTTCTTTAATGACATCCTTTTATATCTTTAATTTTTCTTAGATGAAGAAAATTCTATTTAGTTTTTCTTTGCCTAAACCGTGCATTTATTTTATTTTATTTATTTTTTATTTCATCTTATTTTGGGGGTACAAAAGTTC
>CM052445.1:24272690-24409052 GCA_028533085.1 Varecia variegata | reverse complement strand
CAGATGTTTTTAATTATTATTAAAAACACTTATTTTTATGTACTTTTTTCTTTGTTTTCATAAGTATTTTAGTTGAACACTAGGACATATTCTATTAAGGATACTAATCAAGCACTTTTTTCTTTTATAAGTATTTGATAATAAAATGAATAAAAGAATCTCAATACAATATATGAAAGAGTATCTAAATCTTTAGAAATTCCCATTAGATTGATTTTGAAAATGAAAGCAGATATTCATTTATTCAACAATTGTCACTCTATGGTTTTGACAAGATATTGATGTTTTGCCTTTAATCGCTTATTTATACATTTGACACTTAGGGGGAAAAAGAGGAAAATGGTCTTTTAATATAAGCACAGTGTATCATCTTTTTCAGTTAAATTAAAAACCTCTGTCTGCTTACTTTACTTTTTTAAAGGGACAGATAACACTATGTTTTTATTGTGTGCAATATGACGTTTTGCAGTACATATATGTTATGGAATGGTTAAATCTAGCTAATCAATCAATACATTACTTCTCATTGTGATCCTCATTTTTTTTTTTTTTTTGTGGTAAGAGCACACAACAGTCATTCTATTTACGCTTAAGAATACAATATATCAGCAGGGTGCTGTGGCTCACGCCTGTAATCCTAGCATTCTGGGAGGCCCAGGAGGGAGGATTGCTTGAGGCCAGGAATTTGAGTCTAGCCTGAGCAAGAGTGAGACCCCTTTCTCAAAAAATAGAAAAATTAGACAGGCGTGGTGGCATGCACCTGTCGTCCCAGGTACTCAGGAGGCTGAGGCAGGAGAATTTCTTGAGCCTAGGAGTTTGAGGTTACAGTGAGCTGTGTTGACTCCACTGCACTCTAGCTGGGGTGACAGAGTGAGACTGATCCAAAAAAGAAAACAAAAAACAGAATACAATATATCATCATTAACTATAGTAATCTTGCTGTATAATAAGTCTGCTTACTTTTAAAAAGGCATGCAATTTAAGATGCCTAATGGATATTTAATGCATTTTAAGATTATTTAAAATTTTCAATTTTTTTAAGTATGACTTCAATATAACTTGTGTAATAAAATTATTGTCTTTTAAACATCTCTGTATGAAAGAAAATCAAATAAATTTTTAACTATAATATTTGTAGGAAAATGATAGCTTTATAAAGCAGTCCCCCACCTCCTGCCCAAAATTTGTTAAGCTAAGATGATTCCCAGTACTTTGAAGTTAAATAGTAGTAGTTTTTAGTGAGTCAAGTTGTTTTGTGTTTTCTTTCCATTGGTACTATGAGATAATTTTATTCAATATGAATAATAAATCGGTCCTATGTGTTTTCAAATGTTTGCCATGCATTCAGTTTGGATTTTTCAATACTGCTTTTAGTTGCACCATTATCCAAGCTTGACTAAATATAATTTCTTTTGACACTAAAACTACAGGTAAGGTGTTGGTAATATAATTGTAATGCTAATACTTACATTACAAGTATTGCTGTATTATAGTCAATAATAAAAGCATGCTGAAGTGTTGTGAAAACTCCTCATGCCTGCATTATGTTATGATCTTTGATAACCTTTATTTCTAGATGAAAGTAGTTTACAATACTGTATCAGGTATAATGAGCACCAATAAACAAGCTGCTTTGCCAAGGGCAAATATAATTCCAAGCAATAAAATTGGATCTATGACACTGTATCTTCTATTCTTCATTTCAGATTCATTAACTATTATGGAGATCAATCTCTTTGACACAGTACATTTCTAACCACATTTATGCCAGAATATGTACTCATTAGCATGTTTGAACTCCATAGCTAAACTGACAGGGTTTCCTCCTTGCTTTGTGATATTACACATAATTTGAAAAGCAGGCCTTGAGCATTCTGACAACCACATTATTTAGGTTACATTTTTTTGTCTCTACACATGCATACATTTATGCACACCATATACATTTAGAAAATATATTAAACCTATGGAAGAAAATAGCATTGTTTATAAAACTTTTAAAAATTAAATAAAAACAATGCTTTTAATAAACTATCTTTAAATAGCAGTGGTTGAAAATATTAACATATTCTTGTTTTTCTTCCAAACATATAATTATAAAATTTAACTATATGTATGTGTGCAGAAACAGATAGAGATGGAATGAATTACTAGTTTTATTGCCTAAAGCTTTTGCTATTGATAACTTTTGGAAAGGTCACCTATTAAAATGTATAAGGCTTCTTCTAAGTGCCATAACCCAGTTATGTTCTTTAGAACTCCAACATTATTTCCTTGACACAACACATTGCAATACATTTAATAATAAAGAACAAAGAAAGAATAAAATATCACTAAGGAAAAAATTGATATCAATCAAAAAAATATTCACATACAATTCAGACTATCAACTTTTCCTGTTTCATTCCACTAAAGATTGTATCAGGGCTGTAAATGTCTACTTTTTATTAATTACTAAATTAATTAGTGAAACAAACCAGAATGGCTTGAGTATCTTCCCACACCTTCATTTTACTTGAATGAGGCTAATATGTATAACCCTTTCTTAGAAGGTAAGGGAATGAGAATTTTGAAGAAGAGTTAATAGTCAAACATGGCTTGAATACATGTGAGCAGTGGAAGAAAGGGAAGAGAAGAAAGGCTAGCTGAGAAGAGCCTTGTTTTGCAAACCAAGAAGTTTCATTCTGGCAATAAAGATCCATAAAAAGTGATTTGATCTGGGAAATGACATCATGATTTTTTTTTTTTAAAATCTGGTAACTATGCGGAGGGATAGGGAATGCCGGCAAAAGAGATTGTTAAGGTGACTACTGTGTGATTTCAGAGACTTTGAAGTAGAAAGTTAGGAAAGGACACCAAGTTTTCAAGAATTTAAAAGGGGGAACATCATCAAAGGATTTCTATCTGAGATCTTTTTTTTTACTAGAAAAGTAGCAGGAAGTTCAGAGGTAGATTTAGTACTAGACCTGAGACATCTTAGCTGCGTTATTTTATTAAGTTACAAACTATGTCTTAATTTTCTAATATTTAAAATGAATTGAAACTATCTGACTGATATATGCCTTGAAGAATTATTATTCAAATTTATTGAGTAGATGTACAATTAATACAGTTTTTCTACACTGACAATGCCAACCTGATTTAATTGCTTCAGTACAATGGAGAAACAAACTTTCTGCATCATCTGGAACACGGAGAATACTGGGGAGTTCTTTGAACAGTAACAACAGTAGTTAATCAAGAAAGGAAAGTTCCATTTGGAACTCAAGCCCCCCCTCCCCCCAAAAAAAGAAGCTCAGGGGCTCAAATATTGATTATTGTAACCCTGGATGTAGAGTAAAAAAAACAAAATGAATGATTAGAAATTTCAGCAAGAAAAAGAAATAAAACACTTAATGGGTAGAGCACTGGTATACCATGGGTCTGTTTTATATTTCAAATATTCTTCTGGAGTTAACTTCTCAGTAGGATTTTGCAATACCAAATCACAAAATGTAAGAAATGTGGCCCATTATACTCATGTGTCAAGTTAAAATAACTTTTAAATAACCTCTCTCCCCTGAACTCCCCAGTGGTTTAACCATTTTTCTCTTTGCACTTTCAACTTTATATCACTCCTCCCTCCCCATAATTGCTGTACCAACCATACAAGAATATAAGTCTGATAAAGACAGGAACCAACGGTGTCTCATTCCTTTTTGTATTTTTTTAGATAAATACTGCTTTGCATACTGCCTTACTTAGAGAAGATGGGAGACATCAAGAGTTGATCAGATGAATGAAGGATGAATATGTATTTTTAAATCTATTTTTGACACTAAATCAGAAATATGTATTCCTGATTATAACCAAACCTTCTTAATTCTAAGAAGTATTAATTCTAATGCTCCCAACTTAATAATAGCTTTTCAAGAAAAAAGTACTACATTTAAGTTCACATTGAGGTCATAAAAGTTAAGTGCAACAATAAGTATTTTGGGGGAATTATGATATTTTCCTTTCTCATTCTTTCATTTTTATCTCAAAAGACTATAATTTTTAATTACATGAATGGATGAAAATGTTGGTATTTCCACTATGTATAAATGATATTCAGTAGCAAGCATGGTTTGAACAGTGACACGAATTCTTTGGGAACATGGGGAGAAAGTATTTTCCATGCATTTGCAGAAAGAGCACATATATAAGCCTCTGATATTGCTTCCTTAGGAACTCAATTCATTTCAAAAGTTAATATGGCTTCTGAATATTTTTAATTCTAGCAATTGTCTATAATGTATAGGTATTATATTAATTGCTCCCCTTTTATCTCAATTTAATCATTTCGGAGCAATGATGTTTAAAAATATAGTTATTTATGGGGGAGAAGGAGTATCTATGTCCCACCCTACATCTCAAACAAACAAACATATGGTATGAGGAATCTCGGAAATTCAGAACTGAGCTCAATTGAAGACAAAACAGAAAAACATCAACACAAAAGTAATGGTTCTACTTAAACATTCATAGTAAAATGGAGAGGTTATATTCCAGGCTTTTAACAAACTAGACTGAAGTTTAATCCTGGGAATGTGGATCAAGGAATGTCACAGAATCAGGTTAAGAGCAAATCCCTATCCAAGAATGCTATAGAGAATGAAAAAAACCTATAGAAAATTCAACATTATTAAAAATCTGGATTAAAGGGAGAGAGTAGGATTGATTGTTGATGATAATTTTTGGTAAAAAACTGCATTTCTCAGATACCAGATTCAAGACTCCAGAGGATAAGTTGCTTTCTGAGAATACAGAACCAAGGAATCAGATGTGAAGGATGGTCAACTATACAAAGTGACACACTCTGCCCCTCCTCTTGCACCTAAATATTGATAATGATTTAGGAAAACTTGATCCTGACACCTGTCAACAATTCAGGCATAGAATAAATGCCAGTAAACCATATCTCTATTTTACTTTTGATTGGATAAAACCCAGAGGAATAGATGAAAAACTGGTCCATGGGATTACTTAGAGTACCTGAAATGGTGACTAATCTACTTCTCGTTAGGGATATGAGGCCAAAAATTGTCAGAATTAAACATTCCACCATTAGAGTGTCAGAGGCCAGGCACAGTAATCTCAGCACTTTGGAGGGCAAGGTGGGAGGATCTCTTGAGACCAGGAGTTCAAGACAAGCCTGGGCACCATAGTGAGACCCCCATCTCTACAAAAAGTGAAAAAAAAAAAAAAATAGCCAGATATGATGGTGCATGCCTGTAGTCCTAGCTACTTGGGACACTCTGGCAGGAGGATCACTTGGAGCCAGGAGTTTGAAGCTACAGTGAGTTATGATTGCCCCACTGCACTCCAGCCTCAGGCTACACAAAGAAGAAAAAGAAAAAAAAAAAAAAAACAGAGTGTCAGAAACAGAACAGAAATTACTAGTTTCATGTCAAAAAACTAAAAGCATAGTACCTTTACTTGCTCTATCATTCTGTTTATTCACCCAAAAAATGTCATGGTGCTCTTTAACAAGTTACAAAAGTATAGCTCAAGATTATTAAGATGACAGAGGCTTCTAAGTTGGAACCAATCGATGGGCACACATGGGCACAGAGGGAAGTAAAGGTCATTGGCAATCACGAAGGGGGGAATGGGAGGAGGGGAGGGGCAAAAACCTACCCAACAGGTACAATGAACACTATTTGGGCGATGGGCACAGTAATAGTCCTGACTTAAGCATTATAAAAGCTATCCAGGTAACAAAAACATTTGTACCGCCTTAATATATTGAAATAAAAAAAGAAACAAAGGTTAAAAAAATGTAATATTTAGTGTTAAAATAAGGTGACTTTCAGAGTTATAAACTTTTTTTTCAAAAGTAACAACAGCAACAATGATAAAAGCCCACCACAAAAAAAATGAAAAAGAAAGACAAAGAAGACAGAGGAACAGCCTTAGTAGAACAAAGACTATTCTGTTAGAAACAAAGGTGAAACAATAATGACTCGTACATATAAAACACCAATATTAAGCACATAATAGGTATTATAAATGCTTCTGATTGAATAAAATAGAAATTATGGATAAAATAAATATAAATCACCAAAACCATATGATAGCATACATATATTGAGTACCAACTTTGAAGCATGGAAGTTATTTTTTGGAATTAGGGTAATTCTGTAGAATTTAATAATGCTTTACAGATACAAAATAATTTTACATAATCATATTTTATTTGATCCTCCTTCTGATTCTTTGAAACAGATGATATCATTGACAATATTATTGTGAAAATAATGAAATTGAAAGTCAGAGAGTGTTATTGAATTTGCCCTGGGTGTATGATTCTCAGAAGAGATTCATTGCTTTAAATTCCAGTGCTTTACTGCTGAAATGACCTGTCTATTAACAATGTGTCCATATGGAATTGGAATTGGAATGGGCTGAGAAATCATTACAGTTGGAAAAAAAATGGAGCTCAGGGAAATTAAACAATTTGTCCATATTTATATATCAAGTTATTGTCAGACCTCAGATTAGGATTTAACTCACTAGAATTCTACTTCCAGAGCAGCTTTAAGGAAAATAAAATTTAAAAAATGTTGCATTATAAGTGAATAATAAATGTATAATTCATTTATATATGAATGACTGAACCCATAAGTCTAATAAGGAATAGAAGCAGTATTCTATTCACCCTAATTTTTAAAGTTGACCTCTGAAAGGGCAAAATGTTTCATATAAAATGTGCATTTTGTAACTATTAGAAAGTACTTAGCTAGATAGGTTTGTATGTGACATTTGTTATATTAAATAATTAAGATAAAGCTAGACAAAGTATTAGCTGGATATAAAATTTAATTGCAAAATTAAATTACTCATGCATGTCGAAAATTTTCAAAATAAATAATGAAATCTCACTTTGTTAAGAAGTCTTAAAGTTGGCTAATAAGGCTCATATAAGAGAAATCTAGAGAAACAGGAAACCAAACAAGGATTTTCTTACAAAATCTCTGGTGAGTATTCTTGTCAACAGGGACACCTATCATGTGCAAGTTCATCATGCTGTTTCCATTAGGTTAAATGCACCAATTAGTACTTTCTTTCAAATCAACCTACAGGGAAATAAAAGTAGAAAATGTTAGCAAGCTAGAGATTTATAAGATTGTTTTCAGTAAGTGTCCTCTTCTACCCACCCTCTCTTCCCCACAATGTTCAGCTTTTAGTCATCTTCCCTTTGTTTTTGTTTTGTTTTTTGGAAATATAACATCTTGTAATGTCTGTTGAGGGGGTAACATTTTCATCCTAGTCCTGATGTTTTATGCCCAATGGTGTACTATGGAGAGACCTTTACTAATAAAACATTTCTGTCTTCTCTATTTCTTACTTGCTATCTCCCTGGGGGTGGAGGTTGGGGTGAGAAGGCAAACTTCCTGAATGGTGACTTTGGAAGAAGAAACGGGGCATGTGCAGCTCGGTCCTGATAGGTCTGGTGGAGGGTAAACAGGTGGTAAGGAGGTGGCTACCCGCAGATAGCGGGAACAGAATCTTAGCTAGGAACCCAACTGTGGCTAGGAACTATTCCCTGGTGGGAACATGCATGGTAAAAATTTCCTAGTTAGACCTCATTACCATCTAATTAGCATGACATGGGTGGAGCTTTGTGGAAAATTCTAGAAAAGATGCATAAGCAGGAAGAGAAACTGTTGTATAGCCTACCCTGTTGTGTAACCTGTCATGTGATCTGTTGTATGCCCAACCTGTCAATCACTCCCAAAGGCAGGAAATGGCAACCAATCCTGCCAGGGCAAAGGTGGGACAAACTAGTGGGCTTATAAAAAGCAACATGTGCTCAGCCTCCAGCGTCTTTCTCCACTCCCTGAGACTGACTCATTCCACTCTCTCTGGAATGTATTTTCCCTTTGTGTAGCTTCCTTTACTTTCATTCTTTCTTTTATATGGTAAACTGTTTGTATTAAGTTGCTTTGTGTGTGTGATCACTCAGTCCTTGGCTCAACTCTGTAACAGTACTCATTCTTGACACTGGGAACTGGGGACCAGGGAACATCCACACAGATTAATTGAACTTGATAATACCCTGACAATGAGTAGTGTGGGTGAGTGTGTGTTTGTTTATATGTGCCTCTGTCTATGTGTATGCATACATGCATATAGAAATGTGGAGTCTGAATGCCTGTAACATCTGAAGTTACATATTACTTTAGATTGCTGAAGTATTTTATTTATTCAATTAGCCATTCAATAGTTAATAAGTAAATATATTTTATGCCACTGTCCTGCACTCTTATGTCTTTATAATTTGGTGTATAAATATAATAGTAGTATAATACACTATTCTTAAACTTACTGTCTATGTCAGTACTTTAAAAAGAAAAATTTAGTTGAAATTGTTTTAATATGATGAGAAAATGGCCAATGAATTGACTGTATTGTTACAGAATCATTGTTTTACTTTTCAAGTTCTAGTGAAGCTTAAGGTAATATTGTTTAATACTGCTTCCACTTATTCTTATTTTTACCTTTATTATATAACCAGGTAATTCAAGCTGAGTATTATTATAGTAAATATCTAGAACTGTATTCATGAGATAATCTACTTTCAATGTTGTAAATATTATTAATATCTGTTTTCCATCATTAGTCATGAGAAAATTCAAGGAAGAAAGTTGATGCCAAGCTTGTTAAATTACATTTATGATTTTTATAAATACTTTGGGATTTATGTTAGTATTTTAGTTCTCTAGAGCAATAATTGCCCAAAGTGGGGAAGTTAGAGTTTAGTAATTTTTTTTTCTTAAAATATGTTCAAAGAGTGACCACAGGGAAAATTAGGAAGTAAATGCCTTTGACATTGAACAATATTGTAATAATTAATATATTCCTTATAACAGTAATGTCTCATTATGCTTATATTGTATGATTTTCTATGTTAAATACTCTCTTTAATCCTTACAGCTGATGTTTGCCTGAGACAGTTCTGATTTCTACTTATTTTCACAATGTAGTTATTAAGTTACATATACACATACACATATTTATATATATTCAGAAAGTCTAGTAGTATTTGCTCTTTCAAATTAATGGGGAAATATTCAAGGTAGTCCTTAAAATTATGAAAATATGCTCATAATAGGTTACATGGAAGAGACCAAACTCATCAGAAAATAATGACAAAACTCTTTTAATATGGCATAAATTACATGGAAAAATGAAAGATGATCCAAGAACAAAGCCATCAAATAGAACTTTATAAAAGAAGGCATATGACAGAATAAGTAGTCATCTGAATGTTAATTCAAGTTTACCTTAATTCAATGCTAGTTAATGAACAAAAAGAACTTTTGAGCTTTGCCAGTGCTTTAGATAAAAAAAAAAAAAAAAAAAAGCTGAAGAAAAGGGTCATGAACCAAAGGCGTGACATCAATGGTCTGCCAATGGTCTGCCATATATTCTTAATATATAGGAGAAAAAAAGAGGTAAAAAAAATAACAAAAAACATCCCACCTATATGTACTTTATATTATAGTAATTAAAAGTGAAACTGATAGGATGACATTTTATGGAACTTGGAGATTTAGAATAAAAAATGGTGCTATCAGTGGCAAATAATATTACATTGCACATTTCTACTTTATGTTCACAATTCTTCTTTAAAATTGTAGTGACACATGTTAGCAGATTTTCTGCTACTAAAACAGAATGCTACAGACCAGATAATTTATGAACAAAAGAAGTGTATTTGGCTCATGTTCTGGAGGCTAGAAAGTCCAAGAGCATGGCACTGGCACCTGGGGAGGGTCGTCCCACGGTGGAAGCCATAACATAGTAAGAAAGCATGCGTAAGAAACAGAGAGAGAGGCCTGGCGCGGTGGCTCACGCCTGTAATCTTAGCACTCTGGGAGGCCGAGGCGGGTGGATCGCTCAAGGTCAGGAGTTCGAGACCAGCCTGAGCAAGAGCGAGACCCCATCTCTACTAAAAATAGAAAGAAATTATCTGGCCAACTAAAATATATATAGAAAAAAATAGCCGGGCATGGTGGTGCATGCTTGTAGTCCCAGCTACCTGGGAGGCTGAGGCAGTAGGATCGCTTGAGCCCAAGAGTTTGAGGTTGCTGTGAGCTAGGCTGACGCCGCAGCACTCACTCTAGCCCGGGCAAAGCGAGACTCTGTCTCAAAAAAAAGAAAAAAAGAAACAGAGAGAGAGGAAGGGGGCCAAACTTATCAGGAGCCCACTCTCATAATAATAGCATTAATCCATGCATGAGGGCAGAGTCCTCGTGGCCTAATAACCTCTAACAGGTCCCACCGCTTAACATTCTTACACTGGGGATTAAGTTTCCAATGCATAAAATTTGCTGGGGGCACATTCAAACCATAGCATTTCTTCCCTGGGCCCTGAAATTCATGTCTTTCCCATGATACAAAATACAATCATACCATCCCAATAGCTCCAAAAGTCTTAACTTGTTCCAGTACCAACTCAAAAATCTAATGTCCAGGATCTCATCTAAGTCAGAAAAAGGTGAGACTCAGAGCATGATTCATCCTGAGGCAGGTTCCCTCCATTTGTGAGACTGTAAAATCAAAATAAGTTATCTACTTCCAAAATACAGTGGTGGGACAGGCATGCAATAGATAGTCCCCTTCCAAATGGAGAAATAAGAAGAAAAGAGAAATAGGTCCCAAGTAAGTCCAAAATCTAACACGGCTTACAACATTAAACCTTAAAGCTGAATAATATTCTCCTTTGACTCCATGTTCAGCTTCCTGGATATACTGGGGTAGGGGTTGGGACCTCAAGACCTCAGGCAGCCCTGCTTATATGTCTTTATTGGCCCACACATCTCCCAGGCTGGCATCGCATATTGGTAGCTCTGTAGTTCTGGAGTCTTGGTTGTGATTCCATTTACATGGCTCCAACAGCCATTACTATAGTGGGGACTTTAGGTGATTCTACCCCTTGGCAGGTTTCTAACTGGGCTTCCAGTCAATTCATAGCATACTTTAAAATCTAGGTGGAGCAAGCCATGCCTCCACAGCTCTTGTATTCTCTGTGCTCAGAGTTGGCACTATGTGGACACCACCAAGGTTTAGGGCTTGTAGCTTGTACAGCAGAGGATTGAGCCATACTGGGGTCCATTTGAGCTGTAGCTGGAGTGGCCAAGGAGCACTGTGCCAGGATGCAGTGAGAAGAGACCCGAGGTGACTTAGGGTGGTGAGCCTATACAGGACACCTGGGCCCATCCCTCAAAATTATTCTGCCCTCCTAGACCTCTGGGTCTGTGATGGGAAGAGCAGCCTCAAAGGTTTCTAAAATGTCTTTGGGATCTTTTCTCTCTCTGTCTTAATGAAGAGTTCCTGCCTTTCTTCTCCCCATGCTAATCTCTTCAGCAAATAGTTGCTTGGCCGTACCCTGAATATTCTCTTCCAAACACACTTTTTCACTCCTTACATGGCCAGGCTGTAAAGTTTCCAATTCTTTTTATTCAGCTTCTCTGTTGATCATAGATCATATATCATGTCTTTAAGTCATTTCTCTCCTCTCACATCTCATTGTATGTGGTTAAAAGTAGCCAAGGATCAGGCTGAATGCTTTGCCACTTAGATATTCTTCTACTAGATATACTAGGCAATTGTTCTCAAGTTCTGCATCCCATGAAATCCTAGAACATGGACACATTTCAGCCAAGGTCTTTGCTGTTTCATAACAAGGAATGGCCTTTACTCTAGTTTCTAATACCTTGTTCCTTATTTCCATCTGAGATTTCATTGTAATATCCTTTGCTACCCATATTTCAACCAACCTTCTAGTCATGACCACTTATGTAAACTCCAAGAAGATTCAGACATCTCTAGCTCTCCTCTTCTGAGTCTTCATCTGAATGACCCTTAATGTTCCATTCATGTCAATACAGGCTTTTTAAGTCTTCTCCAAATTCTTTTGGCCTCTACCTATTACTCAGTTTTAAAAGTGCATCCATATTTTTAGTTATTTGTTATAGCAACAACCCTACTTTTCAGTATCAATTTTCTGTCTTAGTCTGTTTTCTGCTGTGATAGGATAATACCAAAGACTGGGTAATTTATAAACAATGGATGTTTATTTGGTTCACAATTCTGGAAGCTAGGAAGTTCAAAAGCATGGTGCCAGCACCTGGCAAGGGTCATCTCATGGTGGAAGGCGTCACATGGCAAAGAAGCACACTGGTGAGATAGAGAAAAATGTAGCCAAATTTACCAGAATCACTATCCCACTTCCATGATAATTAACCAACTGCCACAGTAAGGACATTAATCCATTTAGGAGGGAGTGCAGAACCCTCATAGCCTAATTACATCTGTGTGTGTGTGTGTGTGTGTGTGTTTGAGACAGAGTCTCACTCTGTCACCCCCGGCTAGAGTGCAGTGGCATCATCATAGCTCATTGCAACCTGAAAAACCTGGACTCAAGCAATCCTCCCACCTCAGCCTCCTGAGCAGCTAGCACTACAGGCACTTGCCACCATGCCTGGGTAATTTTTCTATTTTCAGTAGAGATGGGGTCTTCCTTTGCCTCAGGCTGATCTCAAACTCCTGACTTCAAGCAATCCTCCCACCCTGGCCTCCCAAAATGCTAAGGATTACAGGTGTGAGCCACTGTGCCTGGGTTAATTAATTACCTCTTAAAGGCTCCACTTCTCAACATTGTTGCATTAGAAATTAAGTTTCCAACACATGAACTTTTGAGGGACACATTCAAACCATAGCATGAAGTAAAAAGCAAGAAAATGAGGTTTATTGAGGAGAGAAAGATAGGATTATAGGGCAAAAACAAGATATAGGTTTACAGAGCATGATACATACACTACAGATGACGACCGGACTCATTGTCACAGCAAAGGGAGAGCAAAGGGAAGGGCTCAATAAAAAAAAGACTTGGTTACGGTCTGTGTCTTGTTTTATAGTGCCTGGATTGGGACCTCCCTCATGGCTCAGATGTCACCATGGAACCACTTTGATTGGTCAGTTGGGAGTTGCAGGTTGTTCTAGGTCAATTTCCAGACTCTATGGTATCTAGCTGCTTGGCCCGTGGGCTAGAGAGTCTGTTCCATTCTTTTGCAGCTGGTGCACGAAGTTACGATTGGCTGATTCCTAGGATATTCCCTCCTCCCCCAGGAATGGAAAGGAATAGGGTGGGGCAGTCGTACCAAAGCAAAGCACCCACTTTAGTCCCTAGAAGACCATAATCCCTCACTATCTACCTAACACTAGTATTCATCCTTTCCTAATGTCAACACTAGTCAAATCCTTAAGCGGCACATTTATCTCTCCTTTGAGTGATATATAATAGGACCAAAATAACACTAAGAATTATTTTCTAGTTTTACTAATTAAGGAGGAAAAATAATTGAAAATGGAACAATGAACATAAATATAGGCATAATAATCACCTATTACCAGATCAAAAGAAATAAAACATGAGAGAATGTTACTAGCCTTAATGGCTATTGAGTCATGCTCATCCATAGAATGAGAAAACTCCTGACTCTCAACAGTGAATCTGTGTTTATTTTACAAGGATTTATCATCACAGCCAACTTTTAGTTTCCAACATTTTGTAAAAGTCCATTAACAAATGCATAAAATATAATGTATAATAATAAAGAAGGATAAACATGCTCAAAATTATTCATGAAATATGAAGTAACCCATGACTTAAAATCAAAATGATAATAAATTATATTAAAACATTAAAAATGAGACCTTTTTTGTTGTTGATACTATCATTTTTTTTCTTTCTTTAACTGTCATTTGCTGGCTGTGTCTGTTTCTTCACCACTATGCTTTTGCTGATGGAGAGTTTTTATATGTGGATTTTTTTTTTGCTATTATTTCATTGCCCACCACTATCAATTTGGCTGCGGTTGCCTCAGCCAATAAACTTTCCTGAACTTTGAAGGAAATGTTTTTAATTTTCACTGATATTTACTGATATTCTGTTTCAGCAACTTATTCTGATAGGCACATCAGGAACTTGACATCAACTACATCTCTCATATGTCTACAAGTTTATAATCTAAGAAGTTGATTTTTGACCTCATATTCATATCCTTTTTTTTTGTTCCTCATTCTTACTTCTTTTATAATATGTTTGATCTTTGTCATGTTAAGAGCTCAATTTCCTTTATCCCACCATTTCTTCTTGGTCTAGCAGGATACTCCTGGCACCTGATTTTTCCATTTAAATCAAAAACCCATAATCCATTATTTTAAGAATCCTTTTCTTAGAATCTTCAGTTGTCTCCATTTCTTCTTTTCCAGATGTTCATCTTTAAAACTACAAAACTTCAAATCTACTCAAATAGCATTTTTTTCCATTTCTAAAGCTAGATATTAAGTGATGATAAATGGAAATATAAATATTGGCATGACTTGATATCCACGGTTTCTAAACTCAACCACAATTTTAAAGATGTTCAGTAATCTCTTTTCTTATACCTGGTAATTGATTTCTCTCTCTGTTCACATCTGGCACTTCAGGTTCTTAATCTTATTATTTTCTCTTTTTTCTTCTCAACAAATAAAATAATTAGTCAAGAGCTCCTGTACTCCCATCTTATTGCCAACTAATGAATTGCTGTCTACATTTATTCTTCCTTTTCCTTCCTGTCTTATAGAAACAACTTTTTCTCCTCAATCCAGGCATAATCCCTCAGCCTACACCATGGATACACTTGCCGTTCCTCATCTGGGACCCAGAGTGCATACTTCTCTCCCTATCTTAATTTTTGTATCTCAGTCTGTCTCGACTTCTGTGACATTGCTACTTCCTGCCTTTCAGCTTTTCTTTCTGGTCTTTCGTCTATTTCATAGTTGTTTTTCTACCTTTTGAATTTTAAGCTTCCTAAAATTGGCAATTAAATATATCCTGCTAAATTATCAGATGACTCTACATAGAAATACTATTTGTAACACATAAGCCCACATACAACCTACTTCTTAGAGATATAAAACAATGATAAGACATATTGCATGACTGATAATACTCTGGCAAAAAAGATTTGTCATAATTTAATTAAAATTTCAATTGCAAAGAGTGATATCAATAGAAAAATTTAAACATTTAAATAATTTTAAAAATCTGTTAAAAAACTGATATAAGGTGAGCCAAACTTTAAAAACAAAGCATATGAGAGCTGCCACATAAAATAATAGAAAGTTGGCACCAAACATTCTCTTTACTGTTGTTTTAATTATCGCAACTACTAAACTAATTGGTGGTGTCGGGGGAGGAGTGAAATTTATATTATTAACTCTGGGAACTGTGTGTATAAGTCATGGACCTAAAATTAAAGACCCTATGTCAACATTACACAATGTTATGTTCAGTATAATTAAAGTAGTAAAGAATAATTTTACCATGGCCTGACATAAGGTTATAAAATTATAAATGGGTAATGAGGAAAAAGTAACACTATTCAGTAATACAAAAAGTATTCAGTATCAACTCTTCTGCTTGAATCCCAATTAAAAGATTCTATTGTGCTCTTGACTTCTTACTTTGTTAAATTAATTCTAGAACGTGAACACTAAATATGAGGCTCTTTGAATCTTTGCCAACGGTACATTCTGGCAAAATCTGCAAAAATTGTTACTGTTTTTGAACACTTTTGACACTGAAATTAGTATGTTGAACATCACAGAGATAGTTTGACTAAAGAGTAAAGGCAGACTTGAAATTAAGCCATTGCCTGCAATTTACATTTTGTTTAGCTACAACCTACAATATTAATAATTGTCTAGTGACTCACTTCATAACTATCTGCCTCTCTTCAATGTATTTTCCTGTTCTTCTGTGGTATACTGACAATGTGAATATGAATATCTAATAAAAAACCTTTACTTCTTTTGACCCCTACTAAGAATATCTAATTGGATTTTTCTCTTTATTTCATTTTCACAATGTGTTAGGTACTCAGTTTTCACTTGCTCAGCATGAGTGTCTAATCTTGCTTGTAAGAGACAATGGATCATTAGCTAATGACTGTAGTCGACTGTGATATTCAGTCTGTAGCACAATATAAGAAAATGAAGCCAGTGACTACAAACAGAAAACAATAAAAAAGAATATACCCTTAATAAATATATAATACAAAACACTTAGCAGAATGAAGATATGTAGGTCCAAGAAGCAAAAAAATGCATGAAACAGTCTCATTGATATTAAGAGGCAAAGAAAATTTGAGATATAAAAACAATGGATTAAATCATATTCAGAATCGAGGATTTCAAGGAAATATTCAAAAGATGAATTCATTTTTAAAAAATATTTTCTTTGAAGTATGCATATTTAAAAGTCAAATGAGGAAATAAAAATGTATATGTTTTGCTATTTTTTAAAGGTTAGAGTTCTCGAGCTTTCTGTTTGGATTATTATAATCTGATACAAGCAAGGGGAGAAACAGTTTATTTTGAAAACTCCTCCAGAATACATAGGCATACAATTCAATGAAGGAAGTAGGTGAAATAATCATGTCCCTGTTTTATGCCCAAGTGACTAGTGTGATTCAGGAATATGAACCATATTAGTTTTGCACAGAGGGAGTTTGTCCATCTGAATGTTATTCAAGCTTGTGATACTTCTTTTCTGATTTCCTTCTATTTTTTTATTTATTTCCTTTACGAAGACACTATTAAAAAGTGAATTTTGTATATTTTCCATTCCTTGTTGCAGTGTGTAATTTTTAGATTTTATCATCAATCTAGAGAGTATAGTTCTGCAGTCATGCTGTGTGCATGTGTTTAATCTCATTTTGCATCCTAAGCCACTTTTTAAAATTTTTATTCTTAGCTGCTGGTGTTCACACATATATTGCTGTTCGTGTACAAGGGTGTCTAAAACTTGGCACCTACAGTGAACTGATATATACAATATGAAAATTGAAGAAAACCCAGTGTAGCTTATCCACACTCATAACTGAGACTTATTTGTATGCCTTATCATATTATGAAAGAAAGAATTTTATGTCTAGAACACAGTGTATACCTACCCACTTGCTCTGAGAAGGATCCATAGTAGAAACAACAGGCAAATAATTTTAAGTGTCAGATTTGGAAGACAATCTAAAGGTGGTGAATCAAATTTTGCTTATTTTACCAATGAGGAAATAGGCCCTTTTCAGAATTCTTAGGTGTGGATATTGCAAATGAGAAGATCCCTTTGGAATGCTAGCTAATTTACTCTGAATTTCCAGCATATACTATATTAAAAAAATTAGATCAGATAGATAGATAAAATAAAAAAGACAGATAGATAGCTGTAGACAAATAGCATATATATACTGAACTTGTCCTGTCGCAATTTTGGACAAGACATGAACACAATCAATAGTGAATAAAACAAAATATCAATATTGATGAGCCTGAGGTTTTTGAAGAAGAAGATTAGCCACAATTGATTACAGACTCTTGGCCCCCTCATCCACATCCACATCGTGGGTATGAAAGAAAGTGGATAAAGAGAGAGGCTGTGCTTTTCTTTTTCCAACACAGAAGGGCTGTGTTGGAAGGGCCTACATGCTAGTGACACAAAGTGGGGTAACTCAATCAAGAGAAGGGGAGAACTGGATAAATCTCTGCAGCATTCAGAGATTTGCAAACTTATTTCTACCTCCCACCTGGGAAATATACACAGACAGGGAACAAGAGAAATACAGTGGCTACTTGATTTGGCACCGGAGTGGAGGAGGAATGCTGCTGTTGGAAATGATGCATACTGAGAATTTGAATCTCTGTCATGAATCAGATTGTGTTTCAAACACACAACTTGCAAAATTACAAAGCCACCTAACATTATAAAGTGACAACTTTCCTGTCCCCTTAACTCACCTCCCTCCAACTGCTTCAACCTTACTGTGGTCACAGATCTTAGCTAAATTGATAAGGGGTGGTGAAAGTATAAGGAAGAAATCATACCACTCTCTCCTCCTGCCAGAGGCCAGCAAGCAGCATGTTGCCAAACAGAAATGGCAGATCTCACTCTAAATTGAGAGTGATGTTTTGATTACTGTAACTAGAAGAGAGCTAGAAGCATGTAATCAGTGAATTGAAAAGCTGTTGTTTTTTTAATGCAATTATAAGACATTTTATAATAGTAAGCCAAAAAGCATGAGAATGCTGAGGTTTTCAGCAGAGGCTAAAGGTAGAACTTTATCATTAAACAAATTTTTAAAAGACAAGGGGAGAGAAAAGTAAAGATGCTTTCTGAGTATATTCATGAATCATGGTTGCTCAATGAGCAGTATACAAACCCTTTGTGCTTTCAACAACAAAAATGTAGACATATGTATGTTCAGAGGTATAAAATTCATAGAAGTCCATTAGACTCGAGTGTATATTGAAAGAACCATTGTTTTATTGCTCAAATTTTATCTTTAACTCAGCCATAGCTCTCTAAATGGTGGAAAACATATTCAAGTCAATTTAATGTACTTTCTCACTGCTTATGAGTCCTTTTTCAGACAATTCAGGATGTATAATCCAGTGTTTTAAAAGTAAATAGTCATTCCACAACTCTTTCTCCTTTTTCTGCCATCTCCCTGGGCTGATTTCTGTTCCCAGGGATTGAAGGAAGGAAGAGGTGGTTTGTTCTGGTTGGGCTTTGATGAGGTGTAGCTCACATCATCTCATCTGTGGGTATCTGCACCTTGGCATCTGATGCATGAACTAATATATTCTCTAGTGACCAGCTTTAAATATTTTGTGTTCCTCCCTGGGATTACAAATCTGCTTGAGGACTGAGAATCTCTGCACCTCACTCTGCGGAAACACAATGATTCTTTGCATGTTCTCCTTTCCATGCTGTGGCCACATGGAGTAGAGATTGCAAAGGTGGTTCTCTCAGGCCCCCCGCCCACCTGCCAGTACTCTCCCACAGCTAAACCACACATAGGTGGAAGGACAAGGCCCATGGCATTTGCCATGGTTTGAATGTCTGTGTCCCTCCAAAATTAGTATGTTGGAACCAATAACCAGTGTGATAGTATTAAGAGATGAGGCATTTTGTGAAGTGATTCAGACATAAGGGCTTTTCCCTCATGAATGGATTAGTGCTCCTATAAAAGAGGTTGAAGGGAGTGCCCCAGTGCCTTTTGCCTTTCAGCCACTTGAGAACACAGCAACAAGGCACCATCCTGGAAGCAGGGAGCAGCCCTCACTAGACACTAAATATGCTGGCACCTTTATCTTGGACCTCCCAGCCTCCAGAACTGTAGGAAATAAATTACTACAAATTACTCAGGCTAAGGTTTTGTTATAGCAGTACAAATGAATTAAGACAGCTTTCTTCTTCTACAAGTCTGAGAAGAAATCTGGGTCAGGTCTTAAAACTATCTAGGGTCTCCTTGTACCCTACTTGAGGTTTCATTCCCAGAATAGGAAAAAATAAAGGACTTTATTCTCAAGTAATGACAATAAGGATATTCTAGATGTTATTCAACTACATTTCTGTTTCTAATCAAATACAAATACAAAATACGTGGAAAATAATTTCGAGATAATGAAATGATTCTATTTTAAAATGATAAAAAGTCACACAAACCATGTAATATTTGAAAATATATTGATATATATATAATAGAATTATGTTATCAAGGAATTTAAATTATGCTGTACAAAATCATTTATATGTACACTTTTATCCACATATACACATATAGTATTATATTATGATAATATGCCATTCAGCAATATTATATTTTTCTACATATAGGCAGGAAGTTCTGGGATGATTCACAAATAAATAAACACACACATACATATATATCAAATAAACTTCATATATGTATGAAAGTGATTTGCCATTATAACAGTAACCAATGAAATAGATCAAATTGAATAAAACTAAAACTTTATCACTGAGAGGTAAATAATTGAAATATAGTAAATACAAGAGAAAATCCAATCACAAAAATTGACATTTTTTTCAGAAGGCAATTTTTTTTTTTTTTTTTTTTGGTTTGCAAACAACATAAAACATTAGGTCACACATAAAGCATAATAGATATTAACTGTGCTTTGTTTAATTGTGTGCATGTGTGTCAATTTTGCACATGCATATAAAGTTATTGCATATTTTACATATAAGCTTGGCCAACCACATTACTGTGAACGTGCCCCTATCCTTGGCATACCTCTGTTACTGGTGTCCCTCACTCCCCTCCATCTCTCTTTCCTCTTCTTAACCAGTGGTTGATTATCTTCTCTTTCCTAATCCTAGGGAATACATAGCTGCCTTTTCCTAGTTTCTTTCTTTAAACTGGAAAGCATAGATATGGATAAACTAACACCAGTATGGGCAATTGACTTGGAAGTCTTGAGAAGAGAAAGGTGAGATACTGGGGAAAATATGGTTAAAAGCAGTTCTGTAACCCATTCTCTCAGTTTGAGTAGTTACATTGTATGGGGAAGGAAACAAGGAAGATGATCTGGTCAGACATCCTTGTAACCATGCTGATGACAGACTTTTTAGCAAACACATAATGATATGTACTAACAGAGACTCTCTATGTATGGAACGTACCTTGTTTGTCTAGGATTGCTTATAGTAAACAAATAGAGAATATGAAGATTTATAGGGCATGGCTCCCAGAAAAAAGTCATGCATGCTATGTAACTGAGTCTAAAATAGAAGATGTTTCAGAAGTAAAACATCTCCCTTTAAAGTATGTAATCCAACCACATATATTATTTATAAACCTAATATATTATTCCGGACAAGCATGTCCTAACATGACAACAAAAGACTCAGTGAGGTGTATTGATACTCTCAAACTTTTCTTCATTTTACAGGTGGCTTCTATTTATTTATATTCTTGAAATAATTAGGGAAGATTGGTACTGGGTAAAATGATTGATTCATATGCATAAGACTGGACAATTTGATCCTTTCTGTTATCTCAGATACTCACTTTCCAAATGCAGAAGGTATTACACAGTGTGATATCTTTTCACATAGAATGGTTTAAAAAAAAGTAATTGCAGTATTGATTTAGCTAAGTTTTGATCAATTCTAGTAAATAAGGGAGCTTATAAAGTTTTACAAAAATGAAAAAGGCAGGTGATAATTCTACCACTGAACCACCCATGCAGGATCAATACATGAGTGGATTAATAAAATGTGGTATATGTATACCATGGAGTACTACTCAGCCATAAAAAAAATGGTGAACGAATACCTCTTGTATTAACCTAGATGCAACTGGAGACCATCCTTCTAAGTGAAGTATCACAAGAATGGAAAAACAAACACCACATGTACTCACCATTAAATTTGAACTAATCGATCAACACTTATGTGCACATATGGAAATAACATTCTTCGGAAATCAAGCAGGTGGAAAGGGGGAGGAAGGGAAGGGTTAATTCACACCTAATGGGTGCAATGCACACTATCTGGGGGACAGGTACACATGTGCCTTTGACTCAAACCATACAAGGGAAATTTATGTAACCAAAACATTTGTACCCCCGTAATACTCTGAAATAAAAAATACAGATTAACAAGAGAAAAGAATATAAATTTATGTAATAAGTTTTATGTGACATGAGAGCCTTCATAAGGAAATGAAGACCTGAAGAAATGGTTGAACCTGTGTATTTTCATGCTAGGTTTGATGAAGAGTGGAAAGTCATGGAGAAATATGATTGGATAAAATGGATATGATCTAATGCTAATAAATTGGGGGAAACTTAAAAAGTCTTATATAGTTATACTTAATTAAACCATTACTAATTAATACATACATTAAAAATCTTTGTGTTTATAAAAATTCACATGGAAAATAATATTGAATGTCATAACAATAAAAAACAAATATATAACACACAAATTAAAGAAAATTGAAAAGGAATGTGCTTTTTGAGCACCTATTATGAAGCAATTACATTACTCAAAAAATTTTCTTCCCCAAATTGTATTTCAAGAAATGTCAAAGCTACTGAAAAGTGAATAGAATAGTCAATGAACACACATACATCTTTCACCTGATTCACTACTTTTTAAGCGTATTAAATGTTTGTGTCTCTCTATATGTAAATATGTACTTTATTTTGCTGACCCATTTAAAAGTTGATGATTTTATGATGCTTTACCTCTTGTTGATCCAAAATAAGTGACCAAGGCAAAAATCTCAATCTATGGAAAGTTCCTTAGCCAAAGTTGAGGACGTACCCGGGAAAAACATGATCCACAGACAAACCTTTGGCTGTTTTTCCAAAGAGGAATTTGGAAGTTTCAGCATTTAAAGGCACATAGGAAAAAAATCTACATTTTATATAAGATAAAGCAAATTTTAAAAGAAAAAAGGGAGTGAAGGAATCATCAGTTATATAGATGTCCCTGGGTAGGAAGAACATCTGATACTATCTTGTCTCCATTCTGTACCTGTGAATATAAACTTATAATTCATTATCCATGTGAAATCAAAGAGACTTTAGTTTTAGACATAGCCTGCAGATCTAAAGTTACAATTTGCATATCCTGGCTTAGGGGAGGCCAGCAAAGGATTTCCTTAACGAATGGTCTGTGGGCCCAGCCCTTTACAGGTGCCTGAGGCTTTTACATTTTCTTTTGCATAAGGAGTTGGGTGGGCTGGCATCCTGAGATTTTTATTTTCTTTTACACCCTAAATATTTTGGCGTGTATTTCTTAACATAGCCACGCTATCGTTATTATACCCAAGGAAATGAACACTTACATAATGATATTCTCTAATATAGAGTCTACATTCAAATTTTCTCAAATTTCCCAATAATATCTTTATAGCTGCTCTTAGCTTTTACTAGTGAATTTTGAGGATTCTCTCGCTTGTGGATGATAGATACCTAATTTGCTAACTAACGTATAAAAAAGAAATGTACTGGCTTATGTAGCTGAGAAGATAGAGGTAGATTTTAGGCAGACCTCTATTTAAAGGGCTCAATATCATCAAGTCTCCTCTTTCATCATTTCATTTTACTCTCTTTTCTGTTTGTTTCATTCTAAGGCAGGATTTCCTTATGTTGTGCAAATATAGCGTACATAATTCTTATACTGTGGAGCTCAGAGGAAGAGAATAATTCTCATCTAAGAACTCTAGCAATCATCTCAAGGATTTATTTTCACTGCTCAAGTCTACCTTTGGGTCATGGGCTCATTCCTGAAAGGATCATGTTGTTCAGGCCTGGGGCACAGTCCGACACTGAGTCACATGTGAAGTTGATTCAGCTTAAAGCATGGGGTTAAGAAGGGAAAGGAGTGGTTGTCCAGAAAGAATAAATATTCAGATCAATTTAAAGGCAATGGGAAGTATAGATACAATCTGGAGCTGAGAATTTAAAGGGGAATGTATGCTCCCACCCAAGAAGCTCACACTGTAGTAAAGGAGACAAATATAAACAAATGTACATAATAGTATGTACAAAGTGCAATAATAAAGATATAATTCAAAGTGAAGTCAAAGGACAAAAATATTTATTTTGTTTTTCAATCCAAGACATCTACCTTCATGTATAGAATAAAGAAAATACTTATTTCTGCCTTTCATTCAAACAAAATATGTCTTTGCATTTATCATTTATTTAGGTTTGGGAATTTTTTTTTAATATTAGCTGGCTGAAACACTCCAGAATAGGACGCCTTGAGGTTAAAGAGTAAAAATTCCATTATTTCAATTCTACTTTAGAACACCTATTTTTTTCCAGCCATTCTACTAAGCATTGGAATAAAAGATAGTTCTTGCTCTCAAGAAGCTTAAAGTTCAGTAAGACTGCAATAGAAAATTACCTCAGCTGTCATGTTTTTCCTTATTTATGGGTGCCGAGGGCTTATTCTTCTACTTGACTTCATCTATTTCTCATTTCCTGCCGCTGCCCTGCATTCTCTTGATATCTATTTTGCTCTGATTTCTATGTGATATGTATCTTTTTGGTTCTTGGCTATCTAATTCCGGCCTCCTCACTTTCCTGACCCCTGTTTTTCATGTATGTACTTTGCTTTGCTACCCCAAAGCCAGTAATTTTTTCTTTACTCACTTACATGAACATCTTTATGTGAAAATGTTTTTAATAGCTCAAAGCAGAATTTATCATATAAATATCTGCTTTTACACCTCTACAGCAATGACAACAAATCCAAAAGCAAAATTATAATGTCCTTAAATATTAATTATGGCATCTTGTGTATGCTAGCCAATTCATTTAGACATAAACTGTTTTCCTGACCAAATGTTTACTGATAAATCCATTACCTTTTAAAATTATAACTTTTAGAGTTTTTATTGCTAGAAATAACATTGTTTAGCACACTTTCACATGTGTTAATGTTTAATTCTATCAATTTCCTTGGAATAAATATTAGAATAGTGGGATAAAATTCATAAAAATGTTAAAGGCTTTTTCATTAATATTGCAAATTGCGCTCCCAAAAAATGAACTAATTTTCACTTTCACCACCAGCATGTACAGTGTCTTTTTCCTGGTCCCTCATTATTTATAATTTGTTTCAAATTTTTGAAATGCAAAAAATATATTAACTAGTCTTAATTTACAATTATTTGATTATTAGTGACAGTGAAACTTTATAGACATATTGATTATACACTTAGATTTCTTCTTACATTAACTATTTACTGTTATTTTGCCTAACGCATATATTAGGATGTTAAGGCTGGCCTTACCAATTTATATCTGCACTGAATACCATGTAAATACTAATCTATATTCTAATATATTTATAATAAATATTTTTTATTTTTGTTTTTTAACTTGTTTTGTTTTTTCATATAAACATAAATTATTGATAAATTTACTTATTCATGTCTAATCATCCTCATATCAGGGTGTGTTACTTAAAAGAGGTAAACTAATATTTTTGTATATGTGCAAGTACCTCAGTCAATAATAAAAATGATTTTGTTATACACTAAAAGAATGATTGGGTTTACCATAAATGTCTTATGACTGATGATAGGTAGAAGAAAAACCCAGTATTTCAGGGTAAGGGAGATAATTTATCTCTATTTCTCATCAACTACTAAATTGTCTTGGTATTTTGGTCAAAGTGAAGGACAAGATGTCTATTTAATATAAATATTCACACCATTTTTTTTTTTTTTCTTTTTGAGACAGAGTCTCGCTTTGTTGCCTGGGCTAGAGTGAGTGCCGTGGCGTCAGCCTAGCTCACAGCAACCTCAGATTCCTGGGCTCAAGCAATCCTTCTGCCTCAGCCTCCCGAGTAGCTGGGACTACAGGCATGCGCCACCATGCCCGGCTAATTTTTTTCTATATATATTTTTAGTTGGCCAGATAATTTGTTTCTATTTTTTAGTAGAGACGGAGTCTTGCTCTTGCTCAGGCTGGTCTGGAACTCCTGAGCTCAAACAATCCGCCCGACTCGGCCTCCCAGAGTGCTAGGATTACAGGCGTGAGCCACCACACCCGGCCAGCATTATTCACACCATTTTTTAAAAAAAAACTCACCTCATTAGAGTGTGAAATTGTGATTGGATTGACATTTCTTTCACAAACCTTTTCAATTATCTTCATCACATCTTTAGTCATTAAAACCTCTTTCACCTCAATTGCCCCCTAAAAATTTTAAATTTCGCAGTGTTATCTATGTTAAGCATGGTAACACTGTTTAGGTGGATAATCCACCTATGGTTGCTTTCTTCCTGCTAATTCAGCCATGGAGTCTTATAAACAGAGTTGTCAAATAGAAATGGACCAAGAAAGGGGGCTTGACAACTACCATGTGACTTCTAAGCACCCAACATAGTGTTTTCCCTTTTAGGCCTGGTGAGCTATCTTATGTACAAGTATGGAAGCTGACAAGCAAAATGCACTTATTTTCTCTAAAATTGGAGAAAAGCCTTTAGTCTTGGCCATACCACCCTGAACGTGCCTGGTATCATCTGATTTTGGAAGCTAAGCAGGGTCAGGCCTGGTTAGTACTTGGATGAGAGAAAAGCCTTTTGTATTCCCGAATTAGTGTTGGTCTTAGATTGGTCAGCTTCTATTCAATTTACCTTCATGGCAGTTACATGATACAAATTCAACTTTCATATCTAGTACTATCTATTACTGCTTGCTCTGAGTGCTAAAGAGGAGAGGAGACTGAGTTTGGAAAAAGAATTTAAGTAAATTTCAAACTTTACAGGATAAGAAGAAAACAATGAGAAAATCAACTCTGCATTGGAGAAAATTGAAAATGTTAGGAGAGCACACAGAGTACCTAGGTTTCTGAGATGAAGCTATAGACTAAGAGAGCAAGGAGGGCAAGATTGCTACTGAATAGGTGAGTGCTGGGCTCCCATCCAAAGTGCAGAGAATCTTCTCGAGCATATTAACCCAATGACTGAAAACATCAGCCGTGGCATAACCGCTTGTTCTCTGGGCCACATTAACACATAATCCTCACTGCACATTATAGAAATGGGAGATACCTATAACTATAGTAGTCCATTTGAAAAGGAAAAAAATTCCCGTTTTTCATACATAAACACAAGCTTTGGAGTAATGCCACACAGTAATATCTCAAGCAGGCTTTGTAGAGCAGTCTTTGAAAATCCATTCAGTAATAACTAACATCTTTAGAAACTCAAATTTGCATCAAAAGAGACATTTGTTTACTATAAACTCTCCTCATGATACACTCTTAGCTGTCACCATCTTTGCTGTCAAAGACACTTTGAAGTGCCAATTGTTAACAGCCAGAAGCTTTCAGGCTTCAGAAATTTGCGATAGTGTTTCTTATCAACTCTGATCTTTCTGAAAGATCAAAGGACCTAGTCACATGAAGAGCTCATATATTGTACATGTTGAAATATTTATTTAGCTTGCTACTGGCTTATTTCACAAATAATATCTAATAACAGGGAAGGCTGTAAAATTATTTACATAAACACATTGCTTACTCTTTCGCAGAATGTACATGAAAAACTGGAAACTACATTAAGAATAGAAATTTCAAATCTTGCCTTTTGAAGGAAGAAACATAAATGAAACTCATAGACAAAGCAAGCAGAGATAAAAAATTGATGTTAACTCTGAATTGGAGTGGCATTTAAACACCACAAAAATAGTGTTCATTTAAAAAACACGAAGTAGAACTTGAAATTATTTTCTCTCGTTAAAATGCAATCAAGGTTTTAGTAGCTTTTATTGGAATGTCACTCAGGATGTATCACCTCTAAAACTATATAAGATCACTAAATGGGGGTTTGCACAGATTTTAGGTACATGCTCAAGTTCATTTCCAAACACAGATTTTGGCTTCACGATATTGACAGGAAATGTGGCTTTCATGGTTTCCTGTAGGTTGTTCAAACTATAAACTGTTCCAGGAGTTACCATATGTGTTGGCATCTCTCTCTAATCCAGTTTGAAGGACAAACTAAATCTAACGTGGAACCGCTGAATATGAGATTATAGTGCCTCATAAAAATAAAATTTAAAAGGTAAAACAAATAAATTGAGCAGAGCCTATTGTAGCTTTCAAAGCCAGAGGTAGAGATAGAGGAGAGAGAGCGTGCACGCACGTGCCTTAAATTCTTGTTTTCCTGGATTAATAACAATGAAATTGTGCGAATAGAAGGGGTTAGCAAAAGTAGTAAATAGCATAGTGCAATAGTAGGGCAACAGCAACCAATTCTGACTATGCTTTGCTTTCTCATATGTGGTGGACTGTATTACCTGGGTGTTTGAAGGTGATAAAATGACCCTTACTCTATAGCAATGATCATATATCTCTATGTGGATGCCCAGGCTCAAGAAATAGAAAACATATTCTAATTTTATGCTGTATCTATGGAACTTAGAAAATTCAACTTTTTCTAAAACAACTTCAAAAATCATTCAAGAAATTCTAGAATAATGAAAGTTAGAGCCATATTATATGTCCACTATGAAGCCTATTATATATCATGTTAAATATGGAACGATCTAAATATTAACCAGCAAGACATTATTAGGCATTTGAACATGGGTGAGATACCAGTCCATACTATCTAATATCTACCTCCCTGCAATTCTCCTTAAATAAACAATGCTACTGTGGTAATAATCTAAAAAAGGCAGATTAAAAGGCAAAGTGAATCATTAATTAAGCTGAAAGGAATGTAAAACCCAAGGGAAACTCTAAGACACTCTAATAGGTAATCAACTGTTAAATTCCCAATTTCTCTGTAATGAAAAGTACAATGCTTGCCTCTCCCTTTTTCCTTGTTCTACTTCTCTGACTTTGACTCATTGCTTCTTCATCTTCCTGGCCATAAAAATAAAACAGCAATATCAGAATTTAAAAATTAAATCACTGTTTTAAAAAATTCTATGAAAACATTTTATAAGCTTAGAAGCCATATAGAGCATAGTTTTTAATAAGATGGTGACATTCCCAATCTTCAAAAGAGTGCTAATTTTGTATTTTTGCTGTAATAATTATTTTTTACTTATCTTATTCTCATTTACTTTTAGGAGATCTCAGTAAAAGAATACAATCAATTTACCAAAATTTGACCAAATTTTGAAAGTTAAGAACATGGTCTTTGAAAACCACAGATCTGCGTCTGCATTCAAATCCAAGCTTTTTTGATTTGACAGCTTTACATCTATGCTCATAGCTTTGTTTTCCCCATATTCAAAAGAAAATAATTCTTACTATGAGTCCTGAATTGAAGTTTATATGAATAATATATTGAAGCACATTGTGGTAGGCCATGTTACTTTTTCACAGATATCAGCTGTCCCTACTGTAAGGAAGACTCACTTCCCCTCCCTGATGACACCAGGCTGATGACCTGCATTTGCTTTCACCTGTGGTAATTGAGTAGCAGCGATGTGTAGCACTTGAGAGCAAAAGTTTTGAGAAGCGTCATGTGGTTTTCCATTCTATGTCTTTTTTCTCTTCTTCAGGATTGATAATCCTCCTGATACAGGCAGGCCAGAGTGAAGGTGAGGCAGAGCAGAGTCACAGCCACCCACACCGGACACACAGCACAAGCAAGAAACAAACCTTTAATTTTTTTAACACATTGAAATATTAAGGTTGTAGGAGTTACCATATTAGCAACTCTCTCTACTCCAGTTTTGAAGAACAAACTAAATCTAATGTAGAACCTCTGACTATGAGATTGTAGTGCCTCTTAAAAATAAAATTAAAAAATAAATAAATAAATTCAACAAAACTTAATGTAGTTTCCAAAGATATTGTGATAGCTTCGCAGCATCAAAAGCTACAGAGAGACACAGGGGTGAGGGAAAGAAAGAGAAACAATATAAAATAGACTACCCTGAAAGACAAAAGCATAATGATGTTGCATAATAAGCATGGTAATTATGATTATTAATAAGAAATGTCAATAATCAAATTATTTTATCCTCCGTTATTTCATAAGAAGAAAATATATTGAATGTAAAAAGGTGTTGTCTAGATTACAAATTCAATTAAAAAGAAACAAATGTTAATTCCATGGTGCATGGTGAATTCCTTGCAGACTAATCCTAGTACCAGAGAGTTGGTTTTATAGCTGTATAGGACTTACCATTTAATTTCAAATACTTCACCTTTCTCATTTAGCAATGGGGAAACTGGCACCCCATGAGCTGAGGGATTTTCCTGGTATCTGTCAGCTTTTAAAAAGCATATATCTAGAATCCCAGTTAAATTACTATTAGATGCAAAGTATTAGCACTAACTTACAACTGAAATGTAATACCGTCCATATATCTGATACAGAGAGAGAAGCATCAGATACTACATATTTGTGAATAATTAAAAGAAGTTTAATTTTTTTATTATCTACTTTCTAAGGTAGGGGAGTAGAAAATAGTTTAGAAAGACATAGTTTAAATATCTATGGTTTATACATCTTTTTTCAATGTGGTTTCATAATATGATATAACATACAGCTAGATAAGAATGCATTTGAATAAATTAGTTAAAAAAATAAGTAGATTAGGCATTTCATTTTTCTGTGTGGACAAAACCAAAGACACCTCAGTGAAGTCTTGTAGCCAGGGCTGGGCTCTGGGCCCTAGTGGAAAGTCATGATTGATGGAAGGTTTGAAGTGTAGATGGAGCAGCTTGCTATAGAATTATTCTCTCACCAAGACTTTTTAAAAGGAAATCAGAAAATGTTCGGAAATATACATAAATCTTCTATTTAATGGAAACAGAAAACTGAAGAAAAGCAAAGACTAGATGGTTTAAAATTTTATTACAGACGAATAGTGGAGAGATATGATCTACAGCCAATTTTATGGAGTATGGGTGTGGATTTCATGTCTGGCCAAAAGACAGAAGTCAGATGGCATGAAAATAGGCAACTGCTTAGGGACAAAGATACCAACAGTGCTGGAGTAGCCAAATTGAAGACTTGAGGAATCTCAGACCCATGACCACTTTCTCTCTCATATAGTTATCTACAATGGTTAAGCCTATAGAAACAGCCAATAGCAATTGCCAGGAGATTGGGGAGGGGGAAAATGAGTATAAAGTTTCAGTTATGCTAGATGAATAAATTCTAGAAATCTGTTATACAGCATAGTGCCTGTAGTTAACTACACAATATTGTATTGGGGCTCAAAAACCAATACTCCCAAATAAGGTGCTTTGACATGCTGAACTGAAGAAGCTTCCAGGTCTCTCTGACCTTCCCTCCCACCTCCTGTCAATCATTCTTCTATCTCTCCCAAAACACAGAATGAAGTTGTTCTCTGGAGTTACCTTCTCTGTATGAAGTCTGGACACACCAAAGAAGAAAACAATTACCTCCAGTCTCTTCCCTGAGTTTTTATGAACCAAACTCTTATTGCAGGAAGGAAGACTGAAGTCTGTCAACACACCTGGGCAGACTTTTGTCACAAACAATTGTTTGCTCTGCGGGCCCAACAGACTTTGCCTCAGGCCTTTGGATGTTCTTCAAGCCCATTGAACTCCCCTAAATATTATTTGCTACCAACCTAAAATCATCCACACTTTCCCATGTCCCTTTCTCCTAAGAAGAAGGGTATATAAGCATCTGTACCTCATTGTGCAGTGGGGTAATTGCTTTGGGATTTTCCCTTGTCCATGCTAATAAACGTGTATGCCATTTCTCCAATTAATCTGCCTTTTGTCAGTTGATTTTTCACCATAATGAAAGAGGAAGAGGACGTTTTCCCTTGGCCCCTATTGTTTTGTGGCAGTGAGCAGGGTACAAAAGCCATTCTGCTCTTCTGGAAGCCACAGAGAAAGGAACCCAGGACCTGACAAACCAGTAGAAAGGTGAAGAATCCTTTCCAGCCAGATCTCTGACTTCCTTTTCTGTGGAATCCAGTTGAGCAGACAGTAAAAATCACTGTTTGTCTCTTCTTTTTCCTCTGTAAAATTTTGATTATTGGGAGAAAAAAATTTATCTGACTGGTCTTGCTTGTAGTGACACTGGTGTACTTTTTGTTATGATTGTTCATATTGTTTGATCCCTTTCCTCCCAGATATAATCTTTCCCTTTATCTTTGTCTTTCTGTGTTGTTTTGTCATGAAGAGAGTTACCATAGGTTAGAAGAGCAGTCCCCAACCCCTGGGGCCACAGACCAGTCCCAGTCCATGGTCTGTTAGGAACCAGGCCACCCAGCAGGAGGTGAGCAGTGGGTGATCAAAGCTTCATCTATATTTATAACCACTTCTCATCTCTTGCTATCCCCCCCATCCCCTGGTGTGGGGAAAAAAGACAGTGAAAAAACAACTTGTATTATGTAAAAAGATATTTGTAATATGAATATCTAACAAAGAACTCAAACTATATAGTGTGATGACAAATTAACTTTATGTCAACTTGTCTAAGCTATGTCCCTAGTTATTTAGTCAAACACAAGTCTAGATGTTGCTGTAAAGATACTTGGTAGATGTAAGTAACACGGTTAACTTTAAACAAACGAGGTTAACATAGATAATGTAGATGGGCCTCATCTAATAGAGTGAAAGCCTTAAAGGCAAAAACTTAGGTTTCCCAGAGAAAAAGGAATTTTGCCTCAAGACAGAAATGTAGAAACCCTGACTGAGTTTCTAGCCCATTGGCCTTTCCACAGATTTCAGACTTGCCAGCCCTCATGAATGCATGAGATACTACCTTAAAATAAATCTCTTTCTCAATAGATAGATGATAAATACAGAGATAAGTGTACACACACACATACACACACACACACACACATACACATCCTATTGATTCTGTTTCTCTGGAGAACCTGACTGCTGCAATAAGGAACTCCTAAAAATCAGTAAGAAAATGACAGAGAACTTTATAGAAAAAAAAGACAAGGGCTTGATTGAATGAGCACTTCACAAAAGAATGTCTGTGAATCCTCCTTTCTCCACATGTCACCACTGAGGCAAATGGGGGCCACCTAGTCTTGTTCACAACTGCTTTATTTTGGTATTTTCTCATCATGTATGCATATAATATCCATGTTAGTTATTTTTCCTGCATGAAAGTTTTGAATGTCATTGTGATTTATCCTCAAATCCCATAACATCTTAGAGACATCCAGAAGGGTAATGGCAGGTCAATAAACATATGACAAGTATTCAACTTCATTTGTCCTTGTGGAAATGCTAATTGAAACAATATATGAAGCCATGATACATTCATGAGAATGACTAAAATGTGAAATTTAGACAATGACAAATGTGAGGCAATTTGTTTTCTCAAATACTGCTGGTAGGAGTGTGAACTTGTACAACCAATTTGGAAACCATTGATAACATTTACTAAAGTTACACATATTCACCCTCTATGATCCAGCAATTCTACTCCTATTAATAGACCCAACAGAAATAAAAACAGATACCAGAATGTCTAGTTTTGTAAGGAATTTCCATTTTGTCTTTCAAAATGGCTCTAATATTTTGCATTTCCACCATCAATGGAAGAAATCTCCTGTTGCTCCACATCCTTGCCACCATTTGGTATATAATTCACCCTTTGAAGATTAGAATTACTTAATATTGTAATTTCCCATCTTGCCAGACTCCAAATTTCTGTATAGTTTTCTATTTATTTTGGTTTGAAAACCAACTGATCTTTCTTAAGAACATCTCTTCTTTCAAATATTTTGATAAATGCTACCAGTAGCAATCAGCAAACGTTATTAACCTTCTGTTCTTCAATCTAACCCAATAGAGCAATGGACTTAGTAGGCATATGGACTGCTTCCCAAATTACCTCAGTCAATTTTACCAAATATTATGCCACAAGATAACATGGGGACAGTTTTGGGGAAATAGTAGTATCTCTATTTTAGTTGCAAATTTCAGTACTAGTAAAGGTGGCTGTAGCTGATGAAACAGATATACCCTAAAATGTCAGTGGTTTTCCATTACAGTTTATATTTGCTCAAGTAAATTCCAATTGGTGGTGATAGGGAGGATGAGGAAGTATTATGCTCAATGTAGTTATTGAGGTACCCAATTTGGCAGAAAATTTGCCATCTTCAATGTGTCACTCTTAAAGTCACCCAGAGTTTCAACATACAACACATGCTAAGAAAAAGAAAAAGGGTTAGGAATCACATTTGGGTTCAGTCTTAGAAGTAGGATATTTCATTTCTTCTCACAATTTTTGGACCCAAATGTACTCACATGGCCCAGAATATACAAGTGTACAGGACACGTAGACACGCAGAGCTCTACCTATGGAAGTGGAGCACAAATCTTTACTCTATAGCCAGAAATTTCCCCCCAAATCCCTGCTCACATCTAACTCCCAGAGATTATTAAGAGCTGCCAAAAATACCTTAATAATTCATCATCAGCCAAATAAGATTAAATGAAGGGAAACTAAGTGCTTGAAGTGAATGCTGTGTGTTCTTATCTGTGAGCCTGAGAAACGGCAAGACATTGTTGGCTCAATGCTTCCAGCATCATAAAATCAAAGGAATATGAGAGCAGTAATGAATCATACCAAATATGGGACTTAAAAAAACACATTGCTTAGAAGTATTACTCTTTCTAAAACTGAGTTCAGATTACAATTTTATCATAAAACTTCATTAAAAAATGCTTCTACAGTATATAGAAACTTAATTGCTTTTTTTTTTTTTTTTTTTTTTTCCTGAGACAGGGACTCACTCTGTTGTCTGAGCTGGAGAGCAGTGGCGTCATCATAGCTCACTGCAACCTCAAACTCCCAGGCTCAAGAGATCATCCTGGCTCAGCCTTCCACGTAGCTGGGACTACAGGTACATGCTACTACATCCAGCTACACTAAATTTTTATTTTTAGTGTCTCCAATTTAGACCTGCTGCAAAATAACATTAATAAAAACAATGAAAAATGCAGTAAGAGAAAGACTGACTGCCGATGTTCTGTCTTTGTTCAATGAAAACTATTTAACCACGTAGGATTGGAATACAAACCTTTCATGAGTCCTCTATAAATTTTCTTTTTTTTTAAATTAAATGATACTAGTGGCAGAAAATTTGAAGTGATTACCATTAAAAAGAACTGAATTACAGACAGACTATCTACTCTTAAGTTCAAATATGGGTTAGAAGTCAGCTGAGCTGGAAGATGATAAACATTTTCTTTCGAAGGTCTAGTATTCTAAAGGGGACATTATTTGAAGAGAAAATCTTTGCTCTTCTGTATAAAGTTGGGCCAAATGTTATAGTCCAAAATGTGTCACTCTCCTCTGCCCAAAGAAAGATAGAATTATTTAGGGCCCAATAGTCTCTGCCATGGAGCCTGGCTATAAAACTGTTAGGTCAAAAATAAATCTCAGGCCGGGCGCGGTGGCTCACGCCTGTAATCCTAGCACTCTGGGAGGCCGAGGCGGGTGGATCGCTCAAGGTCAGGAGTTCGAGACCAGCCTGAGCAAGAGTGAGACCCCGTCTCTACTAAAAAATAGAAACAAATTATCTGGCCAACTAAAAATATATATAGAAAAAATTAGCCGGGCATGGTGGCACATGCCTGTAGTCCCAGCTACCCGGGAGGCTGAGGCAGTAGGATCACTTAAGCCCAGGAGTTTGAGGTTGCTGTGAGCTAGGCTGACGCCACGGCACTCACTCTAGCCAGGGCAACAGAGTGAGGCTCTGTCTCAAAAAAAAAATAAATAAAAAAAAATAAATCTCAAAATATGTATTATGAAGGACCATGAATGTCATTATGGATGCTGAATTCTTACAGTTCAGCCCATTGTTTTTTCCTAAGTCATTACATCATAGAAATTCAAAATATTTGCAAATATCAGAGTTTTGAAATACTCAGACATTGCATACATAGCTTTGCAGTCCAAATAAAATCCTTCTTTTTAACATGGATAATCATTCAAAGGAATTGTTTGAAAAACACTGTCCTATATAACTAAAGGAACTTATTTCTTCCAAAGTGGTTTTTATTTTGTCAATTAAATGTTGGAGAACATATTTCAAAGTGATGTCTTTGTCTATTTACTCTGACTGTCCATCATTACATAGCAGAATGAAATTGTCCATGAGGTTGTTGGTAGATGGTGACAGAAAAACCATATCATTGTTATACAAAAATATGTAGATATATTTTACCATGTTAAATAAGAAAGTGAGGTATGCAAACAAAACTTCAATGAACCACTCAGGTGCAAAAACTGTGAAGGATTAGAGAAAGGCAGGACTGGTATCACCAATGTTCATTCTAGAAACTATAATTTGATTAATCTTGAGATTCTTCATACTGATTCTGAGAATCCTGGAAGATTTTAGGTACAGTTCTGCAAGACAGCCAACAGCTATATCAAGTTCTTACAGTTTGACCTATTAATGATTACTGTACATTGAGTCACAGGGCACCCAAAGGTCAATAAGAACTGTCAATGGTTTTATGCTATTCCTAATAGATTTCTGCATTAGGTGACATCAAAAATAAAAATGGTCAGTAGCTGAGAGCTCTGGCAAAACTCCGTGTAATCCTTTGTTAGATGCTAGCTTTAGAAGTCTTTGCAAATTCTCAAGAAAAAAATAGCTATGCATAGATTATAGATATATATTAATTCATTTTGCTCTTGTGTTTGTTCATTCAACAAAAATATTATTGAGCTGAGTCCCAGCAACATTTATGCACTGAAATAGGAGCTGGGATACATCCGTGCAGAACCATTTCTTGCATAGTAACAGAAATAGCCACCTGGCTGGCCACTGTTTTTATTTTTACTCTCCAAATATTTGTTTCCCATATGAAAGCTAGAATAATCTTTTAGTAAGTAAACCAGATTATGTCATTTCCATCCTCAAAACTTTCAAAAGATTTTCCATCAGATTCAGACTAAAATCCAAATTCCTAACCATTGCCGACATAGATTTTCTATGATCTGACCTTTTTCTATTTCTTTGACTTCATCTTTGATCACCCTTAACTGATTCACTCTACTTTAGTGACACTGGCACACCTCCAGTTCTTAGAAGTTTCCAGCTATGTTTTCTTGTCAAAGCCTTTGCAAATGCAGTTCCCTCAGCATGGAACTCTTTTCCCAAACACCCTGGCATAGCTCACTCTTTCATTTCATTCTAATTTTTTCCTCTGGTGTCATCAATCTCATTATACTCTCCCCAGCCATTTTCTAAAATAAAAGAAATTTGTTTTCCTAGTCAGTCTTCATCCTCTTACCCTGCTTCATTTTTCCTCATGGCACTTATCACTAACTCAAGTTATATAAATATACATTTCTTTTATTCTATCTCTTCTCTAGAATGTACACTCCTTGAGGTTAGGAACATTAACAACTTTATTCTCTGAAAGATACATAATTCCACCAATGCTGCCTATAATTTAACAGAATCTCTTTTTGTTGTTGCTGTTGAAGGATTGAATAAATGAATAAACTAAAATAAAAACTGAAATGCCTAGTAGTAGGTGTATAGAAATAAAATGAACAATAGCATGAATAAACATTATTATTAAATATTATGAATGCTATATAAGAGAGTTAAAGAAACTATAATGAGGAAGTCTGATTTATATTGATGACAGAAGATCTATCATAAGGTACGCTAAGAGGTGGATGTTTAAACAGTTACCTGAATATTGAGTGTGGATTATTTGACAAGAAGAGAGAGAAAGGAAGGAAAGATAGAAGCCTATGCAGAAATTCTGAGACTGCAAAAAGCTCATTGAAGGAAGATCTTCAACAAGGTGGGGGAAGATTAGATAGTCAAAAAAAAATTAAACCAAAACACATTAAAATCTCAAAATACATAACGAATAACAAAGAAAGGAGTTTTAGTAGCATAATCTATCAAATATAATGGATCCTATGTGAATATTTGCTGATGAGTTAGGGGAATTAAACTAAAATTATACATGGCTTAATCCTCAGAGATTTTTTTAAACTTTTTTTAAGGAGATGCATTGCCAAATGTTTATATAAATTATATATATATATATTTCTAATTGCAAAACTAATATATGTCTAATGTAAATCATTTAAAACTGTTAGAAAAGCCCAAGAAATAATAAAATAATATTTTCTATAATTCATAGTCAATTTATAATCACTATTTGCTTGGCACTTTGAAATGTATTATTTCACTCTTTTTAGATACCTATCTCTAAATATCTGTTGATATAATTATAAAAAGCAATAAATATATAAATAAACTTGTGTTATAAAAGTATATAAATTATTTCTGTATTTTGAAACAGTTTTAATTATTTTGATATGTTAAAACAGTTTTATGTCAAAAATATTCTTATATAAAATATAGTTTAATGACATGGTATCATATCATATTGCATGACATATCATAATTTTAACCAGTGTCATTTTAAAGCTTTGATTATTTATATATTTTTCCCATGTCAAGCATAGAAAAAGCGTGCTTTATAAATATACTTTAAATATATTAATTAAATGCTATACTAAACTTTCTGTGTATATATCTGATTGTATTTTTATGATAAATACTTATAAATGAAACCACTGAATCTAAATATGAACAGCATAAAATTCCAATACAAGTTTTCTCCCATACAAAAATTTTCACAATGGAGGGGACATAAAATTAATTATTATATGATGCATCGCACACATTTTTTTAATAGCACAAACATGGCCTAGATTTAGTAATCACCAGAAACTTACACTGTCAAGAAACCATTGCTTGAACAACAAGTATTGTGTATTATAACCATGTGGGATAAGGGCTGTTAAAATCTTAAGGATGAATATTAACTGCTCTGTCAATGTTAATGTTGATAAAATAGGAAAAGACAGATTCGAATAAAAAGCAAAATGTTATAAAACTCTGAATTTGCTCAGTGATGCTTAAACTTATGGCAATAAACCCAAAGTATAAAAAGTACATTTATTGTTGAAATTCCTGGAAGCAAAATAACTGTGTTTGCTATGTTGTATCATAAAAATAATAGTTTCACTGAGGAAAATATTGTTTGGTACTAAAAAATCCAAAACTTTCTCATTCTTAACCTTTTTTACCCATCTGCTCTTTTTGCATCAGGGTTTTTATAATTAAAAATTTTTTTTAGGAATATAATTTGCATTCTAAAGAAAAACTGGTTTATTCCCACAGCAATTTTACAAATATGGGAACCTAATTATATTCTTATTAGCAATACTGAGATGAGCCATTCATCTGCAGTTTTGCTTATCTGAATATCATTTTGAGAATATTAAATGTTGAAAATATCTGTAATCTAATTTGCATTTCCTTGATTACTGAGATACAACTTTTTTCCTTATATGCATTAGCTATTGTAATCTATGCTTTTGTAAATAAATTATACTATTCATAAAATTTATCCAATTTTCTGTTTAGTTGTTATGTTTTAAAGTAAATCATTTTATCCACACCTATTATTTAGCCAAAAGAAAAATGCAAAAAGTAGCAAACAAATTATGTTATTAGTAAATATGGAAGCACTTAATATAAACAGTATAGACAAAAACATAATTTTACAGAAAATATCTTTGACTTTAAATTATGATTTGTTAGATAATAAATATATACTTTTTATGGATATTTATTTCTGTCTGATGTCAGGCATGATTAAAAATATGTACTTTAAAAATGATGTCTGCAAGATGTCAGAATAAGAAGCACTAAACTCTACTTCCCCCTCAGACATGCCGATTCAACATGAATACATGGATTGTTCCCCTTTATGAGAAATCCAGAAACCAGTTTAGAAGTTCCTGTACCCCAGGCAAATGAGAAACTAGGCACTTCAAAACTGGTATGAAAAGTAGAGTCACATTTTTGTCATAATAACACCCCACACCTGGTACAATGCCATATGATCAGGAAGGAACCCCTGATTCTAGCTTCTCTCTCAGGAACTAATGAGTTAGACTGCATATCTAGTGTCCCAAATTTTCTGGGTGTTACCTAAGAGACTGTCTTCAGTCTCACTTGTCTCAGAGAGCTGGCAGGAACTGGGATATGGTACTGCCTTGATAGGTATAGAGAATAAAATTCTTTCGACTGGTGTGCAGGCACTCACCACAGCTCCTCCCCCTGAATAAACACAGAACAAGCAGGCAAAGAATCCCAGCTACCAGTTTCTCCCTGGAGAGGAAAAGAGTTGAAGCACACATACAATGTACCAACTTCTCTGGTAGCTCTCCAAAAGATTGACTCTGTCTCACCTGTCTAGCAATGCTAACAGGAACTGGCATACCCTAGATGCCTGGGAGTTTCTAATGATAAAGACAACCATTTTCACTAGTACAAAGGTTTGAGTGGTCAGATTGATTGGTGAAGTTCTTCTATAAAGACTAATAAGCAACTACTGTAAGAGGTGGCAGTGTCTTCTGTGTGTAGATGCCAACACAAAGAGGAAAACATGAAGAAACAGAAAAACTAGATCCAAACAAAGGAACTAGATAAAACTCCATAATTGATCCCAATGAAATAGAGATATATGAATTACCTAACAGATAATTCAAAATAACCATCATTAACATGCTCAACTAGCTGAAGAAAACAAAACAAATACAAAGTAAGAATTTTGTTAAAGAGACAGAAAACGTAAAAAGGAACCAACAGAAATCTTAGAGCTAAACAATATAATAGCTGAATTAAAAAATTCAACAGAGGTCTTCAACAGCAGACTACAGCAAGCAGAAGAAAGAATAAGTGAACTTAAAGATACGTCATTTGAAATTATCCAGTAAGGAGTAAAAAGAGAGAAGAATAAAAAGATAAAATTGATTTTAAGTAAAAGAAAAATCAGAAGAGACAAAGAAGGGTACTATACATGATGATTAAATGGCCAATCTACTAGGAAGATATAACAATTACAAATATATATGCAACCAACATCAAAGCACCTAAACATAAAGCAAACACTGACTATACTGAAGGGAGAAACAGACAGTAATACAATGATAATAGGAATGCAATGATAGTAAAAGACCTCACTACCCCACTTTAAATAAGAATAGAACAACCAGATAGAAAATCAACAAAGAAATGCAGACTTAAACTGTATTTTAGACCAAATGGACCTAGCAGACATACACAGAACATTCTACCCAACAGCAGCAGAATACATACGTTTTTCAAGTGAACACAGAACATTCTCCAGGAGAGATCACATGTAACATTGTAACAAGTTTCAAAAAATTTAAGGAAATTGTAATCTTAACAAGTACGCTTTCCGACCACAATGAAACTAGAAATCAATGAAAGAGAAAAAAACTGGAAAACTTACAAATATACGTAAACTAAGCAACACACATTCAAACAACCAAAGGGGCAAAAGAAAAATCAACCCTGGGGATCAATGGGGTGACAGATGTAGCAGCCAGATCCTCCTCATATCCAAAAAATCAAAAGAGAAATTTGAAAAATTCCTGAGACAAATAAAAATGAAAATACAGTATATCAAACTAATGAGATGCAAGAAAATTATTTCTAAGAGGAAAGCTTACAGCATTAAATACTTACATTCAAAAAAAGGAAAACAATCACAAATAAACAACCTAACTTTATGTCTCAAGGAACTAGAAAAACAAACTAAACCCAAATTAGCCTAAGGAAAAGAAAATAAAGATTAAAGCAAAAATGAAAGAGATAAAGAATACAAAAGCAATAGAAAAAACCCACAAAACTAAGAGCTGGTTTTTTGGAAAAATAAACAAAATTGACAAATTTTTATATTAACTTAAAAAAGAGAGAAATCTGAAATAATAAAATCATACATGAAAGAGGAGATATTACAACTGTTGTCACAGTAATAAAAAGGATAATAAGAGATACTTATAAACAATTATATACAAACTTGATAACACAGAAAAAATGAAAAATTCTTAGAAATATTCAACCTACCAAACTGAATTATTAAGAAATAGAAAATCTGAACAGATAAATAATGACTAAGGAGAATTAATCGGTAATTAGAAACCTCTCAACAAAGAAAATTTCAGGATTTCATGGTTTCACTAGCAAATTCTACCAAACACTTAAAAGAATAATTAATAGCAATCCTTCTGAAACTCTTCCAGAATTTCAAGAGGAGGGACCACAATCAAAATCATTTTATGAGGCCAGCATTACTCTGATACCAAAGCCAGACAAAGACACTATAAGAAAAGAAAACTTTAGGCCTATATCCCTGAAAAAATAAATACAATAATCCTCAACAAAATACTAGCAAACCAAATTCAGCAGCACATTAAAAGAATCATACACCATGACTATGTGGAAAAATCAATTAATTTGGTAGGGTGAAAGGGCACCCTACCAAATGCTAGAAAATACTTGCAAACCATGTATCTAATGAAAAGTTAATGTTTAAAATTATATAAGGTACTACCACAGAGGAAGAGGGTAAAAAAAAATAAAATAAAAAATAAAAAAAAATGAATATAAAAAAAAACACAAAAAAAGATAACAAAAAAATAAAATAAAATTATATAAGGAACTTCTACAACTCAATAGCAAAAATACTAATAACCTAATTTTTACACAAAGCAAACCAGCTATTTGGGAAATTGAGGCAGGAGAATCACTTGAACCCAAGAGTTCCAGGCTGCAATGAGCTATGAGCACATCATTGCACTCCAGGCTGGGTGGCAGAGCAATATCCCATCTCTCGAATAAATAAATAAATAAATAATAAAAATAAAAAATGGGCTAAGTATTTGAGTAAACATTTCTCAAAAAAATAATAATAAACCTACAAATACTCAAGAGGTATATGAAAATATGTTCAATGACACCTGCTTCACAGAAATGCAAGTAAAAACTACAATGATATATCACCACACATCTCTTAGGATGACTATTATCAAAAACACAAAACAGAACAAGTGCTGTCAAGGCCATGGAGAAACTGAAAACCTTATACATTGTTGATGGGAACTAGAAATGATACAGTCACTATGGAAAATAATATGGAGTTTCATCCAAATAATAAAAATTTGACTATGACCTAGCAGATTCACGTCTGGGTATTTATCTAAAATAATTAAAATCAGGATTTCAAAGGAATTTTAGCACTACCATGTTTATTGTAGTATTGTTTATAATGGTCAAGATGAGAAAACAACCTACATGTCCCCTGACGGAGAGATGGATTTTTAAAGAAATGTTTTACATATAGATATAGATATATAATGTTATATATTTATATATAGAAATGTTATATATTTTTTTCAATGGATTGCTACTCAGCTTTTTAATAAAAGGAAATTTTGCAATGTGTGACAACATGAAAACATGTTGAGAACATTATGTTAAGTGAAATAATCCAGTCAGGGAAAGAGATGTAAATACTGCATGATTTCACTTATAGAAGCAAAGATTAGAATGGTGGTTGCCAGGGACCAAGGGAGCAGAAAATGAGGAGTTATTGTTCAATGGGTATAAAGTTCCAGCCATACAAGATAAATAAGTTCTAGAGATCCACTGTACAACATAATGCCTATAGTTATTAATGCAGTAATGTCTCCTTAAAAATTTGTTTAGAGGGTAGATGTCATGTTTAGCATTCTTACCAGAATAATAATAAATTAACAATTCCAGGGACTTTGAGCAATAACTTGTCTTTCCCATTAGCTTTATTATTATAAGTTCCATTAAGATCCTGTCTCTCTCTCTTTTTTTTTTTTTTTGCATTTTTTCAAGAGAAATTAGAAAATAAGAAAAATTGTTGTTTTTTTTTAAATAGAGTCAATCTATTCTAATGGCTTTATCATACCAAGGACCACAGCTATTTTTTCTCATCAATTGCACACTCATATTGGTATACAGCAACACAGATATATATAAATTCATGGAGAATTTTACACATTTTTCAATAACAAATTGAACTTCCAATTACTAATATTGTCAAGTCTCCACAATATCTTTTCCATGTATCGTAGCTGCTAGATCTCCTATTGAATTAAGTGCAGCAAATATATTTATCAATACCTGAAAAAATATGTAGTTTTTATCAAATGCAATACTGAAATGTAGTATGAAACCAAGTAGTTGTAAATTAATGTGTTTAAAAACAAGTACAATACATGTGTGTGTGTGTGTGTAGTAAAACAAAACAGAAACAAATTTTGGTAGAACATTTACTGAGAGTGACAAAACACAGGGTGGATAATCGTTCATAATAAAATAAAGAAAATGTCCTAGGAAATGCACATATGTTTCAGAGACTCATAGAGAGACTCATAATTGTGTCCTAGCTGGAAGCATGTTCAAATTATTCTGGATGATTACTTATGGTCAATCCTTTCCACATTTTATTTGTGTTTAGATAACATATTTAAAATAAATATTCCCAGCACTCCAAAATTTCTTCTTGCCTCCTTTGTAATTTTTCTTTGTCACTTTTCCTAGAATTATCTTTAACTCATCCTAAGGCAACCACTTATCTGTTTTTGTTACTATAGATTAGTTGGCATTTTATACAGTATAATTTTATATAAATGAAATAACATTATATCAACTGTCTTTTATTTTGGGGGAGTAGGTTGTTTGGCTTATTTCCCTCAGCATAATTGATTAGATTTACCCATGCTGTAAGGCATAGGTACATTTTTTTTTATTGCATAGTATCCCATTTTATAGACATAACACATGCTGTTTATAACAACTCTTTGTATGGACATATGACATGGGAAATGATTAGGTCATGGAATAGTTGCATGTAAAGTTTTAAGCATTTGCCAAACTCCTTTTCAAGTGATTGTGTCATTTTTAATTTCTGTCAGCAGTTTAGGAGAGTCCTAGTTTCTTCATATCCTTTTCAGCACATCCTGCAGTGTTTTTTGTTTGTTTGTTTGTTTGTTTGTTTTTATTTCAGCATATTATGGGGGTACAGGAGTTTAGGTTACGTATATTGCTCTTGCCCCCCTCCCCTTCCCCGAATCAGAGCTTCAAGCATGTCCATCCCCTAGACAGTGCGCATTGCACTCATTATGTATGTATACACCCATCCCCTCCTCACCCCCAACATCTGCCCAACACCCGATTAATGTTATTCGAAAATGTGCTCTTAGGTGATCATCAGTGAAACCAATTTGATGGTGAGTACATGTGGTGCTTATTTTTCCATTCTTGGGATACTTCACTTAGTAGAATGGGTTCCAGCTCTATCCAGGAAAAGACAAGAGGTGCTATATCACCATTGTTTCTTATAGCTGAGTAGTACTCCATGGTATGCAGCGTTTTTAATTTTAGCCATTCAAATAATTGTGCATTGGAATTTTGTTGTAAATTTCTTAATTACTAGTGATGTTAAATACTGTTTCATGTGTTTATTTGCCATTTGTATACAGTTGACCCTTGAAAAATGCAGGGATTAAGGGCACCATCCTCCTGCACAGTCAAAAATTCGGTGTAACTTTTGACTTCCCTCAAACTTAGCTACAAATAGCCTACTGTTGACTGGAAGCCTTACCAACAACATCAACAGTCAATTAACACATCTTTTGTATGTTATCTGTATTATATACTGTGTTCTTACAATAAAGTAAGCTAAAGAAAAGAAAACTTTATACAGAAAATCATAAGGAAATGAAAATATACTTACTATTCATTAAGCGGAAGTGGATCATCAGAAAGGTCTTTATCCTCATTGCCTTCATGCTGAGTAGGCTGAGGAGGAGGAGGATGAAGAGGAAGGGTAGGTTTTGCTCATTCAAGGGTATTAGAAAAGGAAGAGGTAGGCAAAATGGAAGGGGAGGAAGGAACAGCAAGAGCAATCAGTGTGATGTTTACTGAAAAAAACCCATGTAAAAGAAGTCTAATTTATCAATTTGTTCTTTTATAATTATGCTATTGGTACAGTATCTAAGAAATCTTTGTATACCAAGTCACAAAGGTTTTTTCCTATATATTTTTTAGAAGATTTAAATTTTATATTTTACGTTTAGGTGTATGATCCATCTTCTGTCAATTTTTTATGCAGTGTGAGGTATAGGTTAAAGTTTAATTTTCACATAAGGATATAGAATTTTTTTTTAAGTCTGAGCATGTTTATCATATGCCATCTAGTAGATAATTTAATATGTGAAATATAAAACATGTTTGTTCCTTAGAAACTTTTAATATCATCATTTCAAGTGTTTCTGTAGATAATGAAAACATTCATTTCAAACCCCATTGCTTACATATAAACTTAATTTTAAAATGCTGTCTTATGTCAGATATGTTCATTAATTAAATCAATCATTTCTTCAGTTATTGACAGAGATTAATAGTGTCCTATGCACATAAAAAGAAACCTTAAGTACAAAAGATAAAAAGAAAAAAAAAACTTCCACAAGGAAGCAAAATTGTTGCTAGGCAAAGGTGAATACGTATGAAATAATTGAAGAAGAGTATAAAATATAATATCTGGAAGTAGAAAAAGGAAGCCTGAACAAAACTTAAGAGCACAGAAGGTGTAGTGTGTTAATATTAATGAGTCCAACTAACCATCACTGTTGAAACAGTAATAATTTTGAGCTTGAAATTGTTTGGCTAATGTAATTTAGTAATTGGCCTCAAAATTATTAGAAATGTCCAAAATAATTGATACTTTAATATTATATATTTGCCTATCAACTAGAACCCCGATATACAAGTCCTTTTGAGAAAAGCTATTTTCTTTTTCACTATGGAAAAGGGGATTCCAGAAGTTCTTTTATAATTAAGAGATTAATTTTCTAATTTTTAAACTTATTTTACCATTCTGCTAATTTTTTTCTATTACATGGCTGTTGTAGATTTTGTGTAGCATTTTTAACTTTAGTCGTTCGAATAGTTGTGCATTGGAATTTTGTTGTAGTTTTTATTAATATACTCATCATCACTAGTGATGATAAATACTGTCTTATGTGCTCATTTGCCATCTATATACAGTCAGTCAGCATAAAGCATTTTTTCCACAATAAGCAAGAGACTAGAAATACCACTCATTTTTCTAGATTTCTTTGCAATAAGGGATTGCTGTGTAACAAAGTTCTGGTCAAGAAGACCCCCATGGAAGTCCAAGCTGAGGCTTGGGAAAAATATTTGCTTCCTTTTAAATGTAAGAAGTGTTGATTTTTCCCCTTCCTCCTGCTTCAAAAGTGGATATGGTTCTTGGATGTTTGGAAGCCATATCATGACCAGTCACATAACATCTGAGGAACAGACAGTGTACTGGGGGTAGCAGACGAGAACAACAAAAACAGCCTAGGTCCTTAATGGCAATATTGGGCTGCTGAAATGCCGCAGATTGCCTTTACCAAGAACACATCTTAAGTAACTCTGCAGTTTAAGGCACTATTATCTGGGTTCTATTTTCTTCCAATTGTATTATTTCTAGTAGAACAATAGTTACAGATTGTTGTGGCTTGGGTAAATAAGGAGAAGGAGGAAAGGAGGGAAAGAGGGAAGGTAAGAAGGAAGCAAGTAGGGGAAGGAGGGAGGAAGAAAGTTATCCATAGTGCTGATGATATTAATTGCTGATTGAGAATATGGTTAAAACATAATGAAGGGTGTCCTGCTGCTGCCTCACATAAAGTGATTTCATGGCATTCTGTAAGTTCACTGAACCTGCTACTTCATGTTAACTGACATCTGACCAACTGGAAATTTCTAAACCCTGGCAGCAGGTTCTTATATCCTCATGCGATTCTGGAGCTTTATTTTAGCAACTTAATGCTGCGGCTAAATGAATTCTCCATGATTTCTTTCTTTTCTTTTTTTTTTTTTTGACATGGTGATTACCTCCAAATCTCTCATTGTAAAGAGGTCAATGTCAAAACAAGTCTGAAAGGAGGGATGCTGAAGCTGTGCTGTGAGAGAAACAGTGGTGGGAGGGAGGCATCATCATGTCCAGAAGCAAAACCCGCAGGGATGCCTGCAAACCCTTGAGCACTAGAGAGGAGATGGACTCAGAAATTTTATCTCCTTGCCAGAAACCCCACAGCCTGCTCCTCAACATGTTATTTCAGCCTAAGTAAAGCAGAAACATCCTTTAATAGAGATTTTTGACCAACTGTGTTTCCTATTCCCCAACATGCTGGTTACTACTTACTCTCTCATTAAAGTTGTTATCTCATTAAAGACTAGTAATTTGAGAACCAATTTTCATTTTAGGTCACTAACAGCTAGTAATTTGCAAATAGACAATTTGTTTGCTAATTATTCAAAATACACTTTTTTTTTTTTTTTTTTTGCAACCTGGACTAGACTAGTGAAAAATAAGAATTTTAAATAGATTTAAGTATTTTTTACATTTTTTGAATTTGTGTAAGGTATTGGGTAATACTATCTTTTAAGATAACATGCCATCTATAATTTCTCTATTCTAGTATATTTTTATCTTTATATTTTTCATTTCCTTTGATGTATATTTATAGGCATACATATTTTTAGTGTATTTGTGCTTATAATATAAATATTTTATTATAATAATAGCATTTATTTGTTACTTACTATGTGCCAAGCAGGGGTTTAGCACAGGATACAAAGTTCTCCTCACATAATGCTCAAAACAGTTTTATGAGTTTGTTATTATCAATTAAACCAGTAAATATGTGAGGAAACTGAGTCAGAGAGATATTGAGAAACATTATCAAAGATCTATATATAGTAAAAATTAAGCCAAGACCAGAAGTTGACCTCAAACTGTCTGATTCAAGGTTTACTAATATAAAATGGTCTATAAATGCAAAATGGCACAACATATAATAGGTGAAATTGGCTATAGAACTCCCAATAAACATTAACATTATTTGCTTTAGATTGCTTTTCTTTCATCCATTTATCCTCACTTAAAAAATCTATTTTCTGGGTTTAATAACAGATAGCATATTTGTTCTTTAAATTGGACTTGACTGGATAGCTGTGTGGGATCTCTAAATGTCAAATGAGAGTCTATGGAAATAGATTGGAATTCCAATCTCTGTACTAAAGGTCTTCTACAGAGCTGTAAATGAAAAACAGTGTGTGAGAACATTGTTTTAGCACCTGTTTTATTGCCTGCACTTGATGTAATTAGTGTATTTAAAGACAGCCCTATTGGTTACACCATATGGTTTGCAATCATTAGTGTAATAATAGATGTACCATTTAAGATGGAGCTCAACAACTGAGTGCTATTGTTCCATTATGCTAGCATAATAGGGATTTTTCAGAAAGTTGACTGAATCCCAATTTGAATCTCTGACACACTTAGGTTCCCCAGGAGAAGAAATATTGGGTGATGAAAAGGTAAATTTGCTACTGTAATTTTGATTTACATGTTAGTAAATATTTCTATACTTTCTTTGACACATCTGACTCTAAAATAATATTTTAAATAAACTAGTTTCTGTATGGATACCTTATTTATAGATATCATTGGGGTGGTGGTTTTCTCAGTTGCTAGTTGTTTGTAGGCTATAGGAGTGCTGAGCTATGTGGGTGGTCAGATTCCCTGCCTCTCTTTGATGAGGGAGGATGAGGTCTTTGAAATCCTTTCTCTTTCTCCATCCCTGTGGTCTACTTAATAGTGTGAATTGTAATGGCACACCCAGTTTAATCTCTGAGGCAGTAGGTGGTGCTTGTGGGTGAAAATCAACTACAAGCGTGTGATTGAGTTAGTAAATGCTGTAAAGGGCATGTAAATTGACCTCCCTGTCAGTAGGTGGTGCTTGCCAGAAGGAACAAGCTACAATATTGTTTTTTGGTCCTATGACTGGCTCTAGTCCCTCAGTAGAAGCATTCGAAGGCCCCAGGTGGTGGGTGGGGCCCTGGAACTTCCAGGTGAGTTCTTATTCTCTGAGGGAGTCACCAGGCAAGGAGCACCAAGGAAGGCTAGTGGACCCCAAGAGGAAGGGTCTGACCCCACTCTCTGTGGAAGCCTTGATATGATGAATCAATTATCTCCCTCAGCAGCCATGGGTGGGGGGAGAGGAATGGGAGACTAACAGTCTGAATGGAGGAAAGCTAGCATTCTGGTCATGTCCATCCCTTACTCCAGAGGCTGCCTGCCCAGATCACCTGGGACCTACTGGACCCCTGTAGCTTCTGCAGTCTGGGCCAGAGTTAGAAAATGTCTGTGTGGGAACTAGCAAGATGAAACCTGAGGAACTGATGCCCCCTGGGGAGGACAAAGGCACATGGTGGGTAGAGAATCAATATGGTGCCTGCCATCCCAGCTCATGTTTGTGGAGATGGGAGTTGCCCGAGGGGGAATGGGAGCCTGGTGTCCTGTCCACAAGAAGGTTCCAGCTCACTGGTGGTAGCAGCTGGGCTCATGTGGACATAAAGTCTCTCCAGCAGCTCAGGAAACTGCCAAATGTCAGAGATGTGAGGGAGGGAGAAATAAACTGCTCCACCTCCCTTCTCACTGGACTCCAAGCCTTTTGGGGGTTGATCTCTTCCTATACATTGCTCCTTCCTGTTCTCCTTCACAATTTCTTCCCATGGAGTATCCTGAAGGTTCTGGCACCCTAGGGATATATTTAAGCAAGGGGTGAAAGATCTCTATAAGGAGAACTATGAATCACTGAGGAAGGAAATTGCAGATGATGTAAATAAATGGAAAACCATATTGTGCTCATAGATTGACAGAATCAACATCATTAAAATGTCCATCCTACCCAAAGTGATTTACATATCCAATGTGATTCCCATCAAAATTCCAATGTCATTTTTCACAGATCTAGAAAAATAATTATACCCTTTGTTTGGAACCAGAAAAGAGAACAGAGAACCCAGAAATAAAACCATCCACATATTGCCATCTGATCTTTGACAAAGTAGACAGCAATATACACTGGGGGAAAGAATCCCTATTCAATAAATGATGCTCAGAGAATTGGATAGCCATGAGTAGAATGTTGAAATAGAATCCATATCTCTCACCACTCACAAAAATTAATTCAAGATGTATAATAGACTTAAATCTAAGACATGAAACCATAAGAATTCTAGAAGAAAATGTTGAAAAAACTCTTCTAGATATGGGCCAAGGAAAAAAATTTATGAAGAAGACCCCAAGGACAATCACAGCAACAACAAAAATAAATAAATGGGACTTGATTAAATTAAAAATCTTCTGCACAGCCAAGGAAACAATCAATAGAGCAAATAGACAACCTACAGAATCAGAGAAAATATTTGCATGCTATACATTCAATAAAGGGCCACTAACCAGAATCTGCAAAGAACTCAAGCAAGTCAGCAAGAAAAAAATCAAACAACCCCATTAAAAAGAGGGCAAAGATGTGAACAGAAGCTTCTCCAAAGAAGATAGACTAATGACCAATAAACATATGAAAAAATGTTCAGTGTCAGTAATCATCAGGGAAATGCAAATGAAAACCACAGTGAGATATCACCTAACCCCACTGAGAATGGCTTTTATCAAAAAGTCCCAAAAAAACAGATGCTGACATGGATGTGCAGAGAAAGGAACACTTATACACTGTTGATGGAACTGCAAAGTAGTACAACCTCTATGGAAAGTAATATGGAGATACCTCAGAGAACTAGAAATAGACCTACCATTTGATAGAGCAATCCCACTACTCGGTATTTACCCAAAAGAAAAAAGTCATTTTATTAAAAAGACACTTGCACTCAAATGTTTATAGCAGCACAATTGACAATGGCAAAGATGTGGAATCAACTCAAGTGCCCATTAATTCATGAATGGTTTAATAAAATGTGGTATATGTACACCATGGAGTACTACTCAGCCATAAAAAAAAAATCAATTAATACGTTTTGCAGCAGTCTAGATAGAACTGAAACATTCTCCTAAATGAAGTATCACAAGAAGGGAAAAACAAATACCACATGTACTCACTATTAAATTGGAACTAACTTAACAGCTCTCATGTGCACAAATGGAAGTAAAAACTCATTGGAAATCACGTAGGTGGGAGGGAGTAGGAAGGAATGGGTGAGATCACACCTTACTGGTACAATGTGCACTATCTGGGTGATGGGCACATTTATAACTTTGACTCAAGCAGTACAAAAGCAATCCATGTAACCAAAACATTTGTATCCCTGTAATATTCTGAAATAAAAATTAATAAATTAATTAATTAATTAAACTATTACTAATGATCACAGTCTCATTAATATTTTAAAAAGTAAAGATGTGTTATCTTTTTTATATTTAAACTGGATTTCCTTTGGAAATAAGGAATTAGCTTTTTAATTACTCTATATTCAATTGTTATTCAAACAAGAAAGATGTAAAAATTTCAACAGGATGTAAGAAGGTGACACAGGTCTTAGAAACTACAGAAAAAGTACCTTTAAAACCTTGAAGGTCACTTGTGGTGGCTCACGCCTGTAATCCTAGCACTCTGGGAGGCTGAGGCGGGAGGATCACTCGAGGTCGGGAGTTTGAGACCAGCCTGAGCAAGAGCCAGACCCTGTCTCTACTAAAAAAACAGAAAGAAATTATCTGGCCAACTAAAAATATATAGAAAAAATTAGCCGGGCATGGTGGCGCATGCCTGTAGTCCCAGCTACCCGGGAGGCTGAGGCAGGAGGATTGCTTGAGCCCAGGAGTTTGAGGTTGCTGTGAGCTGGGCTGATGCCACGGCACTCTAGCCCAGGCAACGAAGTGAGACTCTGTCTCAAAAATAAAATAAAATAAAATAAAAAACCTTGAAAATATCCTTTGCATTTACAATTGCCCCTTAGTGACAAGTTAGAAGTTAATTAGTGATTTTATCTTCTCATTTAGTACAAGCTACAAGAAGTGATATGCAAAGAGGAATCCCATTGGAGAGTATATTGTAAAAAAAATAAGAATACAACAATTTCCAGTGTTGTTAAAACTTACATGTGCACCCACACACATTTATAAACATACTCATATAAAGAACTTACATGTATAAGTATATGTGTTTATAAATATAAATTTGAATGCATACTTACTGTTTGCCCACAAAACCAAGACTAATTCCAAGTTTGAATGGAAAAGTGAGAAAATATATAGTTATATGTACACATTCAAAAGGAGAGCCTAATGCCTACATTTTTCTCCAACATGTAAAATATATTTCTGTAAATCATAATTTCCAGATTAAATACCAATATAATGTAATTGTTCTCTGACATTTTGTGCATGAGAATCTCTTTAAATTAACAAAGATAGCAACAGAACAGTATTCCATTGTTCTGTGGTGTAAGGTGCATATTCAGCTTTTTCTAATTAGATAGCACCCCATCAAAAGAACTGTAAGAGTTTAGTATTGCTATCCCTTGCCTGTCATCCTTGCTCCCTAATCTGTGCTGCTTTGCATTTTCTTCATCTATTTTACATCTGTGGATGACAATGCCAATAAATACAGTTTGATTTACCACCCATGATGCAACAATCCCTTGCTCTGACTGATGTGTTCCCTACACCTCTTACAATTGCTATTGTTTTGCTCTTGGGTATACCCTTGTCATTTGTCTTTAGTCAACACTTTAACCACTATCAGGCTGCCTTTTTGAAAAAATATATATTTCTATTCAAACTACTATGTTGCTGGTTTATGTACTTAACATATATATATTTATTGTTATTTTAGAGTATACTCCTTCTACTTATTAAAAAAAAAAAAAAAGTTAACTGTAAAACAGCCTCAGGCAGGTCCTTCAAGAGGTATTTCAGAGTTTGAGACCAGCCTGAGCAAGAGCAAGCCCCGGTCTTTACTAAAAATAGAAACAAATTAGCTAGACAACTAAAAATGTATTAAAAAAATTAGCTGGGCATAGTAGTGCATGCCTGTAGTCTCAGCTACTCGGGAGGCTGAGGCAGAAGGATTGCTTGAGCCCAGGAGTTTGAGGTTGCTGTGAGTTAGGCTGATGCCACAGCACTGTAGCCCAGACAACAGAGTGAGACTCTGTCTCGGAAAAAAAAAAAAAAGGTATTTCAGAAGAAGGCATTATTATCACAGGAGATGACAGCTCCATGAATGTTATTGCTCCTGAAGACCTACCAGTGTGACAAAAGTGGAAGAACATGATATTCATGATCCTGACTCTGTGCAGGCTGGGACTAATGTGTTTTTGTTTCTTAATTTTTAACAAAAAGTTTAAAAAGTTAAAAAAAATTAACAATGGAAATAGAATAGGGATATAAAGAAAAATATTTTTTGTACAACTCTACAGTGTGTTTAAGCTAAGTGTTATTACCAAAGAGTTAAGAAGTCAAAAAGAATTTAAAGGTTTATAAACTAAAAAATTATAGCAAGCTAAGATTATTATTGAATAGAGAGAAGTTTTTTTATAAATTTAGTGTAGCCTAAGTGTACAGAGTTTATAAATTCTACATCAGTGTACAGTAATGTCCTAGGCCTTCACACTCACTCACTATTCACACACGCACCCAGAGCAACTTCCAGTCCGGCAAGCCCTGTTCATGTTAAGTGCCTCATACAGAGGTACCATTTTTTAATCTTTTATACTGTATTTTTACTGTACCTTTTTTATATTTAGATATGTTTAGATACACAAATACCATTGTGTTACAATTGCCTACAGTATTCAGTGCAGTAACATGCCATACAGGTCTGTAGTCTAAGAGCAATAGGCTATTCCATATAGTTTATGTATGTAGTAGACTACACTACTTAGGTTTGTGTAAGTACACTCAACGATGTTCACACATGACAAAATTAACTAACAATGCATTTATCAGAACATATCCCCATCCTTAAGCAATGTACGACTGTATAAAATCAAGTGAAGAATAGACAGGCAATTACTATAGTATATGCAAACAGTGACACATTATGTTTACTTAGGTGTCAGAAAAGCTTATCCAGAGTAAATAAAATCTAAACTGATGTCGAAAAACGTGTAGAAGTTAATTCAACAAATGGGAGGGAAAGAGTATTAAAGAGAAAAAAAAGTATTTTGTGCAATGAATCAAGAAAAACACAAGACTGTGTTTAGAAATGGAAAGAAAGTTAAATCTTGCTACGGTATATAACACACAAAAAAGTAGGGTTCAGAAGTGAGGATAAAGAGTAGTAGCAGCCAGTAACCATATTAATATGAAATCTGAAAGTCTTAATAATTCTCAGTAACAATCTAAAGATTAACCTAAATGCAACTGCATGCCATTGAATATCATGAAGCAGGGAAAGAGCAAGATCAGAATCAATTTTAAAAGTATCATTTTGCTTACAATATAGAAAATATATTGGAAACAGAAAATAAAAGCTTTTGGATTTATTGTTAAAATAATATACATATATAACTTGAGTGTCCCAACAACTATCACAGAACAACTTAAAATAAATAAAATTTTCCTTTTCTTCCCAATTACTTATTCTAAATCAATTTCTTAAAATTATCCATGCAACCTCTGTTGAAATCAATTACATGACTCATGTCCATATGTATTAGCAAGCAATACATATTGTTGTTAAGCTAAACTCTCTAACACTGTTTGTTGTTGTTTTTTTCTTTTTATTTATCCATATTCTTATTCCATTCAAGTCCTACCTTTTCCATTAATTCTTCTTTAACTACCGCAATGTTCAGGATGGTGTAACTGGAAACATTAATATTTAACATTGTTGAAAATTCCCTGTTTAGAGTTGCTTTTATGACAGTACATGTTCCTTTCCTTTTATTTCACCAGCCCCTCTTTTAAAATTCTGTGTTTTTAAGAGGAGAGTTTTATTTTCTTCTTTCATGCATTTATTTGACATATAATAGGGTTCTATTTTTGGCAATTCTCTTTGATACCCTCAGTGGGTAACTTCATTTACTCCTGTGGTTTTATGAACCTTCATAATTTTGAATTCTAGGCCTAGCATTCTACAATACCCTAGATTTCTATGCTCAAACAAGAATTTCAAACCAAGCAACATTTTTCTCTTCAAATTCCTTCTTCCTCTTTGATTCTTTCTATTGGAGAAGAATACAAGCTACAAACTAGGATATTTTTCTTTATTTTTTCAAGTTCTCCAACAGAAACATCAAATCTGTCAACAAATTCTGTCATTTTCTCCTTAGAATATAATTTCAAATCTTCTTTATCATTGTCCTATGCTATGTTCCTGTCTTTAACTGGTCTCCCATTTCATCTTCAATTCATTTCTATTTGTTTTCACATAACCTTTCAAAAGTCTCAATGCCAACATTTATATTGCCACTGAACTGACCTTTTTAAAATAGAATTTGGGTCATGTTCTTTTTTCTACTATAAACTTCTAAGTTGGTGTTTACTTAGTTTAGGGTAAAATATACGGTTTTAGCATGATCTTGCTTCTGGCCATTTACATTTATTTGTCAATCCCACATGATCTTTTCCCAAACATTCTTCCTAACCTGAACTAACTAAAGATCTTCAAATGTATTTTTAAGCCCTTGATATTTTCCTTCTACAGTATCTTCACTCTGATTATCATTTCTTTATCTCATTAATGAAGAAAGGAGAAAGAAGAGCTTACTCCTTCCTATTAAGTGGCCTTCACAGAACTACACAAAACAATATTGCTTATTTATTACTGATCAGTATTTAATTATAAAAACATACTATCTTTAAAGAAAGCTGGGAAAAATAATCCTTAGTTCTAACCAAAACACAAATAATTTTATTTTAATAAAAAGGAAACAATAATGGATACAGAAACAACTAACATTTCTATAATTTACTCCTTTGGCTGCAAAAATACTCATAAGTGTGCACTGATTTAAATAATAGAAGATGAAATAAATCTTTCTTTAAGGAAAAAAAATTAAAAAATTACTGCATCTAGTTCAAATACTAGAATTTCTAAATGGCGCAAGGATTTATACACCAGGTCTTTGTGTGGTTATTCATGATACAGAATCTATGAACTAAACACTAATTAACTTACACCTCACACAATAGAGGAAAACAAAAAGAATAACCATAGGGAAAACATCCATGTGGAGAGAAAACTGAAAATCCAAAAATCCCTACAAATTAAGTTTCTGGGTAGGAGCAGAAGAAATTCCATGAACTGGAAGGGGAATAAGATAATTTTTTGGATCATTTTTGCAGCCTCTTTTTCTGTTCACTGGGAAGGACTTGCTTGTTTTCTATTCTCTGTACTCATATCTAAGATGGCCATTGGAGAATACACACTTCTCCAGGGTTTCACAGTTTTAGCAGTGAACATTTTTTGATCAGAGTGAGGGAGTGTGGGGTTGTAGTTGTCTGTTCTCAGTTCCTAGTGTGCCCTTGGCCAAAGAATGACCAGACACAACAAAAGCAAGGCAAGCATGAAAAGAAGTTTATTGAGGAAGGGCAAAGTAGGTTTACAGAGCAAGAGCAAGATATGTTCGCCACAGACAACGAACAGACCCCCGTCTTAATAAAAGGACTCTGGTAATGGTCTGAGTTGGGCTCTCCTCGTGGTTCAGATGTCACCACTGAAGCACTTTGATGGATAGTTAACTACATGATAATTGGTCTTAGATTACGCTAGGTCACTTGTCCAGATCCTGTTGTGCCTGGCCTGCGGGCTGGAGAATTCCCTGTATTCTTTTGCAGATCGGCAGGGTGTTCCTCCTTCTTCCCAGGTGTGGCAGTTGCTCTTACTGGAGGCAGGATTAAGGTGGGGCAGCACCAAGATAGATGCCCATCTTTGTCCCCAGGAGAGCCAGAATCCCTATCTAACTAACACAAACACTGGTGCCCTTTATTCAGCTAGGTTGGCATTCCTTTGACATTATAATTTCATCAATATCCAACCCATTTCTATTGTTTCCTTTTTATAAATTCCACAGATATATTTGACAGTTAAATCTTTTGTAAGATATTGGTGTTAAGTTTTTAATATTTTTATATATTGATATTATCCTGAATGTATGCACAAGGTTTCTGGAGTAGAGATGATTATTATTACTTACTACAAATAATACTGTTGTTCCCCTGTGACCCAATTCTTACATAATGAGGTAATAAAAGACAGCTGTCACATTCCCTGTACAGATTCTATATTGTAGGGAGAAAAACCTCAATAAAACCAATCTTGGTGTTTATGTAAAAGAAAAACTCAGTTGTCCTCACGCCCTATCTGAGAGTCTCCTTGGAAACAGAATGGGAAGAATCTTAAGTTGTTGCTCTAATCCTTTGGAATTTAAATAACTCTCCTCTGAGTAAAGATAAGACCTGTTTCTCCAGCTTTATAGCCAGTACTTCTCATGGTCTCAAATTTCATCCACCCTTGAAATATTCTTCCCAGGAAGTAAATCTTTCTGGAGTTCCCATTAGCTAATCTGTCATAAATTAATGTCCAGGGAGCCTAGGTGCTAAGTTTCAGTAAAATTTTCTCCAAAAGCCCTCACTGTGCAGGATCATAAAACATTTTATCTATAAATCCACATAATTTAAGCTTGAACATTATGATTTTGTATTACTTGCCTGTATATTCTGCTTATCAATCTAGCCCTCAAATCAATTATAGCTCTAAGACTGTTTAAAACAATAGATTTGAATGAAGATCCAACATATCTACTACTTTCTTTCTCCAAAGACTTATGACCATTTTATGATTGAATGTCACTCACATTTCCTAAAGCTGTAATTTCACCTCCATTAGTTATAACATCTTTAATTGAAGGAACAGAAGAAACAGACGACTTTTGGAGACTTCAGAATTCCAAATTGCACTATAGTCAGTCAGCTTAGTTTTTATGCTATGAGTAGAATTCTCCTAATTTATCCATCTATGTTTTAAGACTTTCTGGCTTTAATCTCATCTTATTTGTCTCATAGGTCTTTACTGATAAAGAAATACAAACATACATGAATATAATTTATTCTATTATTGCTCTTAATGATAAGGTATGGAGGAAGACTTCCAAAGCCTAACAAGTTACCTGTAAAACAACGTATCACAAATTAATAAGACTTCTCAGCCTACTAAATTGGTCATTGCTGCCCCTAATGCTTCAAATCCTTTATTTAGCTAAGCTCAACTTTTAAGTTCTGTTACTTTAAGCACTTTACTTTCAGATGCAAAATAAAGTACCAGTTAAGAATAAGTGGATTAGAGTAATGGAGACTTAAAAATCAGAAATATACCAAGAAGAAAAATATTTTAAGGCTGATATTTTAGCTTCATGAGGTCAACAGCAACACAGATTCCTTCCTTCTTTTTGGTGAGGCATCATGATCTTCATCCTCAAGGCCACCTCCTGGGCTAAGAAATAGCTTCTGGTGCTTGAGGCATTATATCTATATTCGAGGCAGCTGAAATGAGGAAGAAAGGAGGAAGCGTTATTCTTTCCTTTGCACACAGTTTTGATATATGTCATTGGCCCTCTTAGTTACATGTCAGGCTGAAGGAAATTAGAAACATTTTTGACCCAAAATATGACATTTTGACATTCTGGAGTGACTGATTCTCTTTGACCTTCCTCCCACCATCACTATAATCCACCACCATGGAATCTCCCAAAAGCTTAAAAGATTCTTTCTCAGCCTGAGAGGAGAACAATTGTTCTTTTCTTCCCCTCCCTGTATGACCAGGACCATACTGGAACATACTCTTTAAGAAGATAATATCCAGTCTCTCACACTCATTTAAATTCCAAAGGGAACTATTTGCCAATTAATCTTTGTTCCCCATCCATTCTTTTTCTTTAGTAATCCTTTATTGTCCCTCTATAGAATTTCTTCCTCTCACATATCCCATTTTACCAGAAAGGCATATAAGCTCCTGAACCCCTTTGGGGAGTGGAATCCTCATTTTCTGGGGGTACCTGTGTATACATGTTAAATAACTTTAATAGCTTTTCTTTTATCAATCTGCTTTATCATGAGTTGATTTTTCAGCAAACCTTCTAAGGGCAAAGAGAAAGTTTTTCCTTCACCCCTACAATGCCTACTCTCCAGGAGATTGAGAAATGTGCTTCTGTAACAGTTTGCATTACAACCATAAAAAAATTAAGGTTTTTCTCACTAGTAGAGTAGAAATGTTGCTGCCCAACCATGTTCATTTGCTTGCTGCCCAAGAGGAAGCCAAGGACGGCAGGGTTTATGGCAGTGAAAGAGTTTATTCTGCATAGTGCCAAGTGGGGAGATGGGAGAAATTTATCAAATCTGCCTCTTGGAGAATTTGGGACACAGGGTTTTTAAAGACAGTTTGGCATAGGCAATTTAGTCTGCTAATTGGCTGGGTTCAGGGAAGAACCATAGGGTTGTAGAAATTGTCTTCTTTGCTGACCAAGATCTTGGGTAAGGATCCCAAGATCAGTTGAGTCAGTTCCTTGGTATGGGCCACTGATCTGGGTGGGTCAGCTGTTCCACTGGAATTCAGGACCTGGAAGATATCTCAGAAAATACACCTAAGTTTCAAAAAGGTGATGTTATCTATAGAGAAAGCTAAGAATCTTTATGACCACCAGCTATGTGGCTCCAGAGTGGCAATTATAGAGAAGCAAAGAGGGGGACAGTGGCTAATGATTATCATTATTTTTAGTTAGGTCTGAGCCTTATTTTCAGCTAGGCCCTTACCACAGTTCTTGCCTTGCACCCCTTTTTGTTAATTTGTAAGGGTGATTTCAGAAATAAACAAATCCATTGTTTTTTGCCTCAATTAAGTAAATTCTGTAAGACCTGTGGAATCCCAGAACTATATTCCATTTCTCCTCTTAATGCCAAACTCCATGAGTAAGTATAGAAATTTAACAAATTATGGCCAGGCATCTGTTTATGTACATATTAGTTCACAACCTGAATTTGTAGTCTCAATATTAATTGTAAATTTTTAAATAAGTGATACCCCAAGAATTCATTTATTACTTATTTTATTATTTATTTATAGTCAGTTCTAGTTTAGGCTAGATATTTAAATTCTAGAGCTATAAGCATGTGAAGGATATTTTAAAGAATTGAGATTAAAAGAGATTATCATGAAAAAGGATAGATAATGGAAAAAAAGGTATGAGACTGAAGTTTGAGGCACTACACCATCTAGAGATCATATAAAAGGAGAATTCAAGACAGTGGGAAGACTGTCTTGACAGTGAAGTTAAAGGAAAATGGATAGAGTGGTTCCTTCTAACAAAGTAAAGAATGCATTTCAAATGACATTCAAACTTGTTAAGAAATGGTGCTCAGAGGGCAAAAGATAAGAAGTGAGTGGATTTGATAATGTGGTGATTATCCCAACAAAAGTTGTTTTTGTGGAAAAATGGGGACAAAATGTGTCCAGAGTAGCTCCAGCGAAAATGAAAAGAATCAAATTGCAGATAGTGAATATAGAAAAAATGTTATGTAAAAGGAGCAGAGAGAAGAAATGGTAGCTGGAGGGCAATGGGAAGTCAAGAGATGGAATTAGGGCTTTCTTTTTCTTCTTAAGATATATTAGAGTTAAGGTAACTGGTCCAGTAGGTAGGAGAATTTAGTGAAAGCAAAGAAACAATTGCTAAAACCATATGTGTTCTAGCACTTTCTCTGTGTCTCTGTCCTTTTCTGCTTATTATAAGAAAACTCACATTAAATTTAGGGTTCACCTTAATCCAGTATTATTTTATCTTTATCCTTACCTTAACTACATCTGCAAACACCTTATTTACAAATAAGGTCACATTTCATAGTTCTGGGTAGATAAGAATTTTAGAGAAATGTTATTCAACCCAATAAAGTCACTTATACCCAACTATCATCTTTACTATTGTTTTAATAAAAAATGTTTTTTAGTATCAAATTTGAAAAAAAGAATTCTCTCCCCATGTGTAGATATTACGTATTGTCAAGATTGGGGTGCCATGCCTTCTGCCAGAAACCTGTTAGGACATTTATAAGAAAATGATATTCATTCCTTGGAGCCAATATCTTGTCAGTTTTATTAAGTATAGTAACTGTGTGAGGTCACACAATTTTTCTTAGGAATAAGTTTAGGAGTAAAGAGCAATTTCCAACAATAGAAATGGAGCAATGTTTTCTGAAATAGATCAGTCTGATACCATTAAATAGACTATTGAAATCTTATTTTTGATTCAAGATCTACCAAAATGTTTTCAGTAGTGAAGTACATTGAGATATCTTCTTTAAATGACATATCTTTTTCCTGCCAACACTTATGAACTGGAATAAATTACCAACATCCTTTGCAAATGATGTTTCTAAATAGTGGTTGCATGTACACACACATGCATTTATATAATATAACGTATGATGTGTAATATAGAATATATAATATGTATATGTAAATTAAACCCATTTATCAAACATTTTTAAAGTATACAATCTCTGCTAATTTCTATAACTGAAACCACCCTTTACACAAACCAATAACGGGATGCAAGGGGAGAACCATGATAAAGGTCTAGCTAAAAATAATGATAATCATTAGCCACTGTCCCCCTCTTTGCTTCTCTATAATTGCCACTCTGGAGCCACATAGCTGGTGGTCATAAAGATTCTTAGCTTTCTCCATAGATAGCATCACTTTTTTGAAATCTAGGGGTATTTTCTGAAATATCTTCCAGGTCCTGAATTCCAGTGGAACAGCTGACCCACCCAGATCAGTGGCCCATACTGAGGAACTGAATCAACTGGTCTTGTGACCCCCATCCAAGATCCTGGTCAGCAAAGAAGACAATTTCCACAACCCTATGGTTCTTCCCTGAACCCAGCCAATTAGTAGACTCAGTTGCCTATGCCAAACTGTCTTTAAAACCCTGTCTCCCAAACTCTCCAAGAGGCGGATCTGAGAAATTTCTCCCATCTCCCCACTTGGCATTATGCAGAATAAACTCTTTCACTGCCATAAACTCAGCTGTCTCAGCGTATTGGCTTCCTCTTGGGCAGGGAGTAAATGAACCTGGTTGGATGGCAACATAACATTTTAACTAATATCAAGTATCTTGAGTAATTTATTATAAAAAAAAACTCTGACCAGCCATTTAATATCAAATATGCATTATTTTATTGGAAGATTCTAAGCAACTATACATTTGCCAAGAAAATTATCCCTGAATTTTACTAAGGAATGATCTTCCTTTTCTCATGTAGAAATTATAACTCATAGTATAAATATATAATATTAAACACATACATATCTCTTACAAACTTCTTTAATATTTCCAGTGTATTATTCTAGAGTATTCCACTGTAGTAATTAGTAAGATATAGAGAATAGTGTCTATATTTTATACATGGATCAATTTTAGCTCCCAAAGCACTATAGAAATATAGCAATTATTAAAGAAAAATAAACAACAGAAACTCTTATTCTTAAAAGTGTCAGAAAAGGAGTGGATCAATTGACAAATGTATACTTAAGATATATAATATACTACATTTCAACTGAGGTCAGAACCACTTCTAATTTCAAGGTAATAATGCATATGTCTCAGATGGACATGATGCTTATTACTTGTTGAACTAATTTAATATAAATGTTAATGAAACTAAGATACTCTTCTAAGCTATCAAAGAATCCAAAATAATTAATTATGGGGAAAATTATTTAAAAATGTTAGCATATATTCCCTCTTAGAAATGTTGTATAACAAAATCAAGGGCTAAATTGAAACTATTTATCAAGATAACCAAAATATAGGAGTTTTTTGCTAATAATATTTTGACTTAGGTGACATAGATGTTTCTATAAGCAGTTCTAGAAATAAATACATATGTTGAAAAACTAAAAGGAAACATATTGCAATTAGTAAAATCAGGCAACAAGCCTAAAGGAGATATGATGTGCTTTTTCTCACCATTTACTTTGCTCTTATTATGTAGTCAGTTTAGTCAGAGATACATAGGGTGTTCATTTGCAGCAAGATACTTAGTTCTTTCCATCAAATAGAATAATTTTGCTACCTAAGGGAGATAGCAAAATAGAGCGCATTCTTGACACTTTGAAGAGAAAGAGAGATGCAAATCCTACGAGCCAAAAGACATGTATGAGAACTCTGGGAACCAGGACACTTTTTTAAAGGACAACTTTTCTTAGTTTTCAGTTTCTATCTCCTGTAAACCAGGAAATTCTCTCTCTACCAGCCAATGAATTATTTTGACTAAGGCCATTTCTGGCATTTTCTCAGGTACCTGCTGTGCTCATTCTGGCTGTACTATATCCCACAGTGTGGGCAGATGGCTCCAAAAAATTGACTAATGCAGACAGCAGTGGTCTCTTTTGACATGTTGTGAATGGGTGATACTTCAGACCAAAAATAATATATATTTTTTCTTTTCCCAATCTCAAGTGTGAGAAGTTCTTATCAAGTATTCTTCATAGAAGGTGGTATCTCATGCTTCTGAAAAATTGTGCCTCTTCTCAGATTTAGTGATGCTATGCTGAGAAAAAAACCCTTTTGAGCACTGTATCCTTAGGACAGAGAGAGGCTGCAAAATAAAGGTACTGGGAAGCAATTATATGTTATAAAGATGCATTTGCATTTACATGGTATTATAGATCAAAGTATGACAACTTTCAGTAGTTAAAAAAAAATAAGCTAGAAAATACTTTTCCTTGAATAAAAAAGAGTCCTGAAAAACTAAACCGTGCTTTATGATTCCCCACCTTGAAAGTGTGTATCAACAACAACAATATAATTGACACAAACTAAGTTTGACAGGTAGCTCAAAGAAGGCTTAAAAATGCTCTCTTCTGCTTTCCTAAAGTGTAGAGGGTGTGCATGCAATCACGATAGAATAATCTCTAAGCTGCATCTCATTTATTTCTTTAATCTATAAAATTCACTGTGGGACAAAGAGATTAAGGAATGTCACATCTATGCAGACATGGTATGGGACAAGGAGACTCATATAGTCAGGTGTATTTATGAAAAAAGGTGGGAACAGCAAATGAGGTTAAGGATTGTGTTATTTCAAAGTAACCTCACATAAAAGACCCTGAAAAGTCAGACAAAACAAAAAAACAAAAATCTGTTCTTGAAAACCTCTTTATTCATTTGACTTTAAGGGAATACTTTATACATATATTCTTTGGTAAAAAAAAAAAAAATAGTTTAACTCCTTTTTTATTTTCACATTTTAAAAACTCTACATACTTTTATAAAATAATTTAAAGAATTTTCAATGGCAGTAGCCTCATGCATGTTCAGATGGAGTAAGTTATATACCTCAAAATCAGGAGCGTTGTTCAGGGCCTCAGTATTATTATAAATATCATTCAAATAAACAATTAACAAATAGTTACAGAATAATTATCCTGTGTAATGCAGTTGAGATGTCTGCAGCAGTGCGTGGGAGAGGTGTCCTTTTTATTGTCAATATTAAGCAAAATATATTCAGTAAGTGTACTTTTGAGTTATTGCATTGAAGAAATTTGAAGTTTTCACATCTATGTTTTTAAGAATGTTGTACTGCTTTTGAGATCAACACTAAATTAGTTGGATAAATAAAGAACTTATTCTTCTGATGAGTAGGATTTAGGAATAAATGAACCCTACTTAAATAAAACTTAATTCAACACTTCTAATGAAATTAACTTTGAGCCAAAGTATCAGTAAGCAATTGGGACTCTCTAAAGACAGTGAGGAAACATAAGGAGTATGGAAATACAGAGATCTAGACACAATATTGCTGCCCAACCAGGTTCATTTGTCCACTGCCCAAAATGAAGTCAACATGCTAAGTCAGCAGGTTTTAAGGCAGAGAGAGTCTTTATTCCGCATAGCGCTAAACTCTAATAATCCACCTCCCCGACAATTCGGGAGAAAGGGTTTTTAAGGATAGTTTGGCAGGCAATTAGGTTTGTTAATTGGGGCAACATTATAGGGATGTAGAAATCATTTTCTTCTGTTATTTCAGTCCCTGGGGTCACAATTCCAGTTGAGTTGGTTTCTTGGCCGCTGGTCTAGGTGGGTCAACCAATACTCTGGAATGCGGGGCCTGGAAGATATCTTAAAAACTACCTTTAGGTTTCAAAAAGGTGCTGTTATCTACGGAGAAAGTGAAGAACCTTTATGGACACCAGTTATGGAGAGAAGTTAAGAATCTTTATGACCACCAGCTGCGTGGCTCTGGAGTGGCAATTACAGGGGGACAGTTACTAACTATTATCATCATTTTTAGCTAGGCCTGTACATTGTTTTTAGCCAGGCTCTTATCACAGTTCTCACCTTGCACCCCATGATTGAAGGGCGGTTTCACTGGGACTATAACAATTGTTGATCCACTGTTACCATGACCTTCCGTTCAGATAAATGCCTGAGATTTACTTCCATATATCCAGCATTCTACCTGCTCATCACCTTTCAAGCCTTGCCCCCACTTCTTTAACTTCTTAACTACTTTTTGACAAAAGAATAAGAGACTTGAATGTAGTTAACACAGAGGAGATGACTATAGAAGGAATAATTATTAACAACCTCCTATATCAGGCTATTTCTTGGAAGACACTGTAGGGACCAAGGCCCTTGACCCTTTAAAGGTTTGCTGAAAAATCACTGACATAAGGCAGATTTATTATTAGGAGAAAAGGCATATAAATTTATTTCAGGTTTATACATAGGAGCCTTCAAAACACAAGTCCCAACCCATCAATGAGGTACAGAAGTTTACAAATAATGGGTGCTTGGATTATGGCAAAAATTGGCTTCTGTAAAAACCCACTCCCATGATAACTAACCCAATCCTGCAATAACCTATCAATCCATTGATCCATACATGTATTAATCCACTCATGAGAGCAGAGCACTTATAACCCAGTCACCTCCCAAATATACCACTTCTCAACACTGCTGCATTAGGGAGCAGTTTTCAACACATGAACTTTTGGTGGACTCAGTTAAACCATAGAAACAAATTTGTGTTAATATGAAGTGTTTCTACAGGGTATATACCAAGAAATAGGTTTTCAGGATCATAGGATATGAATCAGGAAGTTTAATACATAAAGCAAAAGTAATTTTGAAAGTGTTAGGGACAGAAAAACAAGTGAGAGTTAATGGAATGTTAGGGGCAGAAAAACAAAAAAGGAGGAAATTCTTGCAGAAAAATAAAAAGAGGGAATGGTTATTTAAGTCATAAACAATGGAGTAATTAGGCATGGAACACTGAGCACCAGGGAAAGGAAGAACACTCTAAACTGCTGCTGGAACATAACCTTAAGTCATGTCCCTATCTGGAAGGATTCAGTCCCCAAAGCAGTGATGTATAGTTATGAATAGTTATAACTAAACTTTACTTAAACATAAAACATATAAAAAGAGAAACATAGAAATAGAAAGTGTCTTTTCCACTCCCAGAGACAGTCGCATTTCCCCTTCAGAAATGTACTTTTGCTTTGCACCCTTAAACTTTGCTTAAGATAAATTCTTCACGCAGACTTGCTGAGTGTCTGTCATCTCTCTCTCTATCTCATAGGCCACAATTTGTGATTCTCCAAGCAAGGTGCCCAAGAACTGGGTCAACACTTCAAAGTCCAGCCCTGGACTGAATCATGACAAAAATAGGTGTGCAAAATTATATGCTTACCGATAGAGTTTATGATTCCTTAGTGCTCCATTTCATTGTTGATATTTAGCATTGTTGAATGTTTCCTTGTCTTGACAATCTAATGGATAGAAAATAAGGAATTTTAAGAAATCATAAAATGGCTCTTTATATACTTTCCCCATAAGAGGAGCTCTTAAATATTTTTAAGAACTTTAACTTTTTAAGATAATGTCAGGGTAAGGAGAAACTTCCCCTGTACCCCAGAATGTGCACTGAAAGATCAACTCACAATAAGGTAGATTATTAAGAGAAAGAGATTTATTTTCCATGCACACAGGGAGAATCACAGAGTATTTACCCAATATCCCAGTGGGGTCCAGAAATTTATATACCCTCATTTTAGAGGGAAGGGGGAGATAAGGAATATATGTAATCCTGTTTAGGGGCAATAAATGGTTACTAGGGAGGATGAACAGATACTTGGGAGAATGAATGGATGAGGGGAAACAGATTGACTTGTATGTGATTCTCTTTGGAAGCTAAATTAACCTGAGAGATGAATATTATATTTAAAATGATTTGGGCCAGGTCTAGTTGCATTCTTGATCTTCTTCCTGTAATATATTGAGATAAGAGGGAGGGGAAGGGAAGTTGATTGTTCTTTTTTATAGGTCTGGTTTTTATGCAGATAGAGGGAAAGCCCCTTCCAAGGCCTATTGATCTCTAAGGGCCTTTAATTCAAAATACCAAGGAATCATATCTCAGGGTGAAATTTCCTAAACTCCTTCCTTAGACCAAGTATATAAGCGTTTTGAACAGAATAGCAATTATTTTGTTTTTCTATACATGTATGTGTGTGCAAGAGCAAACATATATATATATATATATATATATATACACACACACACACACACACACATACATACACAGTCAGACATATGTATGCATTCAACATTTCATAGCACACTTGGAAAGAACATTTTGTGCTTCTGTATAGTCCTTATGAAGTCCAGTTTTGCTTTACATTTTTTTTTAAGTTCAAAATATTACAAGGGTACAAATGTTTTTGGATACGTGTTGATTTTGTTATGCTTGAGTCAGGGTTATAAGTGTGCCCATCACCCAGATAGTGCTCATTGTACCCATTAGATAAGTTTTCACCCATCTCCCTCCTCCCCCTTCCCCCTGTTTGATTTCCACCGAGTTTTATTTCCCTCTGTGTGCATGTGTGATCATCGATTAGTTCCAGTTTAATAGCAAGTACATGTGGTGTTTGTTTTTCCATTCTTTAGCTTCTTCACTTAGGATAATGGTCTCCGGTTCCATCCAAATTGTTGGAAAAAGACTTAATTCATCCTTATTCGTGGCTGAGTAGTACTCCATGGTATACATATACCACATTTTATTAATCCACTCATGAATTGATGGGCACTTGGGTTGATTCCACATCTTTGAAATTGTGAATTGTGCTATAATAAACATGCAACTGCAGGTATCTTTTTGATAAAATGACTTCTTTTCCTTTGGGTAGATACCCACTAGTGGGATTGCTAGATCAAATGTAGGTCTACTTTTAATTCTTTAAGCAATCTCCATACTGTTTTCCATAGAGGTTGTATTAATCTGTAGTCCTACCAACAGTGTAGAAGTGTTCCTTTCTCTCTGCATGCATACCAGCACCTATACGGATTTTAGAATAATTTAATCAGTTTCTGAAAGAAAGAAACTGGAATTTTGAAAAAAATTTTGTTGAATCTGTAGGTCAATTATGTAGCATTACCTGAAGTCTTTTGATTTTTGAAAAAGTAATGCCTTTTCACTTGTTTAGATATTATTTAATTTTTTAATTGTAATTTTACAACCTTTTATGTTTAATGTAATTTTTGATAGGTAGGGCTAAAATCTGCCATTTTTCTATTTTTTTTTGGAAACAGAGTCTTACTCTGTTGCCTTGAGTAGAGTGCCACAGCGTCAGCCTAGCTCACAGCAACCTCAAACTCCTGGGCTGAAGCAGTCCTTCTGCCTCAGCCTCCCAAGTAGCTGGGACTATAGGCACGCACCATGACATCCAGATAATTTTTCTATTTTTAATACAGATGGGGTCTCACTCTTGCTCAGGCTGATCTCTAACACCTGAGCTCAAGCGATTCTCCTGCCTCAGCCTCCCAGAATGCTAGGATTACAAGCATGAACCACTGTGCCCAGCCTTCTATTTTTTTTTTTAATATACTTTTTCTTCTCACTGTTCCTCATTTCTTCTATTACTGCTCTGTTTTTTGTTAAATATATATTTTCTAGTATATCATTTTAGGACCTTTGTTGTTTCTTTAAATATAGTCTTTGGGGATTTGTTTTGTTGTTTTGTTTTGTTTGTTTAGAAGTTGCCCTTGGAATTACAAACAACATCATGCCTTACAACAATCTAGTGAATCAATAATAACTTAATTTTAATATTATAAAAAACTTTGCTCCAATACAGCTCTGTTTTCTTCTTTGCCTTTGTGCTGTGATTAACATAAAATTATATCTTTGTATATTATACAAGCCCATCAAAATAGTTTTATAAATATTTCTTTAAGCATCTCTCTTAAATTAAATGGGAGAAGAAAAGCAATATAAGTACAAATTTTATATTTGCCATGTAGTTACCTTTACTTATGCTTTTTATTTCTTCATGTGGATTTGAGCCATTGACTTGTGTCCTTTCAGTTCAGTCTGAAGGACTTCCTTTGTTATTTCTTGTAACACAGTTCTACTAGTAACAAATTCTTTGTTGTTTTATTTACCTTTAAGTGTCTTCATTTACCCTTCTTTTTAAAAGTTCTCATAAGTTTTTGCTGTTGAAAATTGAACATTTAAAGTATTGTAATATGACAATTCAGGAAATCAGATTTTACCACATCCCAGGGTTAGCTATTTTTCTGTTTGTTGTTGTTGTTGTTTGCTAGTGTGTTCATTGTTTTCTGGGGCTAATTATGTAAAGTGTATTCTGTATTCTCTTTTGAGCGTAGCCGATAAAATCTCTGCTTGGTTAGTTTACTGATTCATTAATGATTGGATATAGCTTTTTATAAATTTATGGAATCAGTAAGTCTACCATTCTTTGCCAAGGGGCCCTGTGCATGTGTTAGATCATATATTTAATGCTCAAGCAGGTAATATTCAACTCTGCCTTAGCCTTTACTTCCTTATTACATAGGTCAAAGCTTGGTCAGAGGTAAGAGAGATTAGGGCATTTTCAGGTTTTTCCTGAGCATGTGTACAGCCCTACACATATGCATGGCTTTCTATGTCCTTGCTGGAGTTTTTTCAAAGCCCAGGGTTTTCTTTTATGACTTTTGACCACCATGTGATTGTTTTAACTGGCAGTGCTGCTTCAGCCATTCAAGCTAAACAACTTCTGCTGATCATTTTTGAATAAATGTCTTGCAGATAGAGCTTTCTTCCCTTAGTGAGCTCTGAGTCAGGTCAAAGAGACAATTCCTAAGAAAAGTCTTTTCCAAAGAACAGACAGATCAAATAGTGACAAATTTCAGGGGATTAGTCTTTTGGGAGAACTCCAAAAACATCCAGGGGCTGTTAGGTTGTTGGTTTTAACAGCTGCTATGTTTCCTGGGCTGCTAGTTTTCAAGGCCACCTCAGAGACTTTGAGAGGAGGATGGGCATATGGAAAGCAAAAATGACACAGTGCTTAATTTCTTACCCAGATTTAGCTGTTTTCCTTGAATAGTTGCTCTACCAAGTGTTGTAAACTTTTGATTCAGTAGCCGAGTTCCAAAGAAAGTTAATTTTTATATTTCTTGCCAGTGTTGCTATAGCATTTATGAAGAGGCAGACATTCATGGGTCCTCATTTCACCATTCTTAGAGTGCTTACTGCCCATATTTTAACTTTATTTTTGAATACAACTTTAATGCTTTTTGCTATATTCTAACAATATGGGGAAAATACCAGTAAATTGGATTGGGGAAACTGGAAGAATACTCACAGTGACAAAACTAAAATTTCTTGATAAAGTCATTGTATTGTGGAAACAGCATAAACATTTCAATTGAGCCATCTTTGAATAAATTCCAATTATCAACTCAAAGACCTTGAAATTTTCTTTCTTATTATTGATGCATGTAGATTTATTTTCTCATGTGTAATGGAGCTAATAATATGTTGTAAAAGATTATTCCAAACATTTGAGGATATATTTTAGTAAATTGAAATTTTGTTTATGATTTTCAAATATAAATAAACTGAGTAATACTAAAAGATGATAGAACAATTTGGCATTGGAATCCTAAGAAAAGGCTGAATTTTGCAACTAAATTCCATGTTTTCTGGAAGTGGAAAGGTTTGACCTCACATTAGCAGGCTTTTAGGAAAAGTCAAGGATCAAAGGCTTTAATTTATGTGATAATCTGTTATTTTTCCCAGCCAAATATTTTCATCTACAAAATATTTATTTAACCATGTTAGCATAAAAATATGATTCACCTATTATTAATTAAAATACTAAGTGCCTTCAGGATTTTGTAAAGTGTTACAAGCTCAGAGATAGAAAACTGACTTATCCCTGTATTTCCAATTTGAGCTTTTCTGAATCTGCTTATGAATTCTTTGATATTGATGTGACTTGTCTAGAAGCTGGACTTCAAAGAGAAGCCAATGTCATTAGAAAAAAAAATAATAATTTTCTTCCTTCCCCCCATCTTATGATCAGGCAAACTTTTAAACTCAGCTCTGAATAGAACAAGTGTGTTTGAACTATTTTTTTTTCCCTCTTTAAAGAAAGATTGAAGGAAGACTTCAAAGAACCTGTCACAAAAGGTATCATACCTTGGGTTGAAGGTGTGATTTCTAGAGACCTCAGTTCAGCCCTCAGGGATATGTATAGATCTATCTCCAAATGGATACAGGACTGCTTTAGAGCTAGTCATTTCTTAAAAGGAAAAGCATACTTGCAAAGGTGGGATATAGAAAGTAGAATATAAAACACTCAGTGCCACTATACAAACTATCAATATTGATTTAAATTGTGTTCCTTATATCAAACATAACCTCAGTGTCTTATTTGCACTGATTTTCCCTTCTACAGAAAACAAAACCAACACTAGAAAAGTGAATGTTTTTATTGTAACTTGACATGGTCAAGAAATTTATGTAGTTCATTTTGGTTCTGCATTACCAACATCATGAAGAAAGGGATGAAAAAAGGAGGAATAATGAGAGAGAAAGAGAGAGAGAAAAAAAGCAAAACACACAAAAACCACAAATCTGTAAAGATCTGTTTATATCTCTGAGTATTTTTCAAAACCTAAAGAGGAATTCAGATCTCACTTATGTAAAAATTTTTATTTGGGAATCTCTCTTGTTAACACTAGTGTCCCGCTCCTCTCCAAGTTTAACCTTGGATTTTTATTCACTTATTCCTTTTAAAGTAGAAATTTGATCTCACCACAAACCAGCTCCTCTGGCATATAGATACTTCATCCTATTCTGACCATCTGTTGCCCATCTCTAGCAATAGCCAATTACTCACAATGCACCCAAATGTTCCAAATTTTTTTAAATTAAAAATGTGTAAAAATATTACAAGAAAAAAAAATACATTGTTGTGTCTCTGCCTGTATACCTTTTACGAAATCTTTTCTAATTCAGACAAGAACCATCTGTAGCAAGTCAAAGCTTCAACTTTTCGTAACCGGTTCCTTCTCTCTTATTCTTTCAGTTTCTATGAAGGACAAAAAAGGACTCGCTCATCCTCATAAATAAATCCTAATAAATGAGTGACAGGAACACTTATTGTCTATCTGAACAACAGACACCCTAGAATCACTAAACACTCTCTCTCTCATTTCTTTTCTTTGTCATGGCTTAACATTTATTTACCTGCGGAATTTTATTTCCATCATGAACACTATCAGCAATAGCAACAAAATTTTTGCCACAGTAAGGAAAGCTTGGGGCTTTACACAGAGGTATAGTAAGTAATCCAAAAATTCAGCAAATTCAAAATCAGAAAGCACATAGATAACATTTATGTGAATCAAAATGTGAAATATAGCTATGAAAAGGAAGGCAAGACTCTAGTAGGCTGAATTGAAAGAATACATTTAGGAAGAGTACTCTTAAGCTAGATTTTAAAAGAAGAGGAAGGTTAAAGTAGTGATAATAATAACAACAACAATAATAATCTGGTATATTTTAAGCTGGGCAGACTTGGAAAGTGTGCTTTATGGTAGCTCGACTGAGTTTTTAATTCTGACTAAGGCCTGGGTTGCATTATAAATGTATAGCAAAGGTTGATGCAAAATTCTCCCCACTTATAAAATTAATTTTTCTTAGTAACCTAAAACATAAGAATTTCATATAAAGATGCCTCCCTGGTTTGTCCCTTCTTCAGCTCAGTTTACCAATGTAATTTTTAAATGTCTTCACATTTTAGAAATTATACATATCCTTGTAAACTTCCTCTTTTGGAAATTTCTGGGATTTAAAAACATATAGTATTAGGAATATACTAGAATCCAAGCAACAAATAAAAGACCCACATTTTCTTTATAATGAGGGCTCTAAGTGAAAATAATAGGCATGACACAATATAAAAGCTTATTATCAGTTCATATTGCATAAATCTTTAATTAAATAATTTTGCATAGTTATCACAGGTGGCTTGAATATAGGTGGCCAATTTTCTTCATCCAACTTTTAAGTGGTGAATGAAAAATTGTTACATTTGGATTCATGTTGATCCCAGTTGGTTTTCTTATTTTTGACTTTTTTGGCTCATTTACATTTACCATTTGTATTTCTACTGTTGTGGATATTGGATTGTTCATTGGCACTGGACACTGCACATTTGTTTTTTTCTTTTGTTTTTTGATATATGTATATTTTGGCCATGCAAAATTCACTTTGATGTATACTAAGATTTTTCAGCATAGAAGTTAAACCATGTTGTATGTAACATGGGATTTGATAAACAAAGTAAGGAAGTTCCCTGCATTAATTCAGATGTATAATTATTGTTAAGATTACTTATACTTTAGACATCCAAACTGTACACATCTGTGATTTAGTTACAAAATTTTTTCAGTATCTCTGACTATATCAATTAGGATCCTAGCAACCACTCAAATTGAGTAATTTGAGAAAGGCTTATATTTAACCTTTTTAACATAAGGGTCAAAGGAAAGTGAAATTTTCCTGAGGAAAGTGAAATTCCCGAGCAAGGAAAAAACAGTTGCCTATACCTCCCAAAGGTGATAGAGATCATTGTTGTGAGGGGCGTCTGATAGGAGTTGTGACTTTTAGTCATAGGACATAGTGATCCTGCAAGGAAGGAACCAAACTTCACTTTCCTCCTTCCCTCAGACCTATTGTCACAGATTGTTACTGGTCAAATCCAACTAGAAACTAGGGAACAAGGGAACCCATTGATATGGTCCACTTAGGTCAGTCTTCTGGGGCCAAGAGAAGGAAGGAAAAACGTGGAAAGCCCAGCACAGTTGCTTATACAGTTTATGATGTTCAACAAAGTTTCACACTTATTTATTTCAGGAAGCTTCAACAATGACATAATGCCAAATATTCTCCAATTAAATCAATTCTAGAAAGGAAAAACTATATCCCCCATGTTATCTTCTTGTCATACTTGGGACTTTGTTGAACAATTTTTTATCTTATTCCCTCAGCCCTCCAAAAAAAGATGTTCTTCACAAGCTTTTAATTTCTCTGGCCCCTGGAATTTGATGTCCTGCTTTCTTTTAATTTTCTTTATACCTGGATTTTCATTTCTTTTGACAGGTTCAGTTTAAATGGCATCTTCTTAGAAATGCTATATCAGCCTGGAAACAGAGGTACTTTGGGTATTATGGAAATAAAGACTTTAATTATAGAAATTATATCTTACAGAAATGTGGGAGCAGCTGGAGAAATAAACTGAAAGGAGGTCTCATGAGATCAAAGAAATAGTCACTAATTGGTTCCCCTAAAGAGCTGATCATGACTACACAAATCAGAGCTTGCTTGCAAGGAAATTTGAGAAGCCAAGCACATGCACCTGCTACAGTGGACTGTGCAGGGAAACTCATGGTGGAGTCTATAGGCAGCTATAGCTTCTGCATAGCTACCATCTCTAACTGTAATCCTCCAAGAACCTCTGCATCTGCCTCCCCCTGTGTCTGACCGTGTCAGCATTTAGAGAATAATGGCTGGTGCTTCCCTCTGTCTTATCCAAATTCCTCGATTGGATAACTCCTTAACTAGTAAGGAACAGGGACACTGGGAATCACAGGTCCTGGCTTAAGCAGATTGTCTTAGTCCTTTCAGCCGACTATAACAAATTACCATAGTTGGAGTAGCTTACAAATAAAAGAAATTTATTTCTCACAGTTCTGGGAAGTTCAAGATCAAGGAGCTGGCAGATTTAGTGTCTGGTAAGGGCCAATTTTCTTCTAGCCGCTTCCTCACATGGTAGAAGGGCAAATGAGCTTCCTGGGACCTATTTTATAAGGGAACTAATCCTATTCTTGAGGGCTCCACCCTCATAGATTAATTATCTCTCAAAGACCCTACATCCTGATACCATCAACTTGGGGGTTAGGATGTAACATATGAATTTTGGGAGGACACAAACATTTAGACCATAGCACAGGTTGACATAAAAAAATCCAATACTTACGACCTCCTTTCCCATTTTTCTCTATCACAACACATAATTTTATTTCTTCATAAATTTAATAGCTATCTAAAATCATTTCTTTCTTTCTTTATATGAGGGACCTGTTCTGCTTTGTCTACTGATATCTCCCCATACCCATTATGATAAAATGCAATAATATAAAAAATAAAAGTACATTTTTAATTAATTGAACTAATTAATAAGTGAATGTATGTATGGAGGATGAATCAATGAATCAATCAAATATAATTAAAGTCAATTTATATTATAGTATATTAGGAGGTAAGAACTAGTTTAATTTTCAAAATTAAATAAAATATTGACTTGCAGGATAAAGAACATATGACAAATTGCAAGATTCCAATAAGTCATTCTTTCTTTCCCCTTTCAAGTTCCAATCTGGGAACTCATGTTCAATATACCCCATTTTCTTTCAGTCACATCCTTCATTATCTATTCCATTTTATATTACCTCCTTTTATACCACCATTGTCAACAAGTTTTTCTGGTTTTTATCTATTCACTGCTATAGAATGTAAAGAAAAAAAAAAAAAAAAAAAAAACATTGTGCGAGCTCATCTGTTGTAAAAGTCCATATGTTGTTGTCCTTATCTTTAGCTTGGGTTTTGCAGAGTATGGTTTAGATAATGCCAGTTTCTCTAGAAACATATTTTGTACCATCCCATTATGGGCACAAGCTATGTATGGGGAAAAAAGAAAAAGATAAATTCAAAAAGGGAGAGGGTTAAAAAGAAATATGCTGCAAAGGATGCATTCCCCTAGTCCTATATATCATTCACAATTTCTTTTCTTATCTTCACACATTCCGTTACACTACCATCTCTAAATTCTCCATATTAACTTTCCCTATTTCTGTAGATCAGTGTCCATATCTGGCTTGTTAAATAGAATGCTCAACAGTGTTACAAAGTTGTATCTTAGAAGCCTGAAAGAATCAATTCACTTCTCTAAGGACCTATTTTGCTTCCAGAAAATAACAGAGGCTCCTGGAAGACCTGTGGTTAAAAAACAAACAGAACAAAACTTTGTTTTTTTATTAAACCATATTTTTCTCCAATAGTATAAATGATTATAATTAAAAACAATAACTTTTGAGCCATGAAAATAACAGTAATCTATATTTTCCATTAAACTTTGTTTAACCTTATATTCAAGGAAGTACAGCTTTTAAACAATGATAGATCATAAGGTCTACTATTTCTATGTAGCTGTAGGAAATGTAAACTTGAACATTATCTGCTCTCAACATGCTCCTCAACCAACATATTCAAAGAGAAGCTAATGAAAACATGATCTACCAATTAAATACAAATGAAAATAAAAATTATCTTCTGATTTATCTTTTCAGAAAGAAATCATGCTATGGCAGATGAGGACATAATGTAAAGCTTTCCAGTCTTTACATTGAAAGATCTTTGGAAGGGGCTTCTGAATTATAAGATGTGAAGTGTAGTCAAATATCACCGTTTCTATGGTATCTGGATCTATGAATCCCAAACAATGTGTTGGTGTTGAAATATTAAGCTTCTACTTCACTGAGTCCAAAGTAGAACATAGTCTTGCTTTGTGCAGGGGAATCTTTTTGAGAGAACATATTTAATTTGATAAAAATCAAACAATTTGAACATTTGACAATCTAATATAATGGTCTGGCTTATTAGACCCAGAACAAAAACATGTATTTGAAATGATTGCAGAATACACACATAAACAAATTTCACATGACTAGTGAATAAGTTAACATAAGAAGTTATGGAAGGCACTACATTTTTATAACATGCTTGTTTGTAGGTAGGTAGAACTAAAATTAAATCCAAGTCTTGTGCCCTAGGTCCTTTATCTGTGAAAGTCATAAGAGATAGCATAATTATAACATTTATCACAGTGTTCAAACATAGATAATGCTCAATAAGTGCAAAGTAGTTATTTTTCATTCCTTCAACAAAGTTTTTTCTAAATTCTTATATTATGTTTAGATATTTTTTTAGATGCTTAGGATACATCAGTAAACAAAATATATTCCAGTAGGATCATACAGGTATTACACACACACACACACACACACACGCACGCACACACACACACATGCATATATATGCATGAGTGTTTGTATATTATATCAGAAAGTGACAAGTGCTAGTGCTTTGGTATGGATGTGTGGCAATTTTAAATTGTAATTAGGAAATGCATCAATGAGAATTTGACATTTAACAAACATTTAAAGGAGGTGAATGGGTGAATCATGTGGATATATAGGGAAAAATGTTTCAGGCCCTACAATAGGAGCATGCTTTGAGCAGCAAGGTGCCAGTGTGATTGGGGCTGAGTGAGTGAAGGGGAGCATGGTGGAAAAGGAGGTAATCAGGGTTGAGGGAGCTGCCCACATAAAAATGCATAGGGCAGTGCAACGACTGAACTTTGAGGGAGTTGCAAAGCCATTGTAAAGACTTCAGCAAAACAGTGGTAATGTGGGATACACTATTCAAAAAGAACACTTTGGTTTTCAGTTTCTGTTTTGAGAATAGAGTTTAGAGGAAAGAGTGGAAATGTTGAGACCAGAAGACAAATGGAAATAACCTGTGTGAAATATGATGACTTGGAGCAAGTTGTTTATAGTGAAGATGGTGAGAGGAGCAGATTCTGATTATATTTTTGAACGTGAAGATGGCAAGATTTGCTGATGTGGACATGGAAGTAACAGAATATACCTATGAGAAAAAGAAAGAAGTAAAAGATGGTACCTAGGCATTTGGATAAAGTAACTGGAAGAATGGAAAACATTGTAGCTAGAGCAGGTTTGGGGAAACAATGCCTGGAGTTTATTGTTGGACATATTTAGTTTTGAATATCCAGGTGAAGATACTGAATAGAAAAAATTGACATACGAGTTCAGAATTTTTTAGGAAAATCTGAACAGAATATTTATGTGTGTATAGAGAGTATTCTTATTCAAAGGCCTAAATGAAATCTTCAAGTGAAGGGTAAATGAAAAGGAAAAAGAGATAAGGGTGCATCAATGGGGATCAATATCTAGGGGTCAAGGGTATGAACATGTTCCACAAAAGAGACTGAGGAGTAAACCACAATACATAAGTAATATCAGAAGACATTGGTATTTCAGAAACATAATGTTGAGTTGGGAAACATTGAATGATTAGCTGCACCAAGAATGGAAAAACAAGCACCACATGTACTCACCATCAAATTAGTATTAACTGATGAACACTTATGTGCACATTTAGTAGTAACATTCATCGGTGGTCAGGCAGGGGGGAGCAGGGAGGAAGGGATGGGTATATTCACACTTAATGGGTGTGGTGCACACCATCTAGGGGATGGACACGCTTGAAGCTCTGACTTGGGTGGGGCAAAGGCATTACATGTAACTTAAACATTTGTACCCCTGTAATATGCTGAAATAAAAAATATACGGCAGATAAGGCAACAAAAATTAAGACCAATTCTTTGTATAAATGTAAAGGAAAGCACAGCTATGATAAAGGAATAGATACTGCAAAAGACAAATTAAAAACATGCACTATGGAATCAAAGCTAGTTAAGGAGGGAAATGAGGACATGAAGGAGATGAGGGGAATTCAAAGGCTAAAAATTTCAATGGAGTTGAAAATAGGTTAGAACCCTATAAGGGTAAGCTGGATAGATAAGAAGTGTAAAAAGTCAGCTTCATAAAATTAAATTTATGAAGTTGTTATAGAAAAATGAGATCTAGTTACTGAAAGATGTATTATTGAAAAAAAAAATCTATGCATTTTTGCAAACACTAAGAATTGTGACAGAAAGCGTTTTCAGTAAAATTATAATAAGTAAGGAACTGAAATCTACAAAGATTAAGAGAAAGTGAGCTGGATCAGAGAGATTGACTGCAAAAAGGAGAGATAGCTAAAACCACAGTGAGATACAACTTCACATTCACAAGAATGGCCATAATAAAAAAGATAATGTTGATGTCTATGTGAAGAAATGAAACTTCACAAATTGCTTGTGAAAATGTAAAGTGATACAGCCACTTTGCAAAACAGTTTAGCAATACCTTAAAATATTAAACATAAATTTTACCCTATTATCAAGAAATTTCACTCCTTGTGCTCAAGAGAAATGAAAACAATAGAAGACTATTCATCGATGAAAAGAAATACTGATGCATGCTACAACATGTGTAAACCTGAAGAACATTATGCTAATTGCAAGAAGACTGACAGAAAAGGTCATTCATTTTATCATTACATTTCCAGAAAACATCCAGAAAAAGCAAATATATAGAGTCAAAAAAATAGATTAGTGATTGACTGAATCTGGGATAGGAAAGGAAATCAATTGTCAACAAGCATGAGGAATCTTACTGGGATGATGAAAATGTTCTAAAACTAGGATATGTGATGGTTGTACAATACATCAAATTTATTGAATGATTACTAAAAATCACAGAATTGTATTCTTAAAATAGATAAATTTTATGCTGTGAAAATTATACCTTCATTAAATTATTTTAAAATAACTAAAATGGTTTTCAAAAGGAGGGGAAGCAGTTTGTTTTATTTGGTGACATGAGATTCAAGGCTGTTTTTTTTATTTTTAACTTTTTCTGGGTTGAGCTGAGATGGGGAGAAGGAAGGGAGATTTGCTCATGTTCACTCACATCCACTAATGTCCACTGATGTCCACTCACGTCCACTCACATCCACTAATGTCCAGCCTCATCCACTCAGGTCCACTCATGTCCACTCATGTCCATTCATGTCCACTCACATCCACTCATGTCCATCTACATCCACTAATGTCAACTCATGTCCACGCTCATCCACTGATGTCCACTCATGTCCACTAATGTCCATTCATGTCCACTAATGTCCGCTCATGTCCACCGACATCCACCCATGTCCACTCATGTCCAGTCTCGTCCACTCATGATTAACAAATGCTGTCAGTGCCTCTACTCATATGACATGTAGAAATGCAAGAGATCCATGGAGATTCATGCTAAAAAAAAAAAGGACAAAATAAAATTAATCCTTGTGTTTTCAATCAGATTGTTATAGCAAGAAAATTAACTATTTGAGAAGTTCAGTGAGTGTTAAAGAGTTTTTACTAAACTCACACAGGAGTTTTCAGCCTTCCTCTTACTCCTAGATTTATGGAATCCAGAACAGAAGTTTTATTAAAAATACCCAGAGCTCTGAGGTTCTCTTTATTGTATACAAGTTACAAATTTACCCACTTTTCAGATTAATGTAAAGACTCTGAAGAAGGATTAGATTGTTATCAAAAAGTGGTTGCTTTCTTCCCCTCAATTCCATGGGAGATAAAACTTTCTCACTCCTTTGATGATGGATTAAGCTTTAACGACTTTCTTTGACACAAATGGGATATTAATAGACTGAAGTAGCCACAAGAGGATATTTGAACTGTGCTTATTCAATTGGACTTGCTCTTTTTCAGCCTCTGTCATCTCCATGGGAAGAACGTGGACAAACCAGTTGAGGACACCCTGCATGAGCCAACCTCCAGTGACAAGAGTGAGTTTAGCCAAAATCATCAGAGCCACCCAGACTGGCTAGGCCAGATCAACCAAATGCCCATCAATCTGCAGATGGGTAACAATATTTGATTTTTTAAGAAGTCATTGAATTTAAGAGTACTTTTTGGCTACAGCCAAGTGATATGTGATATGCAGCTTTTAATTCTGAAAAGGAATTTTGACTGATGAAGTAGAGGTAAATACTTTTGGAACATGAAATACCAAAGCGAAGTATAGTTTGCCATGAAAATTATAAAAGTGCCTTTGTATTTTCTTATGTTACAAGTAGCCTAGGAGTGGGAATTCTAGGAAGGGTCTAGTAGCCTGAGTACGCCTTCAGTGCCCCAGGCTCTTTCTGTTCCAAAATCCTTAGCATTCCCAAATTTGTTTCAGATGGGCAAGGGGCTGCATCACAAATCCCATTATATTACATTGTTAGCAGTATTAATGATAATATTCAGCATTATTAAATAATTATATAATAATAGTAAATGGGACTGTAATTATTAGACTTAATGACATAGTAAACAAATTCATGGACATAATTACAATTTCACATACAGCTTGCTCTTGACTCACAAAACTCTTAACTTAGCAACAATTTCTGTAAGGAAAGGTATATCTTAAGAATCAGAGTCTATGATTCCTCTTTTCTTAGTTAAATAATTATTCAATTTTAATGTAGAGAATTTGATTTTATGAAAAAGACCTCAAAAGCAATCACTGCAATAACAAAAATAAATAAATGGGACCTGATCAAATTTAAAACCTTCTGCACAGCTAAGTATACAATAAATAGAGCAAACAGACAACCTACAGAATGGGAGAAAATATTTGCATGCTGTACATCTAATAAAGGCCTGATAATCAGAATCTACAAAGAACTCAAGCAAATCAGCAAGATAAAAAATCAAACAGCCCCTTTAAAAAGTGGGCAAAGCACATGAACAGAAACTTTTCAAAAGAAGATAGACGAATAGCCAACAAACATGAAAAAACGCTCGACATTTCTAATCATAAAGGAAATTCAAATCAAACAACAATGAGATATCCTCTAACTCCAATGAGAATGGCCTTTATCAAAAAGTCCCAAAATAACAGATGCTGGCAAAGATGTGGAGAGAAAGGTACACATATAGACCGCTGGTGGGACTGCAAACTAGTATAACCTCTATGGAAAGTAGTATGGAGATACCTCAAAGAACTAAAAGTAGACCTACCATTTGATCCAGCAATCCCATTACTAGGTATTTACCCAAAAGAAAAAAAGACATTTTATAAAAAAGACACTTGCACTCAAATGTTTATAGCAGAACAAGTCACAACTGCAAAGATGTGGAATCAACCCAAGTGCCCATCAATTCATGAGTGGATTAATAAAATGTGGTATATGTATACCATGGAGTACTACTCAGCCATAAAAAAAAATGGTGATCTAGTATCTTTTCTAACAAGCTGGATGGAACTGGAGGCCATTCTTCTTAGTGAAGTGTCCCAAGAATGGAAAAACAAACACCACATGTACTCAATACTATATTGGAACTAATCGATCAATACTTTTGTGCACATATGGAAATAAAATTCACAGGAAATCAAGTAGGTGGGAGGGGGGAGAAGAGGATAGGTAAATTCACACCTAACAGACTGAAGGGCACACTTATAACTTTGAAGATTTAATCAGGACCACAAAAACATATCAAGAGAGGATTAGCAAAAGCAAATTTCTTAATTCAGTAGTTATCTCTTCAATATCATACATGAATTAATAAATTCTTCCTCTGTATTTATGAACAACCTAATGGACAATGCATTATCAGAAATGCAAGAAAATCTTGCAAGTTTGAAATCATATAATATGTCACCGACTGGTGACTTTGTAGGTAGAGAAAGCAGCAAAGGCATGATATTGACCTTTTATAGTTCGATTGCAATCCTACTTCAGTAAGCCAGCATTGACATGGAGTCACCATGGTATGACAAGAAAAGTTGCCTTTTAAAATATTTTCTCCATCTGCTTATTTCTTTCTTTTTTTTTTTTTTTTATTATAGCTTATTATGGGAGTACAACCGTTCTGGTTAAGTATATTACCCATGCCCCTCCCAACCCCCCGAGACTGAGCCTCAAGGGTGTCCATTCCCCCAACAGTGCACATCGCACTCATCATGTAGGTAAACACCCGTCCCCTCCCCCACCCCCAACACCCCCTTTAGCATCTAAAAAAAAATCTTCCTTTCTGAATTTCCCTGAGCTACAAACATTAGCCTGCCTGAAACTTTGTGTTCATTTGGTAATAAGCATAACATCTACACCATAGTATTAACATTGCTGTAGAATGATAGTAAAAGAAGAAAAGAAGTAATAAGATCAGTAGATGCATAAATCTTCTATTGCATATCCTCTGCCATCGAACACGTATAAATCTGCGAAATTTTTTTAAAGTAAGGAATCAGTGCAAAATTCTATACTTTCCCCTTAACATCAGCAGTGAATTCTACTAAGTGTGAGAGAAGACCAAAAGTACCCTATAAGATTTGCATCTCCTGCTTTTATCTTTATTAAATTGAAATGTTTTTCTCCTATACTGTGTCCTTAAGTGCCCTCTTCTCCCTTTTCATTAGCTTTTATTCTTATGGCTTTTAGCCCTACTCTTGATGAAACAAAGTTCCTTGCAGTACTATTTTCTTACTCCAGTAGTAATTTCTAAAAATCATGCTCCTGAAATTTCTAATTGAAATATTAAGAAGTGTTTTAGCTGTATTTAGGAAAAAAATTATAATATCTTGTGCTGAATATTATCTATCTTTTGGGGTTTGATGTTTTTTCAGTGCCAGATTAATGAGGGAAGGGTTGAAAGTGTCAGAAAGAAATTAATAATTTAAAATAATCCATAATATACATTGTTCTTCTAGTTCTACTTTTGTCACTTTTGATACCTAAGGGAAGGTGTATTCTTTCAAATTCAGTTATACTTGGAGAGTGAAGCTGTTGCAGGGTTGAAAAAAAAAAAAAGATCATTAATATCTTGGGGACCCATGCTTACTTCACTTTTGTTTAAACTAACACTGAAATCTAACATTTAGCGTGGAACTACTGAGAATCTAGAAAACTCCATATAAAATATCAGCCACAGAAATTTTTATAACGAACTGTAAAGGGTACCTCAATGTCTATTTCAAAACTGATTTGATGAATACAGAAAAGGTCAAACTAAAAATAACTAGACTGAATCAGTTAGAAGTGTAGTAACATATGCCCCGTTTAATAACGAACTCTAAATTGGCAGCACGGTTTAAGTAGTAGCATGAATGCTAATTCTAACAGAAAAGGGTTATGAACTACCTGTCGACTTGCACCCAATACAAGGTCAGGCAGCTATGAGCTCATGAAAACTTGATGTACCAGAAGGTGAATGACTGATGTGAGTGGGCTAGTAGAAGAAACTGCTGTAGCATGGTGGCACATTGAGAATGACACGGTGTCCTGAAACAGAAACGACTGTGATCCCATCTGTTTATAAAGTCTAACTGCTGAAGTTAAAACCTCCCTATGTAGGCAACATATTTCCTAGGAGATATTTTTTTTATATCCATAAACATTCAGATGTTACAAGTGCGAAGCATTTTCAGATTCTCCTTACATATGTGGTTAGCTATTTCTAAAAGGTTTCATTAAATATTTTTGACACGTTGAGCAACACTGAATGCTTGCACGTGGGGATTGTAGATGGGATAATCAGTTTTACCCAAGAGCAGATTCAAAATTTCTGAAAGTGATGATGTCCACAAAGACTTGCTTTAAAACTTTGTGGCTATGATAGTGATCAAATGGAAATATAATTTATGCTTGTTAAAATTCAGAATATCAAAGCAAGCCCTAAGTACTAAAACCCTGACAAAAGCTAATGCTGTTAATGTGAACATACTTTTAAATGATCTGTAAATGTATAGTCTGTCAAGCCTGCACTTTTATCATATCCTCCAACCATTTGAAACTCATGAAAACAAATCAGGTTTCTGTTTGTCTCTCTCTTTTTTAGCAGCTCTTTATAGCACTAAAGTATTTTTTCCTAGTTATATAGTTCGCTTAATTGCACCTTGAAAGTAAAAGATAACTACAATTAAAAAAAAAGGGAGGATGACTTTTATAAAACATTCTATTCCAGAAAGCAGTATTAAGGCAAAGAGAAATTAAATGAAGTAAAATTTATGCACTAGTATTTGCACACAGACCTGCACACACTAATGCTAGTGGACACTTGGGGTATGTACTTAAAATTATTAGCTTTTTATTTCTTTAGGAAATTTTAATACCATTGGCATGGCAGAATACTGTAAAGGTTTGGTAAAGTTTATTTTTTCTTAGCTAAGGAATGACTTTATGTTGAAATTAAGTTCCAACATGACTAAATTAGGTTCGATTAGAACTTGGAAAATTGGAGAAAAATCACAAAATTATCAATCCTCTCATCAGTTTGTAGATTTTTCTTCTAACGCACCAGCTATAATTGTCACAATAAATTACAATGATTCTTCTGTCTAAAACTGAGCATATTCCAATTTAACAAAAGAAAGTATTTTGAGTAGTTGCTAATGATAATTAGTTTGTGGGACAAAGTTCATACTTTTTAACTAAAGCAGCGATGATCAAAAAGAATTTTTGTGACCTTATTATGTGTTTGGTGCTAAGAATAAAATGCTGAACAAAGCGTCAGCTGTTATAGGAATTACAGTTTAGTTAGATATTAATCAAATAATATGAATAAAAGTTTAATTTAGACAGATGTTAACAAAATGATGGCATGACTTGTGTAATTATTAACTGAGTTACTTTCTAGAAAATGTTGTGGCAGGGGGCAGCAGGAATCATGATCCTACTAAAAAGTATAACTGAGAAAAATGACCTAGTTTGGAAGATCAGGGAAGGTGTCCAAAGTACATCGTAATTTAGCTACTATGTAAAGTAAAGGAAGGAGTTAATTAAACAAGTGGATGTACTAAAATAAACCTGCTCAAGAAGGAGCTAGTGTGTGCCAAAGCCCCATGTTGATGAAAGGAGCATCTTCCAGGAACGGAAGGAAAGCCAGTGTGGGGGAGAAAAAGGCACGAGATGATCCTGGAGAAGCTGGAAAGAACCAGACTGCGTAGGGCCTTGGCAGTCAGCTTAAGGACCTTGTTCTGTACCTAAAGTCCAGTGAGAAGCTATTGGAAAATGTTAGGAGTGTTAGAGCCATGCAATTCAATGTTAAACACAAACATGCATGGCTATAAAAGCGACTTCTTAAAGACATTGCTAAAGTGGACACCAGGGTGTAGAGTCAAACTGAGATAAGGCAGACTGAGATGTCCGAGATGAGGCTGGAGAGAAAAGTAGGGGTCAGAATATGCAAGCCATGCTGGTGTAAAGCTGTTAGGTGATCAAAAATAGTTATCAATGGAGGCACTGGTGGGACTGTTTTGGGGAAATTGTGAAACCAGAAGTCATATTAGAGTGGGCTGAATAGAGAATGAGAAGTAAAGATAAGAAAATAATTGCAGAAGTAATATATGAGAATCATAGGACATTTAGGAAGAATATTTTCACCAAAAAAAAAAATAAATAAGTGCTCCAAATTCTGACCCTTTTGTAGGAATTTTAAGTTGTATATAGTGTTTTCTATACAATACCAAAGTGCTATTGTATAACTTCTGATATTTTTGTAATAACATAACTAGGAGTTATATATGTATTGTGTCCATGTACAAGTATATAGTATTTTCCTATCAAATGTGAGTGGCAATGAACATTTTTGTACTCATGTATTTAAGCCTTTTTTTTTTTTTTAGTTTCCTTGGGATACATTCCAAGAAATGAAATTGCAATATTGTTTCTTTTTTAAATTTTATTACCAATTGTCATATGTCCTTCAGAAATTATTACAAATTTATTAATAGATAATCAACAGTAGTGTATTCTGATTGCCTAATTTTTCATATCCATGCTAATACTTGGTAATATTGTGAATTTCACTAATCTAAAAGGATATAATATTATTGCAACATTCTTTTAAATTTTATTTCTTGAATTAGAGCTATAACTGAATATTTTTCCTATATTTATGTGTCATGTTTGCTTGTTTTCTTTTAATGATGATTTCTGCTGACCCACTCAACCATGTCTTGACTTGGTGGCCTGACAGAAGCCACCTCGTTGGCCAGGTCGGCCACATGCTCACTGCTCATTTGGTGTTCCATGGTCAGAGGCTCTAACTCCAAGTATCTGTAGCATTCCATGTGTTCTGTTTTGTTTTGTTTTATTTTACTTTATGGTGCCTGATTCTCTGTTGCAGATAACTAGAAATAAATTGCTCCGTTATCAGGCATTGACTTTGAACAGCAAACAGTGGATCAGATGAAGATTGGCAAGTTATTAATATCTCTTGAATAAAAGAATAGAAAGTTTCCACATTAGACACTTGATCCACATACACCACAAAACAAAGAACCATCAGTAATTCTGCTTGGTCTTATTCTCCTAAATAATTCAATAGTTTATTTCCTTTTTTCTTCTTTGTGTTGTTCTTGATCTTCTACTTAATGTGGTCGTTGAGGGTTGAAATTTCCACAATACCAAAGTGCTATTGTATGACCTCTGATATTTTTGTAATAACATAACTGGAAGTTATTAATATATATGCATTGTGTCCATGTATAAGGTCATATTCATGGGGCCCTATGCTCATTAGTTTCCAGTTAATAGACTACGAGGATTTCTAAATGGATCAAAATTCCCATAAAACTTTTTAGTTCAAAAGTAAAATCTAGATGCATTCATCAAAGATGATGGGGAAAAAACCAAAAGCATCAATTGCTTTATGCATTTCTAAATTTAGTCAGTATATTTAATTTGAATTTGGTTCGATTGTCTACGGCCATACCACCCTGAACGCGCCCGATCTCGTCTGAATTTGGTTCGATTAATTGTCATTTTTCCTATCTTTAACTTTGATTTTTGGCATTATTTTACAGACACTGCCATCTAAGAAAAAATAACAGATAGTTTTGAAAATTTTATCAAAGATCAATGAAACGATTTATTTTACTCCTTTTAAACATGGAGAAAGATTTCTTCTGGTTGTACATTATGAATCACTTACAGGTACAATTTTATCTCAATAATAAAAACATTTTATTTTCAGACCATAAAACAATAAATAAAATGTATATTCTTCCGTGAATCAAATAATAATAGAACTAAATTTTATATTTCTAGGTTTTTTAGGTCTGGGTGGAGGGCAAACAGGTGGCTAGGCAGGTAGAGGAAGTGGCTAAAGGTGGAGAGCAGGAACCAACCAGCTTGCAGAAAAGAAACCACAGCGTCAGATATTTGTGGCTAGAGACGTTACCCCTGGGCAGAGCATGGGCCGTGAAGAGCTCCTAGTGACTTTAAGTGACCTGGGGCACTTTACCACCTAATTAGCATTATGGTTTTGACACCCTCCCCCCGCGCCCCCCGTAGGTTTTCGTGGAAGATTCTGGGAAGATGCATGCATAGAAAGAAAACTGTTACCTAACCCCAACCTGTCAATACCCAAAGGCGGGAAATGGCGACCCATCCCAGCCAGGAGTGAGGCAGGACAAACTAGTGTGCATATAAAAGACAGTGTGTGCTAAGACTCTGGGGTCTTCTCCATTTGAGGAGAATGACCCGTCTTTCCCTCCGAGACATGCTTTCACTTTGCAATAAATGCTGTGTGGGCGGCATTGCCTTGTATTAATATTTGTGATCACTCCATCATCAGCTCCACTCGTACCAGTACTCATTCCTGACACTGGGAACTGAGGACCAGGGAACATCAAGGCAGACCTAACAGGTTTGACATCTTGCTATTTCCACTTAAGAAAGTAAAGACCAATATTAAGTATTTATTAAATATACAAAATTCAGATCAAGCTGGGAGTGGTTCTATTTATACTTTAGCACTTACACACCTTCAAGTGAATCTATCATCAAAGTTAATTTATGAATTCTATAAATGAGAACAACTGTGGTTGAACTGGAAATGGAAGTCTGGAAACAATCTGGCTATGATCTTCTTGCTCTTCCATCATCTATTCTATTCTAAAGTGGCCACTCCTGAGGATATATCTAAAACCAAAAACAAACAAAAAACAAAAATAAAAAACCTACAAGTAAAACAAAAGCAAAAGGCTAAAAAAATAAAAGTAAAACCATATGAAAATTACTGTGTTAAGTCATAGGTAATGAGATAATGTTTGGACAGAGGTTGGATACAAAAGTAAATAAATTAAATTCTATAAGAAATGAAATATTTCCTGCTTTCAAACATATATTCCATATTAACAATGCATGAAATCCTAAATGGCGAAAGTTGAGAATGGAGTTATATTACGCAACTGAGATTTCAATCCTAGGATATAAAAATATTGTAAAATTATTAATTATGATATAAATAGTTTTTCTTTCTAATCTTATAGGTCAGTTCAGGTCCTTCAAGAGGCAGATGCCACGATGGAATTAGATGTGCAGGAGACTTGTTAGAAGAAATGCCTGTGGACAATAGAGTGGAAGGCAAGAACAAGCAGGAGAGGGAGATTTCAGACCATGATGCAGGAGTCATACCTGTAAGAGGAGAGTGGAAAGGAAGGAGGCTTAGGGGTTCAGACTATAGCTCAGCTTTGCAAAAATCTCAACCAGGGCCCAGAGCAAAGAACGTCAGTTAATGGAGTCCCTCATCAGACATTCATTGTCTGGGCCAGAAAAGTCTTGGCTTAACAGGAAAGTTGTGAAAGATGCAAACGTGCAGCAGGTAGAAGCTGTCTGCCACCTATCCTCTCCTGGAATTATCTTGAAGGGAGTTGAGCAGTGTACCTCTCTGGCCTCCTCACTTAATAAAGACAGGATTATCTAAAAGAGTAGTTCTGAAACACTTTGGTTCCAGGACCCCTCTACACTTAAAAAATGACTAAGAAACTCAAAGAGCTTTTGTTTATGGGGATTATATTTATCAATATTTGCCATTAGAAATTAAAACTCCAAATTTTAAAAATATGTATTTTTAATTGATTTTAAAATAATGAAAATACATTTATTATATTAACATAAATCATGTATTTCTATGAAAAATATTTTCCAAACAGAAAAAATAATCAGAAGATTATGATTGCTTTACTTTAAAAAACATTTCTGTCATGTTTGATTGTAGATGGCTAGATTCTCATATCAGCTTTTGCATATAACATATTGTAAAATGAAATTTTGGGTTTCATAATTGAAGAAAATCAAGGCTCATACAAATATATAAATTGGAAAAAGGAGGACTTCAGAGACTACATGAAAAGGTCTTTGGGAGGCCACTATGCACCCTTTAAGAAGAATTTATTAAAACGTTAAATACAATTCACACATTAACTATGGAAATATGTTTAATTTGTAAAAGTTATCTTTCAGGTAGAGTATGTGTCTGCTAAGAGTAAGACTGAACTAAAAAGTCACTGCTATTAGGAATTCTTTAATTCTTCTAGCTAAAATATTCCAATAAACACCTCCAGCACAATAGGTAAAATTATTTTGGCGTTAATTGTCTCTATCTGGCAGAAGTCCTATCTTTCTTTTTTTATTTTCCAAAGTACCTAATATAAAGCCTTGCATGTAATAGGATCTTGGTAGTTTTAAATAAACATTTAATATTGATGTATCTCTTACAAAGAATGATCATCAGACTAAGCATTATGTATTACAAGCTATATGCTATCTTAAAATAGCATGGTTTTTGTCGTTTTTTTCTTTCCCCCTTGGAAATAAAAGGTAAATAGGCATGCAGCATTTTATCAATGACCTGTGGAAAAAAGGTGTATTTATCAATGATATGTTATGTACTATCATTTTCTTTTCTTCAATGATAAGCTGTGACTTCTGATTTTATTGCTTAACTGTGTTGTAATTTCAACTATTAATAGCAATTTGATTTTTTCTGTACATTAATTATATGATACTACTTTATATACATAGCATTATGTGAATTGGTTTCTTTGGTATTTCCATTTTACTGAATAATTTATCACATAATATTACTCTGAATTAGCACTCTTTGAAGACAATTCTTTCAGAAAAATCAACACTTCCTCATAAAGATTACTATAGTTTGTTGAGAAAATGAGTATAGATGGAAAGATGATAATGCTCTATACTGATACTATCCAATAGAAGTATAATGTGAGCTACATATATTATTTTAAATATTCTGTAAGCCACTTCAAAGTAAAGGAAATTAATTTTAATAATACATTTTAATGGACCCAATATATCTAAAATATTATCATTTCAACATGTAATGAATATAAAAATATTAATGAGCTGTTAAATTATTTTTTATTATACTATGTGTATATTTTATCTTATAACACATCTCAATTTGTACATGACATTTTCATAGGAAAGACTGACATGTATACTTAGACTTCATCAAATTTAAAATTGAAAAAGTAGATTCATATACTGAAGTTGCTCTACAGATTTTTAAAAGTTTTCCAGCCCCTGAACTGAATAGAGGATTAGTTTTAAATTTTAAATCCATATTATTTAATTAAATTACATTAAAAAAATCAATTCTCAATCACTTCAGCTACATGTATTTAATGGCTACTGAACTGGACAGTACAGTTCAATGACACAAAAGATAATTTCAGTGTTTATAGATTAAATGTGTTTAATGGCATGTGAATCAAGTATTGTCATTGGCATGGAGCCAGTAACTTGTCCAAATTTTGTAATATATTTAAATACTTTAAGAAACATATTGTTACCATTTCTCAACATTTGATATAACGTCCTTGAGTAAAAATATTTTCTTTTTTATCTGGGAAAGATTTTCCCCTTAAGCAAGTTCATTTCCCCTTGAGCAAATGAGAGAGGAAGAGAATGACAACTTTTCTAACCCTGTCAATGGGATTATAGGTGGTCAGTGGATCTGGATGACATATTTTCTAAAGGCCCATCCAGTGTGAATTTCATAAATTCTAGAAGCGTTTGATGGTTGGTAAAAAATGCTGGTGTAGTAAGGGACCCAGATTATAAGTCTTATTATCCTATGATCTTAATTTTAAGTCTTATTATCTTAATGTTTAATGAGTGTGCAGTTGTTTCATTTGTATGATGTTGTAAAGTGTAACTACTCTTAGAAAATTTGAAACTGAATGTAATTTATAACACTTTCTTCTGAAAATATTGTTTCCTAATGTTACTTTTAATGATTCCACTGTTTATAGTAGGTAGATAGATAACTGCTAATGTGTAGATATATACATCATGTGCTCTAGAGCTACATGATCCAATATGGTAACCACTAGCTACATGTGTTTATTGAACTCTTGAAATGTGGTTTATCTGAATTCAGAAGTACTGAAAGGATAAAATACACACTGGATTCCGTTGAGTAGGTATGAAAACAAGAAATGCAAACTATCTCATTAACAATTTTTATTGATTGAACATTGGATTGATAATGTATTGGAAATACAGGCTTTACTATAAAATATATTACTAAAATTAACTTCACCTGATTATTTTTACATCTTAATATGTGGCTACTAGAAAATTTAAAATTATTTGTGACCCATATTATATTTCTGTTGTTCTGGAGGGTTAAAATAAACTTGAATATTCAGTGAATACATCCTATTTCTAAAATATTAGACTGTACTTATCACATATATAGGCAAGACATGATTCCATTCTGTATGTAATAAAGCTTAAACACTTTCTGAAGGCTAATGTGAACTTCTACTTTTGTATCGATCACAGACGTGTCTTCAAGTTAAGATCCATGCCATTATGCCAAATGTAACATACATGACATAAAACAAACCCAATAAATGAGAAGCAAGTGCTTACCCTTTAGGATAATTAGTGTAATTTCCTTTAGTCTGCTTCTGGATACTATGATATATTTTGTGTTTTCAGTTGATAATACAGAAAATGATGACATGAATATGATTCATAATCTATGGAATTACATTCAAATATCAGCATTGTAAAAGAAATAAAATATGTGTTCTTAGAATCTGAGCCAGAAAGCAATTTAAAAGTTTCTAATTGTCCTCATCTTTTTAAAGCTTCTGCAGTTTTTTTCCTACTTTTCATTATACTAAGCAGTGTTGTGAGGACACAGATTTTAAGCCGTGATAGCATTTTTGAAAAGCAAAACCAAAAGAATGTCTATATTAATTCAAGGTATTATTATGAATGTGACTAGTATCTCATTAGAATGTTAACATTAAGGAATCTTAGCATTCACAGAGTAATGTAATCTCTATTTCAAGTGATGAGAAAGAAGAGACATCATTTTTTTTGTTTTTACACAAATAGGAAGAATTAACTATATGCTAAGCATTGCCCTCTGGTGACAAATTATTATCCTTGACTTCAAGGAAATTATAGTTTATTGGAGAAACAAAATGTAAGTTCAAAAATTCAGCATACTATGATAATCACTATTACATAGGGAAGACCAGGTTGCTACTGAATCACATAATAAACACAAAGGGAGCTGGCTTAATTGAGCCAGGGAGGGAGGGGAAAGGCTTGGTTAGGCTTCCTGCAGGAGAGGATGTCTTAAAAGACAGGAGTTAGCAGAGATGTGTATTTGGATCATGTCAATGTCTGTTAAGCTGGGAATGATGTGATTTGTGAAGAAATTAGTGTTTGAGTCCTACTGACCCTGGAGGACCTATGGGATCCTGGAGATGTGAGGAGAGTTTGGGGGTGCTTATTACCCCAAGGGAGCTTTTTAGTGATCACCCCAGAGTCAATATCATATGTTTTATATACCTACTCACACTGCAGGTATAGTGATTATAAATTGCCCCTTTGGCCTTTGCTTATTTTTTTTCTTCATTATTGTCATGCACACTAACTGAAACAGTATCTGTACCATTCTTTAGCATTGAGAATCCAAACCTGAATATACTTCCTCCATGATTCCTCCCAAGGCTAATCTAAGCATATTAGTGCTATACTTTTAACTCATATTCCTCTCATCTGAAATATACATTATGTATAATGACTGTAATTGACAGAGAACAGTTGTCATATTCATATATTTTACTTATTTAATCTTCCCAACCTTCCCATGACATATATACTGACAGAATTCCCATTTTACAGAAGAGAAAATTTAGAAATAGTAACAATCTCATGCTCATACAACTAGTAAGTGATGGAACTCTGAAAAATAAATTTTTACCCGCAGCCTGCTGGAAACCAAGAGCTGTATTTTGAGAATATTTGTCTAATTTCTGGTATCTTTTCTATTATTAGATTTTTCCATGGTATTAACTGAGGTAGGGGATAAAATGCAAAGGAAGTTTGGGAGTGATTATGAGACCTACCTGCTGCTTGTAGGTTGCTTAAGAAAGGAAAAATATGCAGGTACCTTTGAATGAATCAAATGGATGTTGCCTCATAGGTTCAGGGAAGAAATCAAGGATTAACATTCCTGCCATTGAGGTATATAATAGACATAAATGACTTCCCGTTGCCTATGACATTTGACCCATTTTGCGAGTACATTATTAGCTAATAGTAAAAAGTAAGGCAGAAATCATTTTAAGACAAATAAAATCAATATTGATGACTACTCCTACCAACTGTTTAAGAAAAATGTGTCAGTTATTCTGGTATAGCTGCTACTCATTTATTTTTCTTTATTTTTTCTTTCAAAATATTAGGGGGGTACAAATGTTTTAGGCTACATGGATCACTTTTGTAATGCTTGAGTCCCGGCTAAAGGTGTGCCCGTCACCCAAGTAGTGTTCATAGTACCTGTTAGGTAGGTTTTTGCGCCTCCCCTCATCCCACATCCCTGGTTGATTTCCACTGAGTTTTACTTCCCTCTGTGCACATATGTGCTCATCAGTTAGTTCCAGTTTAATAGTGAGTACATGTGGTGTTTTTTTTTCCATTCTTGTGATGCTTCACTTAGGAGAATGGTCTCTAGTTCCATCCAGACTGTTGAAAAGATATTAATTCATCTTTTTTCTGACTGAATAGTACTCCATGGTATACATATACCACATTTTATTAATCCACTCATGAATTGATGGGCACTTGGGTTGATTCCACATTTTTGCAATTGTGAATTGTGCTGCAACAAACATTCAAATGCAGGTGTCTTTTTGATGAAAAGTCTTTTTTTCCTTTGGGTAAATACCAATAGTGGGATTGCTGTATCAAATGGTAAGTTCTTTGAAGAATCTCCATACTGTTTTCCATAAAGGTTGTACTAAGTTGCAGTACCACCAACAGTGTCTAAGTGTCCCTTTCTCTGCATTCATGCTAGTATCCAAGCATCCGTTGTTTTTGTACTTTTTGATAAATGCCATTCTAACTGGGGTAAGGTGATATCTCATATATTATCATTTATAATAACTGGTCTGTTTGCATTTTAAATCTCTAGACATTATTCTGTAAACTGTGTTCAAGAACAATGGGAACTCTGACCAGTAATTTTTGATGGCCCATTGCAGAAAATGACTCAGTAATGCCTCCTGACCTGTTAGTCAATTTAGTTTATTTTTCAACCTCTTCCTCTCATAAGGCCAAAATGTATGTGATTTATGATAGCCACATCTTCCCATCTGAGCACTTTAATTTGAAGCCTTGAACTATCATTATATAGAATAGTCATGCCAAGCTTATCAAAATGTATTTCTGGAATGGACATCACATTCCAGCTCTGTATACAAGACTTGGCTGTTTGTACTGAATTTAACTACTTGTGTTTTCCAGTGTGGACACAGAAGCAGAAACCAAATTCTTATCTAAATTCATTGTACCAGAAATACAGTTTGAGAGAGGACACGGCCCTTATAATCTAGTGTGAAACATTGAGGCTGCAGATGAGGAAAGCAATCCCTGGAAATGTTCAGGTATTTTAAAGTTCTGCCATGAGATAATGACAGAAAAAATACTAGAACATAGTATCTTACTTTCTAGCACAAAGTTCTTTTCATTGATCATACATTGTTAAATAGACCATAATTATGGTCAAGCGTCTTTATGTGACCCCTGGTCACTGCAGGCTCAGGATGTGCACAAACACCATCTGAAGGCTTCAAGTTCTTCCCTTTCTGCACTGACACACAACACTTGTATCCTGGGTAACATGCTGGGTCCAAGTACTGAATGTTGTGTCGTTAGCCACATCTGTAGCAACAATCAGAGCTCCAGATATAAATGTAAGACCAAGTAGGAATTTCACTGTGTGCAAGACCTTAGGATTCTAGAGAAAGCTTCTACAAGATCTGACACTGCAGACCCACCTCCAGCTCTAGTCTCTTTGTCCAAAAAGGTCTTGAAAACCCCCATCCTAACTCCCATGCCTAGAATTTGCTTTAACCTAGGAGGACATATTAGATATCAGAAATCTAGTGAGTCATCAGATAAATTTTTTGCCTTGTAACTGTTTCATTTCCCATTTGGGTCTTTATTTTCTCGTAGCAAATAGGAATTACACTCTACACTCCCCTATCCCCTACTCTTGTGTTGGGAGAATATTTTGCTGAGCTCGCATCCCTCCTCTTCTTTTTGCTTATCTGAGACTCACTCCTACTCTGCACATTTCTGCCTGGAAATACAGTGCACAGTAATCTCTATATGAATATATGTATATAATTATATCAGGGAAGGTAGCTGAAGTCAACCCCAGTAATGCTAACAGTTATAGTAATTGTAATAGCCATAACCAAACTCATCACAATAATCACCAATTATTTGACAGTCCAAAGGTTTGTATGCTACACTATCATTCTTTATAAGGACCTAAGAACTGACAAATGCAAATTGGTGGTAATCTAGGATATCCGTTAGGATTAGGTTCAGCTACAGGCAAGTGTAAACTCAAGTTAGCAGTGACCTAAACACACAAGATTTTTTCTGGTATAATATCGTCAGAGATCAGCAATCCAGGGCTTTTATAACTGTCACAAAGTTATAAGAAACCCAAGAAATCCAAAATACCTGCTGGAGCTCCAACCACTATATCCAAACAGAATTTATATTAAATTTGCACAATATTTCCACTTCACCAGGAATTAGTCTTTTGGTCAAATCTATCTAAGCACTGTTAGGAATCCAAGTTGCCATATACTTGACTAATATTGGGGAATTTAAATAAGATAAAAGTAACAGAATCTTCCCTACTGTCTAAATCTTTTTTCATGACAGACGTGGAGATAAAGCATCACAAGGTCAGAATACGAAGATTTCAGCAGAAAGGTAAAAACTTTTTTCAGGAGAAAATATCTATAGTAAAACCATACATCTGCCAGCATAAAAGCTGCCCACTCTATCACTTTATTGTAGAGGTTTGCTCTTGAATTTTACAAGTAAGGATTAGTTAAACTTGAGCAAGTTGCTATAGCAATTTCAAATCAGTTATTACAATGTTTAAATTTTATATGTCATGACTTCTCCTTTCCTAATCTTGCATTTATTTCCATGATTGAGACATAAAATTCATAGAGGATATCATCTTTAAAGATGAAACATTAATATTTTCCTCACATATATGTGTCATCTGCCTTGTATCTAGAAAGTCCTCAAACTGGAAATACTCCATGATTACAGGTATCAATAAACCCCACATATAACATAGTATACACTGATGGAGACATGAGTTAGAAGGCATGCAGAAATGAGAAGTAGCTTAATTTAGATTTAACAGGGAAACCAAGAACCCATTCTGCCTTCTTCTTAGAGAGCAAGTTCCCATAATATTGTTGTATGTCCTTACATACTGCTTACTCATAAATGTACTGACCTTAGGCAGTGTTTCTCCGTACTTATTTCCTGTGTGGCTACATCAGAATTGTCATAGGGCTTTTGAAAATGTTGCCACCCAACCAGGTTCATTGCCCACTCACTGCCCAAGAGTAAGCAAATACACTGAGACAGCAGATGTTACAGTAGAGAAAGGGTTTAATTCCACAGAGTGCTAAGCAGGGAGACAGGAGGAATTCCTCAAATCCACGTACCCAAGAATTCAGGAGACAAGGTTTTTAAAGAAAGTTTGGTGGGCAAAGGATTAGGCAATCGGGGCAAAATCTTGTGCTGAATTTGTTGCTGGTTGGAGTCACAATTCCAATTGAGTCAGTTTCTTGGTATGGGCCACCGGTCTGTGTGCGGCACCCAATCCACTGGAATGTGGGACCTGGAAGATAGCTCAGAAACTGCCTTTAGGTTTCTAAAAGGTGATGTTATCTACAGAGAAAGTTAAGAATCTTTATGACCTCCAGCTATGTGACGCTAGAATAGCAATTATAGAGAAGATCATGGGAGGATGATGGCTAATTATTATTAATATCTTTAGCTAATCCTGTGCCTTTGCAGAGTTTTAGGACCTTACCACAATTCTTACCTTGCACCCCTTTATTGAACAGGGCAGTTTCAAAAACAGGTTCTTGAATCCCTAAACAGACTCACTAAATCCTAATGGGGTAGGGCAGGAGAGAACTAGATGTCTCTGTATTTTTAATCTGAAATTATTGGCAAGTAGATGTAAATCACAGAGCAAACGCTTGATAAATAGTAAAAATCTACAGATAGCTTATAGTTTGGAATTATAGATAAATATGAATAGCAATCTTAGTAACTTGACATGATTAGCTCAGTGTTGCAGTATTGATCAGACAAAGTAGAAAAATGGGTCAGGGTGCATTTGCTAATGTTTTTTTTATGAAAGCTCCATCAGATGTCTCCTCCCCCCTTATTTTGTCTTGGTGGTGGGTATATCATGCCCTTTTATTTTCATCTCTCAATAAATATATTTCTCTAATTCATCTTTATTTGTTAATGAAACATTTTCTATTGTCTAATATGACGCAGCATGGTAGTACCTTTATAGTTGAGTCTAAGATAGCTTTGAGAAATCACAAGAATATGTTATACTCATAGTTATATAAATTATGCAAATTTTCTCTATACTAGAAATCCAAAAATATGTGAAATAGGACAAAGTTTTTTTTAAAAAAAAACGAAGTGAATAATTGTCATTTTTTTCTAGACAATAGGTAAATATATTTGACTAGTATTTACAAGGTTAATCTTTCATTACAAATTAAAAATTAAAAAGAGTTTTTAAAAAATGTTATTCACCATTACATATGCATCTATCTCAATTCAGTTGCCACTCATTATGCTACCTAGTTGTGCTTCTGATCACAGAGACAATGCTTTGGAGGACAATGCTTTGGGTATTATTCAGTCAACAAATTTTACTGGGTTTTTATAATGAGCCAGGGGATTGTGCTATATTCTGAATATGCAAGATAGTAGGACATCGTTTAGTTGAATTAAAAAAAAATCCTAAATAACTATAAATCTGTTTTGGGATAATAAAGTAATAGTTAAAGTGCTGTGTGAGCAAGAACAACAAAAAGAAAAGAATAGCTGCATGAGAGCATTTAAAAAGCTAATAAGTGAGTGTAGTTTGGAAATTAAGTTGGAATTGATCAGGTAGAGCCAGGAACAAAGACATATACAAAACAAAGAGAACTGCAAGGAGCATAGTGTATTTTTTAAAAAATGGACTAGGAGTTTCTTTTGACTAGATCTTAAAGTCTAGTTTCTTTTGACTAGATCCTTAAGTGGAGGAGACCCACACTTCTGGACAAAATGGATTTACAGTGACAGAAATTATTTTCTAGCCTGATGAAATATAAAAAACAGACAAAATATATGAAGAAAAAGAAGTTCTTTGGGCGCTAGACATGAAAGGACAAAGGACACTGATGCCAGAGAGACATAAACAAATCTGGTGAGATCTGTGATTGCTGGGCTGGAGGAAGGAGGAACTTAGGCAGTACACTCTGGCTCCGTGAATAGAGGAGATGGAGCTGGGAGACTGGTGAGACCAAAGAGACCAGGGTTCTCAGCACAGAGTACCACAGAACAGAGAGCTGCATACTTAAAGAAATACTGAGACCTTCCCTTTGGGGATTCAGCACAGTACTATCACCATATGAATGTAAGGAAATGGTCTGAGGGTGGGGGAAAATAAATACCGTTTAGAGGTGTTTAGAGGTTACAATCTCTGGCACTCACACAGAACTGGGAATAGTACCTGTTCTCTCTAGCCAGAGTGGAAGCCTCATAATTCTTGGGGTGATGGGTAGAATAATCAATATTATATTGTTTAAGTTGTGTGGAAAATTAATCATAGATCAAAGTCTGTTCTGGCTATTGAAGTTTAAAGTAAGACTCAAAAGGATCAAATTGTTTCTAAGTAATTTGATCACATCCCAGAGCAAATGTCAAGAATATATATATATATATATATATATATATGAATAAAAAAAGTCCAGTGAACAAATAAGGTAAAATCAAAATTACTAGCATCCAATTAATAAAATAGGAGGTATACAAAGAAGAAGAAAAATATTATCTATGAGGAAGAGAAAAAAAATCAATTGATTGATACCTACCCGGAATTGACATAGATGATAGGATTAGTAGCAAAGACATTAACTCATTTGTAACTATTTCACATTTTGTAGAAGCTAGAGGAAAGAATGAACATGTTGAGTAGATCACCTTTCTGATCATGTAGCTGAAAGATTTGTGGCTCCCTGCTGCTGCCCACCAGCATAAGACAGTATGGCATTACATATTGCTATCCTGGGAAAACATCAAAATTCAAAGTTCAAAGCATGGTTTCTACTGAATGCATATGACTTTTGCACCATCTTAAAGCTGAAAACCCATTAAGTTGAAACGTTGTAAGTCGGGAACCATCTGCACTTAAAATATGTGTAGTTTATTGTATGTCATTTATACTTTAATACAGCTGTTTTTAAAAAGCTACAAGGGAAAGGGGGCTGGTGTGTGGAGAAAATCTAAATGTGTAGGCTGCAGAAAGATTGTGAATGCTGGGGAATGTTACCTTGATTCTTTGGGCCATTATATTTCAAAGTGGCAAGGCAAGTGGGCATAGCTATCTATGTAGGAATTCCATCCTTGTTTTAATTAGATCGACATTTCCTATGCATGTAGTGAGAAGATTTTCAATATGAAATTCTGCAGTTAAGAAGGCAATGTTGAAAATGATGACCTTGGAGATTGGGAGGAGCACAGCTAGCTATGAGAATGGTGGTAATCCATGTATTTCTCCATTTCTTTCTTTCTTCCTCTCCCAGATACACAATCCTTCACTAAAACAGCCAGGAAAAATGAATCACATGTTCTCTGTGATCCTATAACACTATTTATTATTCTTTTACAGGGAATTGATATTTTGATATATGTATTTGATCATTATGCCTAAGACTTCTGAGGACTTTTTTTGAGACAGAGTCTCACTCTGTCACCCCAGGTCGAGTGCAGAGACATCATCATAGCTCATTGCAACATCAAACTCCTGGGCTCAAGGCATCCTCCTGCCTCAGCCTCCTGAGTAGCTGGGACTACAGGTGCATACCATGATTCCAGGCAAATTTTTCTAAGTAGAGACTGGGTCTCACTCTTGCTCAGGCTGGCTTCGAACTCCTTAGCTGAAGTAATCCTCCTGCCTTGGATTCCCAGAGTGCTAGGATTACTTACAAGTGTGAGCCACCACACCTGGGCCCTAATTTTTTTCTTACTTTTGTTGGTGTCTACCAAAACTCTTACACAAAAGAGATGTTTTAATAATTCAAACACAGTTGTTCATCATCCTTGAAAAAGGATGATTATTACATTGTTAGAAATTCATCCTGACATATAAATTATATTACTCTTTCTTTAAGGAGCAGATATGAAGTATCTTAGAAAGGGGAAAAAGAAAGTATAAAGTTGAGTTATTTCTTTATCAAATTCTTCAAATTGTTAGGTAGATAGGATCTCTGACTTCTAGGGACAAGGGTGCCCTCCCTGCACTGGTGCTGTCTAGAGCAATTGCTCCACCTGGGAAGAAGGATAAGGGCGGGCACTCCATTGTGGTGTTGCTCCACCCTTAATCCTATCCTCAACAACTGCTACACTTGGGGGAGGGTATGCTTTATCAATCTGGTAATTCCCCCCTGAGGCATGATAGGATTTAGAAAGTGACCTAGAGTAAGGGTAATTATTATGCCACTGGCTTGAATCTGCATTGTGATTCACCCCCTAGGTGGGCTTTCAGAGAGGGTTTATATATATATATATATATATATATATATATATACACACACACACACACACACACACACACACACACACCCCCAGTTGGAAATTTGAGGACACCTGTTGTTCATTTGCTAACATCCTATACTTCCTGAGTACCCTCCCCTGGACTGGGCTAATAAAAGGAAACGATCTGAGTCAGTGAGTGAGTCAGTCTGTCTCTTTCTACTCCAGGAGACAGATCTGTTTTATTCTACAATAAAGAGCTGCTTGTGTGAAACTGCTTCCTGTCTGCGGTTGCTCCATCGTATTGGCCCTGCTGGTGATTTTTCCAAGCAAGGAGACGGAGGACCAGGATAATAGCCTGGACTTGGCACTCTGGTGTGTCTGGTCATTCTTTGGCCAAGAGCACACTAAGAACCCAGGGCAGACTGCCAGCCTGACATTTTTGGTGTTGTGACTCAGATTTCTCTGTTTAGGTAAACCAGTCTGCTTTTTTCCATGAAAATGCTCTGACTTGGATAACTCTGCCTAGGAGGTGGTGCCTTCCTTATCGTGGCTGGCCACGCAATTGCAAGTGTCTTGGTCCTCTGACTCCTTGCTTGGAAAAATCTCCAGCAGGATCAATACGATGGCATAACCCCAGGCAGGAAGCAGTTTCACAGGAGCAGCTCTTATTGTAGAATAAAACAGTTCTGTCTCTGGGAGTAGAGAGAGACACTGACCCACTCTTCCCACATACTGTCTCCGATTGTTTCCTTTTATTATCCCAATCCAGGGGAGGGCTCCCAGGAGGTGTGGGATGTTATCAAATGATCAATGGGTGTCCTCAAAATTCCATCTGCGTATGTATATGAGCACCCTCTCTGAAAGCCCACCTAGGGGGTGAATCACAATGCATATTCAAGCCAGTGGCATAATAATTACCCTTAGGTTACTCTAGGTCACTTTCTAAATCCTATCATGCCTCAGCTGGGGAACTCCGAGATTGGTAAAGCATGCCCTCCTTCCCCAGGTGTACCAGTTGTTGAGAATAGGATTAAGGGTGGAGCAACACCAAAATGGAGTGCCCACCCTTATCCTTCTTCACAAGTGGAGCAATTGCTTGCAACAGCACTAAAGCAGAGCACCCTTGTCCCTAGAAGAGCCAGAGGTCCTAACTATCTAACTAACAAAATGTCTATTTTTAAATATTTTCAATTTCATAGACTGTATTGGAGAAAGAGGGAGAGAGATTTATATTTTGCACTCCACTTCCCAGTATATTAACAAATTTAACACTCACAACAGTCTTTTAAGCTATCCCTTGTTAGCTTTCCTTCAAGGATAACTAATTTGAAACTTTAAGGCATTATGTATAATTTCCACAGATCAGAAAGGCAGAAAAACAGACTAGGTTGGGATATGAATCCATGTATCCACAATTTATGCTTTATTCTAGATCAATATTTGTAAAACTTGGTTTCCTGGGTCATTACTAACTAGATAATTACAATGAGTTTCATGCAATAAAGGTTGCACTTTCAAATTACTTTGGGGGAAGAAAAGCTGAATAGTAAATTGGATGTTTGCATATTAAAGTCTCAGCTCAATCCTGAAGAAAAAGAAATTTGCTTAAACTTTTAAAACACAGCACTCCATAAACTTACTTGGTAACAGAGACCTGTATAAGACATCATTTGATATAGCATGGATTATAAGTTTTCTATACAGCACACAATTTGAGGAACATTGACATTGTAGCATTTCAGCATGTACTATTTGCAAATCATCTATTTATAAACAGTTGGATATTTAATATTTCAATTAACAGGGTGATAGGTATTAAATATCTGTAGGTGAAGCTCAAAATTTAATTTTAAAAAGTAAAACTTTTCAAAATTTTGGCAAATGTGCCCCACTCATTAATTCTTAAACTAGGAGGAAAAAGAAATCACAAAAGAAATGAAATAATGTCTTTTGTATCAACTTGGATGGAACTGGAGACCATTATCCTAAGTGCCATATCTCAGGAATGGAAAAACAAACACCACATGTGTTCTCTAATAATTGGGAACTAAATGACGGACACACGGGAACAAAGAGATGTAAAGGTCATTGGAATCCAAGAAGCGGGGAGGGTGAGCGGGGGTGAGGGGTAAAAACTTACCTATTGGGTACAATGAACACTATGCTGGTGATGGGTATACTAAAAGCCCCAACTTACGCATTGTACATGGTATCCATGTAATAAAAACATTTTTACCCCCTTAATATTTTGAAAAAAAAAATCATGGACCACAGGCAAGATAACATTTCAAGTAAAAATATTACCCCTTAAAAATTTTCAACACTGTTACATTGGGGATTAAATTTCTAACACGTGAACTTTGGGGGACACATTCAAGCCATAGCACCCAAGAAGGGCTCAAAGAGAGATTCCTTTTATGATGGGAAGATTCAAGGTATTAACAGAGAAAGGGTCGAGGAGATAGACAAAGATGAAAGATATAGAAACCAAAAAATAACTAAAAAGATTAATAAAACAAGCTCTTGTAAGATCAAGAATGAATTAAACATAACTGGCAGGTAAACCCATACATAGAGAATATACATCAACTTTTGAGAGTTATTTTGCACTATAAAACAAGAAGCTCAATATTGACCCACAATTCTACTATTGATAATTTTATTCTATAAAATTCTAAAAAATTCTAAAGTAATCCAAAGAATAGAGATTTTTGCACAAATAACTTTTTCACATTATTATTTTTAACAATTTCCAGGTGTCTTTTGATAAGAATAGGAATGTTCAACTATTTTTATACATTGTTAATAGTATAATTTATTAACATTTAAGTATTACCAAATAATCAACATTTTAGAAACCTTAAAAATAAATTATAATCTAAACAGAGATATAATATTATTCTAATTTTTTTATTTTTATTTTTTTAAAAATTTTTGAGACAGGGTTTTGCTGGAGTGCAGTGATGTGCTCACAGCTCAGTGCAGCCTGGAACTCCTAGGCTAAGGCAATTCTCCTGTCTCAGCCCCCTGAATAGCTGGGACTACACGTGGGTGCCACAATACCTGGCTAATTATTATTCTAATTTAAAACGTATTTCTGCATTTATATTGAAATCATTTTTAAAAGGGCCATCACTCTGGATCTAAATCTAATTTAAATTATAATACTTAATAATATTAGATGTTTATCTCATATCTAATAATTATTATGTTAGCATTCTAATATTCCAATGTTAGAATTAGAATTAGAATTAGAATTCTAATATTAATTCTTACTTATGTCTTTCCAAGCTCATCCTAACAATGCAACTATAATTTATTAAATTATCCTCAGCCTAAGAATTCAGTAATCCAAACAGACTTAAAAAACTGCCACCTCAAATCAGTCAAAGTTACAGGATCTAGGTTATCTACTAACTTATTTTATATTAGAACATACTATATTCCAGTTGCATTTATTCATAAGCTATTCAGGCTGAGTTCCTTGGTCATTAGGTCAATAGTTTTACTTCTTTGTTGCCTTTTATGTAAATTTTATTTTCATGTTTGAAATTCCATGTTTTACTCCATTTTTTTTTTAACGATTTACATAGCCCAAAGTACCTAATCCATTGTTCTGTCAATATGATATATGGTTTTGGTGTGTTGGCATAATTGAAAACTTATATATGTTTTTATCATTGTCTTATTATAGTTAACAGGGTCATCTGGAGAGTTGACATACATGGAGATGAAGGATACAATCTACATCGTTAGGGCTTTTTTTAAGCCACATGGCTAATTCATCATTTGGAACATGAAGTTGATCATTCTCCCCTAATTTTAATGCTAATATCGTTGTGGATCCTGGCTAATTATTGTTTTATTTATTTCACACAGTAAACTTCATCTGAGGTAATGCTTAATCCCCATGATACCATGGAAGAAAATTTTAGGTAGAAGAAGAAAAGCTCCTTAGACAGGAAGGAGTAATATTTTTGTACCTGTAATAACACCATAATGACAATCACTTACTGTATGTACTAACTAATCAAAAATAATGATTATTTATTGTGAAAAAAAACAGAAAAACTATTGTATTTCAATTTTAGACTTATTTCTCTATTTTCTTAATTTTGAATAAAGTATTGTAGGAAATTGACTGACTAGATTTGACTTTGTTTTTGTCTTAATGAGTAAATGTTGTGATCAATTCTTTAAGACCATAAAATCGTAGTGTTGGCAAATGCCATGCCTATGCAAATTCTCCAGAAATCTTTTTTCTAATAATAATTACAGTTTCTATGTACTAAGTACCTATTATGTGCCAAGCACTGTGGATAGACTATCTAATTAATTTTTCTGACAATCCCATGAAAAAGTATTCCTACATTGTGGATGAGAAAACTAAAGATAAGCGAGGTTAAGTAATTTGATAAAGGTCATTCAGCTAATAAGTGCCAAAGCCAGTATTTGAAGTCAGGAATGTTGGAATCCAAAGTCAGTGTGTTCTCCCATTGTAGTTTTCTGCTTCTGTGTGGTGAAACTAATCCAAAGAGTGGTAGGAAGAGGATATGAAGGAGATGAATATTTTAGCTTTGGGGATTCTTAGAGGCTAGAATGAGTGATGGTTGTATTAAAAGCCCGACCTCACCACTATGCTATATATTCATGTAACAAAACTGCACTTGTACCCCTTAAATTCATACAAATAAAAAAATTAAAAATTAAAAAATAAATAGTTCCTAAAGTGGTGGTGGCTCACATCTGTAAGCCCAGCACTCTGGGAAGCCGAGGTGGAAGGATAGCTTGAGGTCAAGAGTTCAAGACCAGCCTGAGCAATAGCGAGACCTCCATCTCTACTAAAAATAGAAAAAATTAGCTGGGCATGGTGGCACGCGCCTGTAGTTCCAGCTCCTCGGGCAGGAAAGGCTGAGGCATCACTTGAGCCCAGGAGTTTGAGGTTGCAGTGAGCTATGATGATACCACTGTACTCTAGCTGGGATGACAGAGCAAGACTTTGTCTCAAAAAAAAAAAAAAAAGAAATTATATAGTCTTTAAATGTTGAATTAAAACATATATTTATATTATGAAATATGTACATGATTATGAGGAAATAATTATATGCTGACTTGAAATCTATGTTGAATTTTTAAATGTAGAGAAATACGTTAAACCAATCATTTAAATATTTGCAGTTAAGTCCTGGTGTTTACTTGATTATATACCCTGCTTTGCTTGGACAAAACTAGATATCTCACAATGCCACACGGGTGCTTAATGTTTTACTAGTCTATAAGAAACTGATTTTTTTAAGACAGTGTTGCAGAATTTTAGTACACTTTATGATCATAGATTTGCCTGAGATTCAGGAACCTTTTTCAGTTTTCTCACTTTCTTTTTCAGTGTAACAAGATTTCATAAAAAGCATATACTTACAAAGTGTTGATTATATCAAGTTGGGTGAAATGAGTAACACCTTGGATGACAGTATCATATTAGAATTCAGAATACTTCAAAAATTTGGAAAAGGAGCCATAAACAAACAGGATAAAATGGTGTTTGCTGATGAATAAATAAAGGCAAGTAAAATAAGCTGAAAATGAAATATGATTAGTTACAAGTGCCTTTACAGCAGGAAAAAAACCCTTCAAGTTGTTTCAAGTTGCCACTAATGTAAATGAGGCTGCTTTGAACTTGTGTGCAGATATTTTGCACATTAACAAGGGCATTAGTGGGGTGGTGAAGGTAGTGTCCTTGCAATCTCAGTTACTTTGGCAATGCTGACATCCTCTCGGCCCCTGGTGATGATCATACTAGCATCAACAAAGGACCCTTTACCAGACAAAATTCCATGGGAACACAATTCAGTAGACTGTCATAACTTCTCTCCATATTAGCAAACGGAATTTGAAAGTATTTTTCCATGACTCTAACCTTGGTGGCTGAAATAAAAGGTCAGCAACAGAATGCTCTCTTTTGCCATCATATTAATATAAGTGATAGTGATAATATTAATATTGCTAATAGTAGCTAACATTTATTGCGTGCTTACTATGTCTTGGTGTTTTTAAGCATAATCTTATTTATGCCCCATAACAGTACTTTATGTTGTCAGCACCATTTTACAAAAGTGGACACCGAAGTTAGAGAAATTAATCTGGTAAGAGTGACAGTCACGATTCAACACAGGTGTGTTTGGGCTACAGAACTTACACTTTAAACCTTTCCTCCTGCCACGGCCTTCTCTGGCAGCTTCCCAAATCCATTCGCTTTGGGTTATCTGGTTTCCTTCCATTGAGATCCTTTGGACTTTGGGGCTTTTTGATATTTCCAAGAGAATACTCTCTAGTGCCTTATACTGACACCCAGTTCTTTGGGTACATTCTGCTGGCCAGTAGTGACTTTTGTGATTGGACTATCTGCGTCTGTGTACAATTGAATGAAAGCTTCCCCTTTACCCTGTTAGATTGAGTGTTTTTATCCTCCCCGCAGGCTCGAGGAGAGAAGCTATCCCTTCTGCCTTGGGAATTTCCTTCCTCTTTATTTGTTCTCCTTCATCCTGATGCTACCTCACCTTGATCATAAAAATGCAATTTACCAGTCCCTTGCTACCAATGTATATTATCTTTCCTCCTGGAATGATTTATATTAACTGAGAAAAACTGTAGGCCTAGGGAATCAAAGAACCCAAGGATTACATGGAAAAAAAATTTCTCCTTAGAGATTTAGGAAATGGTAACACTGGTGTAAATTAAATGTAAGCTCAAAAGGAAAAACTTCAGAGGGCAAATAAATGAATATCTTAAGACACGTGGATGGTGATGGCTGCCTGATTCTATTTCCATTGAGAATATACAGACATCACAAGCTAAAATTAATTAGTTTAATAGATGCTTATCATGTGCCAAGCATTTGTCTGAATTCTAGGGATGCAAAGAAAAAAGCCCCTGACCTCACAGAGTCTTGGAGAATATAACCTTAATAAGGACTAATTAGATTAAAGAGTGACAATTACTATAGTAATAGCTAATGATAAAAATACAGTGTTTAAAACTGTTTACAGTGATATGTAGAATTTAGAGTAAGAAACCAATACAGGGATTCATAATAATTGAAATGTTTTGAAAGTTCCAACTTTAGCTCAGTTTTATCTTTCTGCGTGACTCCATTAGTACAAATGACTCTAGAGTTCCATATGGATAAAACTAAAACATCTCCAACGATCTCTAAGACTCTAAGACTGCTTATCCTTTCATTAGCAAAAGAGGTTCTGAAAAACTAGTAGAATTTCTCTCTCCCCTTTCCTCCATGTTATGTACTACACTTATTAGGCCATCCTTGATTTTGTCATTACAGGAAGCGTCTTTCCCCTTGTGAATAAGCTTATGGCATCCAATTTATTAATGTATCAGTAGCTCTGAGCTTTTGTCAGAGCTTCAGCCATTAGCTCCACTTGTATCTTCTACATATTCAATAGCTGTCTCCCACAAACTGAGAATGTTCAAAACTGGATTAATAGCTTCTCTGTCCCCAAACCTATTTGATCATCCGTTTTCTCATTCCCAACATCCAGTCAAAAACAGCTCTTGTTTGTTTTTGTCAAACAGGCATTGATTCTGCCTACCTCACTCATCTACCATGGCTAACACTTTACTCTAGATCTCCAGCCCTATCTATAATATAATAGTTTGCTCATAGATCTCACTTTTTCCATGGCTAAAGAAAACTTGTTTGAAAAATCAAACTTGATCAAGTACATTTTCCTATGTAAACATCTTGAATGATTTTTCATTGCTTTTAGGTTGAGGTAATAGACATATTTCATGGACCACAAATTTTGTGTGATCTGATGCATTTCTACATCTTTGGATATATCTAGTGTCATTGTCCCTCTTGGTTTTTTTGCTCTGGCCTCATTGATTTTCTTTCAATTTCTTGAACATATAATTGTTGTTAATTTATTTTCCTGGCTCTTCAAACGTGCTTTCTCTCTGAAACTTTTTCCTGTCCATCGCACTCCTTTTCACCTATGAATTTCTATTCAACTCTCAGTTCTCAATTTAGATGTCACTTCCCCAAGAAACTCTTCACTGATACTCATAGCTCTTATTATGATTTCATTCCTGTTCATGCATTTAAAAATATTTATCAACTGCCACCTATGTTCCAGGTGCTGTTTATTTCTTAATGGTTGTCATGAAGACACAGCAACTAAAGGAACTAGAACAATACCTTACCTATAATAAATGCCAAATAAATATTTGTAGGGTGGATATCTGAGAAGTTAACTGGGCAAAGAAGAAAAATATGAGCATTTCATGAAAGGATAATAGTGTAAGTAAATCACATACACATGTATAAGTAAGGATGTACAACTAATTGTGTGGTTCAATATGATAATGCATCCAGTGGTCAAAACTCTATGATTCTATTAAACATGAGTCATAGTTTTCTTTCAGCACATCATAATTTTCAACCTAAATATCTTCTGAAAGCCAGGTATGTGTTTTAAAGAAAATGAAGTTTGTCTTATTCATGGCTGGGAGATTTGCATGTACTATATGATTGACAGAGAAAGAAATATTATGTTGAACAATTTTATGGCAGACATGCCCAAGGCAATTCAGATGAGAGAATTAATAACGATGTAGGCAAAAGAAATTCCTTATTAAAACTTTGTTAACTTTGAGTATAATTCATTAAGGATTATATCATTATAAAAATCCATCATGCCAATGGGGACTTCCATGGCCTTGCTTAGTAAATTTTGCATGACTTTTATGCGCTGAAATTGTGTAAAGTTAAACTTATTTGTTCCCTCAAATGTTCGATATTTTATGGAGCACCAAAATAACTAGTAAAGTCTATAACTATTTTGACTACTTCAGGTGTTTTAACATTTTAGAGAAAAATAATAAAATCATGCTCAAAGTTCTTTACAAAACCTTTTTTCTGGCAATAAAACTAATATAGTGCATTAGGAATTTTGGAAAATAAACGCAACCTTTTGATTTTGATTGTAGTTTATCCTATATCTTAATATGGATGTGTTTCTTCACAGTTGACATCTTACTAAATGTAACAAATATGAATTTTACATTCACATGAACTCAAGTGTGAAATAATTGTAGCTTTCTTTATTTCTTTATAATAGACTTTCACTTCTAACTCTGGCTTCTGTTCTGCCTAATGACAAAAAATTTAATGTAGTTATTTAACATTTATACTTGATATCTTTTGGGTAAGCTGAGTCAATGTAGGGTTCTTTTTTTTTTTTTTTTTTTTTCTCATTAGGCTAACATCTAACTTCCTTCGTCCTCCAAACTATCTGGGCATTGTTTGGAACAGATGAGTGGTTCATAACCTCCCTTGGTAATTGATAAGATATAAGTTCTTCTGTCTCAGGTCTTGTTTCATGGCAAAGGCCCTTTTAAATTTGCAATATCTCACAATCATACCCATGCAATTTTAAACTAAATGGGAAAACAATACATTGCTTCTCCCAATTGAAGGGACTCTCCATGAGATGGCCCCTGGTACATAAAAATGGTACCCTAGTAAGCCCTGTCTACTGTACTCTGTCTTATTATGGTAATATGGAGATGTTGCTAGTAATCAATGTCCTCTTTTAACTCCAGGTGGAATATGCCACATGTAGACAATATCCTCAGGTGTTCTGCCCCCTAGAGTTCTAGACTGAATTGCCAGCTACCTTTCTACTTCTTGGTCACAAAACTTAAAAATTTTGGCCACTCCACTTTGAATAGATATCTTCCATGTGGAGTCACACTGATAATTCTAGCTATATATCTTTGCATATTCTCATGGTTTTGCCTCATTCTATCACTCTAGAGCTTTTCTCCTAGCTCAAGAAAACTTGATCAAGTTTGAGATGAGGAACTAATGTTTTTCCAACACTTCAAATTTGCATTTGGCTTCCTCCAAATTTTAGCTGCATTCAGTTTCAAAATACTCATGATAGCAATTCAAAAATTTCAGTTATCAAAACTCATTAATTCTGCTATGTCTCTAAAGATTACATTATCTTTTGAGTCACTGAATGCTTCAAATTCAATGAAAGAATAAGGTCAAAAGATGGTGGTAATGATGCTACAATGAGGTCACTATAGTTGAAACAAAAATACAGTTAATACATTCAGCATATATCAAATGTATATAGAATTTTGCATATGTTTTTACTCAGTTGGCATTATAATATGAAATATCCCTCCTTACACACACTGGTGAGATAATATTTTTCAAATGGTAATTGAATCAGGGATCTCTTTTGCACCACTTTCAATGCCTTCTGCCTCACATTTCAGGTTTGTAAGGGCTCTGATGGACTTTGCACAAGAGAAAACTGATGTTGCTTTACATTAGGGTTTCACCTTGTGCCCCCCCATCCTTAGGTTGCCTATTAATGGTAATGAGAGACCCCACTTAGCACCTGTGCTAGGAGTGGCCCTAGGACCACACTGCGGCAAGAGTGCTCATCAATCTGATGGCAATAAGGACTTAATTACTGGTGGTCAATGACGTTGTGCTAAGTCCTGACATGGAGTATCATCATAATTACTATGCCTATTGCCTGACATTAATTATGATGAGTTGCAGGCGACAGGTGAAGCATTGTGATAGGCAACAGTGTAACACATTTTTATTTCTTTTCATGCCTTTGATATCTTGTCAAAATGTAATATTTTAATAGCTTATGACAACTCAACATTCTTATTTCCTTCCTTAGATTTTTGCAATAGTAGTTGTTTCACGTTTTGTAATGTGCCTAGATTTAAGCTATAAAATTTGTCTCTCAGTGGGATACAGCTGCTGTTTATTCTGCTAAGATTTTTTTTATTATTAGTTTTCTTCTTTGAACATTTTTAAAACTATTTTTTAAGGTTGGTTTCCTACGGTCGCCACAGTTTCTGCTTGGCATAATGGTTAGCCAAGGATTTGAACAGAGGATATGCTCAAATACCTCAGGCCACTAGGGCTCCCGCCCTCTGCTGATCTTTTGTGGGTAGTTCTCTTGTCTATCTCAGCTTTGATTTTTCTCTGGGTTTTCTCTGGTCTCCCCTGCATATGTGCATAATTTTTCAGTTTGACAGAGATGTGTGGAAAGCTTATCCTGCCCTTCTGATGTTCCGTCATATTTATGATCTCCCCATTTATTTTTCACCCTGAGACCAAAATAACAGGCTTTCTGAGCAGAGACATTTTTATTTGCTACCAAGTTCATGACTTACAATGACAATGACATCAAGTTTTCACCCTCCTCCCAAAATCCTCTGTCGGCAAAGTTGTTGGTTTTCCCAGTCAACATTAAAGTGAGAAAAACTGCTGTTCTCACCAATCCACCTAGAGGAATTGAGGGTGAAGGGGAGTTCAGGAGCTTCAGTCATGAAGGCCACAGACCACAGCTGTTCTTACCTAAATATATACACACACACATATATATATATAATATATATATTAAAAATATGTATATTTTTATGAATAAACATTCCACAATTTGTTGTTTACCTTTGTTGAATCTCTAGAGCCCCAAAATAGCTGTTTAACACAATTTTATCCAGTTTTAGTCTTGATTTTTTTGAGAGACATTTTGCTGACCTGTGGATTCTGCCATTTCAAGAAATCAAAACTCCTCAATGACTTTTACTTTACCCTATATTGAGAAAATAAAAGAACTTAACTGTTAAGTGGAAAGAAATTAATTTATGCTTCAATTAAAACACAGCTTCCAAGATTCTTAAAAGTAATGTAAACAGAAAAAATGTAGGAAGATAAATATCATCTTAACTCCCTGACAGCTTTATTTCATTTACATTATGATATTTTACTGATGCATTCATTGCCAACAGAAATTTACTTATTACATTTCCTCTAAAACACTTTGCTAATCTTGAACCCATGGAGTGAGTGTAGCAATGAGACTGGTGGGAGAGCAACCTTCTTATGGTTCCAATTCACAGAAGAAATGTCTGAAAACAAAGATATGTTGACCATTTTTAATGGCTCAGTAGTATTCCATAGTATACTATTCCACATTTTATTAATCCACTCATGTATTGATGAGCACTTGGGTTGATTCCACATCTTTTTGCAAATTGTGCTGCAATAAACATTCAAGTACATGTGTCTTTTTGATAAAATTACTTTTTTTCCTTTGATAACAACTTGGTTGGAACTGGAGATAATTCTTGTTAGTGAAGTATTGCAAGAATGGAAAAACAAACACCACATGTACTCATTATTAAATTGGAACTAATTGATCAACACCCATGTGTACACATGGCAGTAAAACTCAATGGAAACCAAACAGATGGGAGAGAGGAGGAGGGGACAGGTAAATTCACACCTATGGGTATAATGAATGCTACGTGGGAGATGGTTACACTTATGACTTTGACTCAAACGTCACGAAAGCAAATCATGGAACCAAAATGATTGTACCCCCATAATATTCTGAAATAAAAATTAAAAAAAAACAGACATATTGCGATTGTCAAAGAACAAAATTTCAACAAATTTAGTTTTAGAGATCCAATTAGCTTTTATCAATGACTCATGAAACGGGCAGCATCAGTGTAAAAATTAGCAAGATTTCTGCTGTGTGTGGCCAAACTTTTGGTTTTTGTAAGGTTGCTTGAACAGGGACAAGGAAATAGCATAGTGCAAAGAGCAGATTGATTAACATCATGTTACTTCTGGTTACTTTCTTTGTACGGATTAAAGCAGTGGGGACTTCCTTATCATGCCAGCTAATGTTGACTGGACTCCTTTGGATTGGTTGCTGTGAATTTCTTTGGTTTCTATGCTTACTTTAATTACAGGGCATCTAGCACAAGTGAGTCCATTCTGATTTGGTCTGGTCTATTGGGGTCTAGAGCAGGAACTCAGTTCAAAACAATGGTCTCCTATACATTTTATTTGACAAGGTCTATGAATCAGGTAGGTCCTCATAGTCACTGTGGGAGAAGTGGTAAACCAAAATGCAAAATGACAGAAGTTAAATATAAAACAGAAGAGTAGGAAAGACATAGTACATGAAAATGCAAGTAGAAGTGAATTGTACAGATCCATTTTAATAGAAGCTTGCTTCTGGAAATGCTGTTTATTTAAGTGAAATAGAATATGCTCCCACAATTTTAATTAGCCTTAAAGTCAGACTCTTGTTGAACATTTGCAACCCTAAACACAGAGTAGATTAGGCACAACTGTGGCACATTGGAGCAAATATGCATTTTCTAGTAAATCAAGCTGAGTCTAAAAAACAGCCAAATTTTTCTTTCAATGATTTCCTTGGTGTATGTCTGCTTCCCTTTAATGCATATACACAACTGTAATTTGTGCCTCACCAATTCAAGATTTTAGTGTTATATATAAAATACTAAAATAGAGAAATACAGAAACCATAACTTCCTATCTATTTGTGCTCATAATAGGCATCTGAAGGTTAACCAGCTTAAATATAAATTTCTCGATTTAATACATTGTGACATGTGTTACATTTAAATAAGTTATTTTCTACAGTTTCAGGGTTTAGGAAAAAGTGCAAGCATCAAGCATACTTTGTTCCAAACACAGAGGAGAGACATTCATATTTTATAAGGTAAGTACAGGCAATATTACTGATAAAATTTGAGATGTAAATTCTTATAATAATCATGTGAGAAACTTGCACAATTTTTATGAAGTTTTAGGATTACCTAAGTAAAAAGGTTGGCTGTCATTTATCCTGATTTCCAGGAGGGTAGCAGTGAACTTGACAAGGGTTTGCTCTCGTTTTTATCATTCTGAGTACATTCTTGCATTTATGACCTCCACTCTGATTTTTTTTTTTTTTTTTTTTTTTTTTTTTGGTCGATTGGCTTCCTATGAGTCAGACTCCACGGGGCTAGAGTACAGTTAATCCCTTTTATGTTGTCAATCAACTCCCAATTTGATGTCTTTTCATAAGTGTTAAATGCTTAAGGAAATCACTTAAAGGTCAAAAACAATACCATTCTGAAATGCAATTGAAAGTGTGTCCTTCCCATTCACTTGTGTCAAGTGGCCTCTCTGGAAGACTTGTTTTCTACTGGGACTACAAAATTATTCAATTTGAAAGATGACTTTAAATTTCTACAGTATTCCTTTTCCCTTAAAGGTAACATCTAGAAAGTTTTCTTTTTTAGAAATGAATGAAGCACCCCTTCAATAGAGGTGCTGGCAAATTTTCTCACCTGTCTCCTGAGAGGCAGGAAGTATGAGAAATAAATGCACACTTGGCCTCCATCTTCATGTTCTTCACTCCCTGTCTTTATTATTTTTCTTAAGGAGACTAAATAAATTGAAAAGTAAATATAGTAATCACTCAGAGTCACTTATGACAAGGACTCAAGGAACACAGGAAAAAACAAGCACATTCAACTGATGAGATTGTTTTTGTTTATGTCAGTTTTGTGCCAGTGTTTTGATAGTCCTTTCACTCTGTTGACTAAGACACCTCTAACAAAGTTAAATAAAAAGAGATTTTAAAGTAATAAAAGAGAGAGAGAGAGATTTATTTCCCCAAATGGCAGGATCTTTCTCTATTTTAAAATGTTTAAAACTTGAAAATAAAAATGTACAATATATAAATTGCTTATATGTAAGTCACTTGACCTCTAAGATTGTCCCGAGGTACTAATTGGAAATATGTAGTGTTTCTGTCCTCTGGGGAAAAAGGTCTGTGCTAAATACCAATGAATAAAATAGTGAGTTTGTGGTAGGCAGTATTTATATCTACTGTGTTTACTAAGTATCTATCATCATGGTTTGCCAGTAGTAACTGTGCAGTGAATTAATAAATAATTGAATATTTGGTTTCTTATATGGCTAATAATCCAATTAACATGACCTTTTTTCTCACAAAACATCACAAAATGAATTTAAAATGATTTAGACAATTGTAAACCTTCAAGAATTACAAGAATGAGAAATGAAAAAAAAAAATGACTTAAAGGTTGTCACGGTCCTGTCCATGGCTGGACTTTGAAGTGTTGCCCAGTTCTCGGCCTCCTGGCTTGGAGGAATCTCAAGCCTTGGCCAGTGTGACAGAGAGAGATGACAGACACTCAGCAAGTATGCATGAAAAATGTATTGCCAGTAAAGTTTAAGGGTACAAAGCGAAAGATGTTTCCTAAGGTGAAACAGGTCTGTCGCTGTGAATGGAGAAGACTCTAATTAACTCTAGAATTCCTCTTTTTATATGCGAGTAGTTTACATTGTTGATACAAAGGTTAGTTATAATTACTTATGACTATATGTCATGGGTTTTGGGGTCTGAATTTTCCAGATATGGACATAACATAAAGGTTATATTCCGGTCATTCCTTTCTCCTGTATGTACAATGAGGAAAGTCACCATTTATGTTGTTTTCTATTTTCTGATTGGTGGTCACTCTTCCATGGTCTAATCACCCCATTCTTTTAGATAGAAATAACCGTTTCCCCTGTTTTTCTGTAACTATTTCCTCCTTATTATTTTTCTTCAACTGTTTTCTCCTTCTTGTTTTTTCTGCCCCTATCATTCCATTACCTCTCACTTGTTTTTCTGTCCCTAAAAAGGTTACTACAAAATATTGAAAGCTGGGGAAAGTAGATGGTTGAGTGTTAACTAGAAGAGAGAAAAATTTGAACCCTAAGTCTGAGGAATGAGGTGGAGCAGAAAATTCGATACTGATCAGTCTGCTTTGCACTACAGAACCCTGGAGAGGTGGAGTAAAGGGTGAGACCAAAAGCTGGAAAATAATATTTGGAAATTCATTTAAAAACAGTAATATATGTTTGTAATCTTACTATGCTTTGGCCAATGAGATGCAAGCACAAGTGATATGTGTGGTTACTGAGTTGTGCCCTTAAAGAGAAGATACATGACCCCTACTTCTCTTTTTCTCCTGTTTGTTAGCAAGAGTAGATATGGTGAAATACCCTGATCCATGAAGCCACCGAATAAATCCAGCATGAAAAAGAAGTAAACATCTATATTCTATTTAGGTTTCTATCACTGCACTGAAACCTATACTAATTAATATACCATGAATAAAAACTGGATATAGAATATATACAGCATATTTGAAGATAGTAAAAATATTATTTTAAAGACTAGATCAGATTATTCATATTGGAGAGTAATGGAAAAACAGGATATCTAGGTAGATTGAGATCATATCCATGAATATCTTAAATTCAAAACAAACATGTGAATTTGATGTACTAAGGAATCAGGAGCTACAGATGTTTCATAAATAGCACAGGGAAATGATAGAAATTATATATATTAGGAAGAATAATCCTTCAGTCATATGTTATTTTTGATATATTATTAGATGAGAAGAAAGTTTAAAGTAAGAAAGTTCAGAGGATCTTGAAATTTAGCGACCTGAATTATGGTACACTCATTTCAGTGGATATTATTGTGCATCAGTGGTATACTGGGCACTAGTTTTATCACTTCTGGAACTAAATTGACAAGCTAAGAAAGCAAGATGATATGGAAGGGAGCTTATCAATATTCTTTAGATATTTGTTTGAGGTAAATGTGGGAATTTGAAATATGATTATATTGTGAAAAGTTGAAAAAATAAAATTGAATTTTTAATAAGAGCAAAAGTCAGAGATGTTAAACAGATGTTAATAACTTCATGGCAGCAGCAATTTGAGAAAATTTTTAGGGATTAAAGGTAGAATAAATTTTTTCAGAGGGGAGTGAAGAGGAATTAGCTTTCCATCAGTTCTGCTCCTCAATCCCAACCTTTCTGACACTAAATCAAAAGAAGTTAAAGGGCATCAAATTACTTCCCAGCATGCACCTAAATTAAATCTTGCCACTCCTATGCCCTGAGTATTTTGCATCTGAAGAAGAGAGATGGATGGCAAGATTTAGTAAGCTGCTGAATATGACTGGTAGAACTATATGACTGTTGTGGTCGTGGGTACCAACCCACCATTGCCTCAAAATCCACCATCAGAGCTCTAAGTATTAAAGGACTTTTTTCTTTTATTAATGACTCTATAAAAAAAATTTTGTAGGTTAGGAAAATGAGTTGGATAAAGTGAAAAACAGTATAGCTTATGATTAATATTTCTTATATGGCTAGTACAAGAATGTATGCATGATGTATGGATAATTAAGTAATAATGTATTGGCTAGCAGAAATTTATCTTTAATAATAAAAATACTATTGTACTTGTTTGTTTAATTAAGGCAATAATTTTATAGGAACTACCAGTATATGTTATCTCCTCTTATATAAATAAATACCAACAAGTACTTGCATATTATAGAATTTTCTCCATTGTGTCATCTACTTAAAATGCTCTGGACTTGACTTCAGGCATTTGTGAGTGTAAAGTATTTATCATTTTTCATTTATCTAGCTAGAATTTTCTCTTTAAGAATCATTTTGTTGAAATTAAAATACTTGCTTTATTTCACTATAGAGAATTAAAAATACCTTCAGTTTATTCTTCTATGTACTTAGATTTTATACATATTATTTACCTATATAGTAATGATTAATACATGATAGACATACCATTTACATGCAATAAACACATATATATTATATATAGGATGTTATCAATATGGATTAAATGTTCTGACTATATTACATGCCACATAAATTAAAAGCCTCAGATAATATGATTAGCTTTAGATCCATATCAACAATTTCATGTAGATAAATTATGATGAGTAAAACAGCTATGTTTGAAAAGAAAGTTTTATAATGATGTTATTAGAAAGAAAGGATAAAAGATTTTAGGCACAAAAACATCAACAACACATTTTATCCAATATATAATATGTGTCTACATAATAATTATATTTTTCCTTTGGAAATAGTTCTTTCAGTAGGAAGTATTTTAAAAAAATATGAGAAAGTTTTAAATAGATATTATTTATATGATACTTAGTTAAGATTCTATAGTTAATTATGCTATTCACAATATCAATAATTAAAGAGAAATATAGAAGAATGAGAGCCAATACATTCTTCAGTTCAGATGGAAGACAAAGATGTTGATTCCTTTTTCTGCTCAATTTATTCCTTCAGAAAGCATTTATTTTCCATTAGAAAAATAAATTACTATATTTGCCATAAAAATCAAGTATATGAAGACAATCATTAATACAATTTTGAGAATGCAATTAAAATTTAACATTTGTAATTCTTTTCATTACAAAGTAAAGTTTTGCTATAGTGATATAATTGCAACTGAGCTAATGGTGTATTTCTTAATTCAGTAGGTTTTCCCTTGAACCCATTAGTTTTCTGAAATTAAACATACAGTGTTTTAGAAGACAAGGTTTCCTTTTCCCAAACTGAGCCCAACATGAATATTGCGAGTTAATCATTCAGTAAACAAATATTTATTGAACATCTTCTAAGTGTTGAATAAGCAATACTAGTATAAGAGACTCAGTTGCTGGCCTCAGGAATTTATATATCTTTTAAATAATCTAATAAGATAATGACAGTACTAACAAGTACAGATATATGCTAATAAGACAAAATCTAATTTGAGGAAGGATTAATTGATTAGCTGCTCTAAAAGAACAATTAGAAATATCCTGAGATAGGGATGGCCCCACTTGGTGTGTTTAAGCACAGAAAAGCCATTGTGTTCAGAACATAGTGAATAGGAGGTAGGCGAGAGAGTAGAGGAAGATGTTTGCAGATGGGTCAGGGAAAACTCATGTAGGTAGGACTTACAGGAAGTAATAAAAGCTTTGAATTTTATTTTAAACATAAAGAGAATCTGCTGGAGAATTTTAAACTGCACAGCCATATGATAGGATTTGATGTGTAGAAAAAGCAGATAGACTAGCTGGTGGCAAGAATGGACCAAGGGAAAGCAGTGTCTTGACCCAGGCAGTGGTAAGAATAAAATTTATGATATATTTTGTCAGCAAATTTTTCGGGTCATGTGATGAATGTGTAGTAGGAGGGGAAGGGCAGAATAACAGTCTGATGGGCAAATGATGATGTCACTTATTGAAATATTCAAAGGTCTCAGGAGATAGAAGATGGAATATAGTCGAGGGGAAATAAGAGTGATTAGTTTCTTATGCATCTTATTAAGTCCAAAATGGCTAGTTAGTTATCACACTGGAAATGTTAAAATGGTAGGCCTAAATTATAAAGAATAATATCATTGATTACTAAAAATGGAGCAAGGGGTAGTAATTAATTAGGAGTAGTGGTTGCTGCCCCTAAACCAATTGCATTTTGCTCAGAAAATGTAATCAGTGAAGCTTTGCCCTGAAAGTCTCATGAGACTTTCTGAACATTTTACTTAGTTCTAAAACAAAAAGCCTCAAGGCATTTCATATATGTACTCCGCTTGTGAATGAAAATTGTACTCACCTCTAAGTGTATTGAATGACCAACATAGCATCCCCAAAGACACGGAACATAATATAAGTGGTGAAACCAGATAATAAAGTTGTGAGCCACGTTCCGTACAAACCAATAGTCCAAGAAATTAAATAACTCTCCTTGGTCTTAGGGAAATGCTGGCAAATTATCAGAGGAATACGAAGCATATTTAGAATATTTATTCTTGTTATGGAAATCCTTGGTGATTTTTCAAAGTTGTCCTCAAAAAATTGTAGAGATGAATAAAATATTGGCAAAACTATTATAAATATTTATATTTGGAATTAAAAATCAGAAGCCACAATTCCACTTTTACAAAATGTGAATGATGGTAGAAGTATTTTAAAAATAAAATAACAACAAATGTCCTCTAATTCTCTCCCAACCCCCAAAAAACAATTTTACAGAAAATAATTACAGAAATTAATCATAGAAGGGTAGAGCTGAGAGCCGGGCGTGGCTCATGCCTGTAGTCCCAGCAACGCAGGAGGCTGAGGAAGGAGGATTGCTTGAGCCCAGGAGTTCGAGGCTACAGTGAATTATAATAGCACCACTGTCCTCTAGCCTGGGCGACAAAGTGAGATTCTGTCTCTTAAAAAATAAAATAAAATAAATAAATAAATGTAGAGCTGATATGTTTCCATCATCTCTGGAAATTTACCATGTAATTAAAAATGATTTCAACATATTTAATTCATGTAATAGCTTATATAAAGAGGAAATTTTAAAAATGGCATGCTTTCTTAATAAATGTAATTAAGCTAAAGGATATCTTGAACTCTAAAAGTGTAAGTAGTTTAGATCACTTTAAAGTAAGAAAGTGTTCTTAATGCCCACTTGTATATGCCTTTTGTTGAGATGTTTCTCCTTAAATTTCAAATTGTGAAATTATTTATTTATAGCTTTTCCCGGTAAATCTCAGTTTTCTCCAGGACATGACATTCTATGAGGTTTGTTGTTTTCCAGCACAAGTAGATAAAATGCTTAATGAGTTCATTACCAACACTAACAGATAATCACACTCACAGTAAACAATGTCTTAAGGTTAAAGTCAGATGATAGCATGAAAATTTTAGAGAAGCTTTTTCTGTTTGCTTTACAACTCTTGCCTATTATTTTATATTTTCTAGAAGTTTTAACAAAGATGGTGTGTGAGTTACCTATGTGAGTTACTGAAGTAAACATTTTTTTATGATTTGATACAACAATCTTTCTTACAGTGTAGCTGTTAGTTTTGTGTTTACCATTTTTATGCCATTGTGACTCAATATATCTCTTATTTCATCACTCCCTTGGTGCCGCAGTTTATTTTTCAAGTTAAATAAAAACACTCACAAAGAAACAAAGAAAGTGCTGTAATCTTCTGACCCTCATGCTGACAATTCCATATATTTTGAAGTAAATAAAGATATGGAATCAGGATTATGAAACAAGTATGCACTTCAGAGAGATGTTTCATAAATTTATTGCTTGACTGTGTTGTGCAGCTGCCATAGTTTTTGATAGACAAGGACATATATCTGGAAAATGAAACAAAGATAGTGGCTCCCTGTAATTCGAAGATAATAACTACTAGAAGATACAATTGTTCAGCAAATGTGAGATTATTGGTTTCCTAGGGATTTATTAATTTGATGTATTTTAATCCTTGCCTGCTGTAAAGGAAGAATATTGTCACTTAGATGATGGGGTCTCAGTCATTTTGTAAAGCATTCTGATCATCTTTTTCATTTATATCTAAAATGCATCTGGCAGTTGGAAAAAGGCCCCTGCTGCACAGCAGTCAGTCACCTACAATGACTTTAAGAGCCCATGTCCGGGCTTCAAATGTCACCACATTGCCATCTTACTGTGAGTGACTGAAATTTACTTCACATTGTTAGTGGTGCTGAAAATTGCCACGGTTTTCTACAGCTTATAATGTATTGTCTAAACCAAAAACATTTCCCAGATTGAATTGACCTTTTAGAAAACAGCACTTTCATCCTCAAAATGCAGGACTATTGCAATATTTTATTTAAAAAGGTTATTTATTTATAAAACTTGGAGAAAGGGTAAGGAATTAGAACTGAGTATTTCTCTCCATATAATGCTTTGCTGTCAAAAAATAGAAAACAAAGACCACTGATTACTTAACCACCCAAATGCTGCATTGAAGAGTGCATTGGAAAAACCACATCTTTCCTATACCAATAGAAAAAAGCAATATAAGGAGTGAATGCCTTTTTTATTCTGTTTTTAATGTGTGTCATTTTGATACCAAAGAAAGAGTGGAACATCATCAAGTCTGTTGGGCCACTCTAAACAAAACACAAGTCTTAAAAAAAACTTTTCCACACAGTTCTTTCTCAGCATCTTTGCACGCATGTCAGGTATGTGTATATGTGTTTGTGTGATTAAAGGCATAAATTTAAAAAAAGCATTTAGGAAGAAATCTTAAGCATGTTTATCAAAAAACAATTCTTTCACTAGGCAGAAATACAAGTTAAAAAACAAAAGTTTGGTTAACCAAGTAATTTAAATGAACTTGACTGTACATGGTTGTATCACCAGTACGGTTCATGAGAATAGAAGAAAACATACAACAAATGATCTTGAAGCAGAGAGCCAACTTGGAAAAATATAGTCAATTTGAAAAGTTTCTCATATTCTCTTATTTTTTTTTTCTTCTCCTTTTTTCCCCTCTCTGTTGTTGGCCATGGTAAGAGAATAAATAGAATGTCATGAGTCAAATATTTCAGATAACAAAATTTCAAAGGAATTTTTAAAATATTTGAAAGCACTAAATGTTAAAATTCAGTAAAATTCTCAAATGACTTTTAATATTCAAAAGACATTTTGAGAAGATCTAAGCACTTTAGGATCATTGTTATACACATAATTACCATAGAATCATTATGGTGCTAAAATTGCATTTCATTTTATTAAACTTTTCATTTTAATTTTTCTTAAAAGAAGAAAATACTCCTGCCTTAGCCTTTAAATCACACTGGGTTTGGGCCCATGACCTAGAGTGTCATGAATGCATTTGTGTCATTATGAGAACTCTGGGTGTTATCCCTGTAGAAGCCCAGGTTGTTAGGTCTGGGTGGAGGGTAAACAGGTGACAAGGCAGGTAGAGTATGTGACTAAAGGTGGAGAGCAGGAACCAATCAGAAAGCGGAAAAGAAACCACAATATCAGATATTTGTGGCTAGAGACTTTTCCCTGGATGGAGCATGCCCAGTGAGGAGCTCCTAGTGACCTTAACTGACCTGAGGCACGTTACCATCTAATTAGCATTATTTTGACCGCCCCCCTAGGTTTTTTGTGAAGGATTCTGGAAAGATACATGTAGAACGGAAACTATTATATAATCCCAACCTGTTATGTAACTGTTATATAACCCCAGTCTGTCAATCACCCAAAGATGCAAAATGGCAACCAATCCCACCCAGGAGAGAGATGGGACAAACTAGTGAGCATATAAAAGATAGTGCATGCTATGACTTTGGGGGTCTTTGCCACTCTCAAGAATGATCCGTCTCTCACTCTGAGATGTACTTTCCCTTTGCAATAAATTCTATGTGTGTGGGATTGCTTTGTATTTGTGATCACTCCACCATCGGCTTGACTGGGTACCCGTACTCATTCCTGACACTGGGAACCAAGGACCAGGCAACATCAAGGCAGACCTAACAAGGTATCTCTCCATTTGGTTTTATTCCAGCATAGAGATAAAATTTGATAATGGTGAGGCTGATGACAATAATTATGTTTGTGATTTCAGTAAATATTTTATAAAAGAACTTATTAAAGTCAAGGTAATATTGATAGTTTAGGTAAAACAGACAATAATAAATAGCTAATAGAAATGATAAAATTGCTACTTATAATTCTGTTTTGTTCAATTTTTATCACTTGTTGAAAATTACTATATTTTTTTCTGTTTTAAGATCCACTTTTTGTCTCTTTTATGTAGCCTGTTCCACTAGAGTATTTTTGCATAAGACTTGTTTCAATCATCCTGCTTGCAGTGGTTTGTTTTTTGAATTTGAGACTTGCATCAAATCTGAAAAAATCTTAGGCATTATCACCTCAAGTGTTTCCTTTTCTCAATTCTCTCATCAGCCTCTTTTTGATATCTTTGGAAAAGACAGGCATTGGTGGTTGTTTCGTTATATACTTCATGTCTTTTAACTACCTACCGTTCTGTATCTTTTTTGCTGTTGTTCCTATGCTGGATGTGGATGATTTCTTCAGATCTAACTTTCATGTTGATTTCTCCCCAGAGCTTTTAAAATCTTTTGCAGAGTTTTAAGTTCAATAATTATATTTTAAAATCTAAAAGCCCTAGTCTATTCTTATTCAAATAGCTCTGCTTAGTTTTTGGGGTTTTTTGTTTGTTTTTTTTTTTTTTTTTTTTTGCTACAGAGTCTCCCTCAGTTGCCCATGCTGCTAGAGTGCCGTGGCATCAGCCTAACTCACAGCAACCTCAAACTCCTGGGCTCAAGCGATCCTCCTGCCTCAGCCTCCTGAGTAGAGTAGCTGGGACTACAGGCACATGTCACCACATCTGGCTAATTTTTTTCTATTTTTAGTTGCCCGGCTAATTCTTTTTCTGTTTTTAAGTAGAGACAGGATCTTGCTCTTGCTCAGGCTGGTCTCCAACTCCTGACCTCAAGTGATCCTCCTGCCTCGTCCTCCCAGAGTGCTAGGATCACAGGCATGAGCCACCCTGCCCAGCCTCTACCTAGTTTTCATTTTATAAATCTGTTCATATACACAAAAGTATAAGCGGAACAAAATAAATGTTAACCGTTACCTCACACTGTACACCAAAACCAATTCCTAATGGATTGCATATGTGTGTATATATATATATATATATCTGCATATACATATATGAAACAGAAAAGAATAAGGCTTTTAGAAGAAATTAAGAGAATGTCTAATAATCTTGAGTTAGGCAAAAAATTATTGAACAGGACACAAAAATTCTAATCTTAAAAGTTAAATCACTGGATAATGTTAAATCAGAACACCTATTTATAAAATGTCACAAAATGGAAGAAGATTACATAGTAAACAAATGAAAATCAGTAAAAAAGGATGGCAGCACAACAGAAAAGACTTTAATAAACATTTCACTGACAATGATAATCAAATGATCCATTAACATATACTCAACATTGTCATTCATCAGGAATGACATGTACATATTATGTCATAATATGAGCTTTCTAAAAAATGTTTACTCATCTTTTAATTTTTCTATATATATATGTTCTTCCAGTTTTTTATGATCTTTTGCTGAAAAGGTAGATTAGTTTTGTAATTTTTAAACTTTTATTTCCCCCTGGAATTGACTTTTTTTTTTTTAAATTGTGTGGTGCAAGGTTGGGAGCTGATTTCAATTTTCTCATGTGCACAAGCAATTGTCCTAGTATTATTTCATCTTTTATTATAAACATGCAATGTCCAAAGATTTGTGAACAAAATTATATATATATACACATATATATATGGGGGGTAAATTTGAGATTTTCTATAATTGCACTATTACCAATGTATATGAATAACTACACATTCATATTAAATTTTTATATTTGGAAAGCCATAACTTCTCCCTATTCTATTTTCTCAGAAGGCTCTGTTATTTTTTAGTTCTTAGTTCTTTCATTTAAATTCTAAAATCAGCTTATCAAGTTTTAAAAAATCCTTTCTTTTAGATTTTTAAAATTAGTATTATGTAGGTACTCTGTTTATCTCAAGTAAAGTTTTTGGCCTCTGTGTCTAATTTTCCTGATTTTGATAAAGGCATGCCAGGTTTTCATTGTTGTATTTTTTCTATCCTTTAACTTTCTTTATATTCTGTGTGTATTTCTTATAAGCAAAATAAGCTGAATTGATTCATTTCTGTTTCCCATCTTTCTTTAAAAATCATGATGTATTTTCCAATATATTTTTACAATTCTCTATAAGGTTTTATACTTTAAAAATAATTATCATATGTGTGTGTGTGTGTATGTGTGTGTAAGGTTATATTTTCTAACTGATTGTTGCAGATGTTTAGAAATACAATTCAATTGATCTTGGTATACTGATTTTTAAAACCCAGTGACCTTACTACTGTTATTATTTTACTTATATTTTGAGCTTTTTTGGCATATTTTATGAACGAAATCATGCCATCTGAAAAACATGATATTTGAGTTTCTTTCTTTTCAATTCCCTAGGCCAGTTTATAACTTCAAGGAACCTGATGCTGAAGTCAGATGCAAAAATACTAAAGACCTCAGAATGGGTAAGTTGGTTATTCAAATAATTGAAGAAAGGTCACACAGTAGACGGTATTAAAAAATTTGGTTGTTCATCCACAACATATAGCCTTAAATTTTCCCTTAATATAAGGAACTGAATAAAAACACATTTGTAAAAGTTTTAATAAAATAAAGAATATGTTTTAATTAAAATATACTGGAAAATATTTATTGTTTTATCAAGATAGGTCTCAGAGTCCTAGGTGGTTAGATTTTTATGGGAAAAATAACACAGTTTAAATATTATACAATATATAATGCAGGGAAGAATTCTAACAGGCAAACAGATATATATAAAATGTATCTGTTCCTACTAATCAATAAAAAGAAGACAGTAATCTAAGAGGACAAAATTTGGAAAAAAGATGAAGAATCAATGCAAAAATAATTGTACAAATGGCAATTATAGTTATTAAAGTTGTACAAATTCACTAGTAAAGAGAAAATTAGAATTTCTTAATGAAATATCATTATTCACCCATCAGACTAGCAAATATTAAAATTATTGATTAGTTTTAGAGAGGATGTTGGAAATTTAGTCTCATACAAAATTATACCAGTGTGCAGTGTTGCAATTTTTGAGGCCATATTACAATACCTATCTAAATTTAATAGGGCATATCATTTGAGACAGCACTGTCACTTTTGACATGTCTCCTACAGAAATATCCACATGCACAAAAAATTCTTGTACTAACAGGTTTGTTGCAGCACCAAGTGATTACAATGGTATGTGCATGCTATTTAATACTACGTAACCATTACAAAATAAGTAAGTGGATTTATGAAATTGACTTAAAATATCTCTGAAATATATTGCCAAAATACATCAGGATGTATTTTACATCCGTAGAGTGGAATACTACTCAGCAATAGAGAGGAATGAACTATTCATGTTCTCCACAACATGCATGAATCTTATAATTGTGGCTGAGTGAAAGAAGCAAGACAAAAAAGAGCACATATCATATGATGCACTTATATAAATGTCCAGAAATGTTAATTAACCTATAATGAAAGAAGATAGATTAGTGGTCCTCTGGGGAAGTGGGTGGTGGGAGAGAAAACTTCAAGGGAAGAGGGAAAATTTTGAGGCTGGTGGAAATCTTTATTATTTTGATTATGGCGTGTACATACTGAATAAATTGTACTCAGTAAATGTGCGTGGTTGGTATACTTTAACTGTACCTTAGTAAGAATGAAAATCAAAAATGCCTTGAGAAACCTAACAGTTTAGGATGTTTAAATTTAGGTCCTTTCCTGGACCCATTCCAGGAGAGGAAACTTCATCATGTAGGAAGACTAGACCAAGGTATCTACTTTGTTTGGAAAATTGCATCATGGATCATATATAGCCTATGGTTAACTAAAACTATAGCTGACCATTGGAAGACCTGACATCATCTGACGAAATGCATAATCAGACCTTGGTGGTAGGAGAGTTAGTTTTTCACAGCCACACAGAGGGATTATCATTCATTTATCATTGTAGGAAAGCATGAATGAGGTCTTAACTGGTTACAAATAACTCTTGGTCAGAATAGGAATAGGTGATATTAGTAATCCTGTTATCAGATTGCATGGAAATGGTCAAACTATAAAATAGCTCACATCAAAGAAATAATTGAATTTAATTATTATTTGATGAGGCTTCTAAATTTGCTAGATTCATTTACTAGCTGTAGATCAAGACTTTATAACATTATCATTATTCAAACTCTTTTGTGGCTTCCAAACTTTTTAAAAGCAATAGACCCTTTAATCAAGCAAAATCTCACTCAAAACACTGACCTCAATCACCACCATTGCTGTAGATAAAAGCAGAATGTTATAACCATATATTATTTTGTGTCTACCTTTTTAATCTTAAAATGAGTAGGAATAATGTAACTAGAGAATAACGACCACAAGATTTGCCACATAGGGTTTGTAGATGATTGTTGCTGATATATCAGCCTCAGCATCTGTTCCTGTACCTTATTTGGATGACAGAGTTTTCAGAAATTCCAGGTTCATATAGATAAGCAGTTTCAAATAATATTTTTTAAATCAGTTCCCATTGAAAACTGAGTATGCTGTCCAATTAAAGTGATCTTGAAGCTTGAGATGATGGTAACAAATGTTTGCCTCTAAGTTGGAACACTAATATCTAACAACTGATTTTATTCCTTACCAAAAATTCAGGCAAGAAGCACCAAACGTTTAAAATAAGTGTTAAAATTATCTAATATGAAAATGTCACAACTCAATGTGTTGTGTGTTTACTTGCTATTGCACAACTTTTACTCCTTGATAGGCACACATAAAGTAGACATAACTGAGCTTGCCTGACATTTCACAATGGTGGACACGCAAAAATCAAAATCAAAACTGAAGAAAAAAATGGAGTCAGAACAAGAATGACAAACTCAATAACCAGCAAAACAATACAAGAAGTTCAAATTTACTAATCCAGATGGCAGGAACACTGTGGTGGGCAGAATTCTAAAATGACCTCCAGTGATCCATAACTTCAATTAATCCCCTCTCCTTTTTGTATGGGTAGAGTCTTTAAATTACTTTTGATGAATAGAATATGGCAAAGGTGATGGGCTATAACTGTCATGATTATATTAAATTGTGTGGCAAAGGTGAAGGTATTTTGCAGATGCAATTAAAGCCCTTGATTAGTTGACTTAAGCTAATCAAAATGAAGATTATCCTTGGTGAGCCTAACTTAATCAGGTGAAACCAATAAAAGAGGTTCCAAGGATCAGAGATAGAAGTCAGAGACTCTCCTGCTGTTCTTGAAAAAAAAACAAGCCACCATGGGCTTGTTGTACAACCCAGCTGTACAACCATAGGTTGTACAGCTGCAAGGAATGAATTCTATTAATACTTACAATCATGTGAACTTAAAAGAGTACCCTAAGCCTCAGATGAGACCCTGATTCCCATCAGCACCCAGGATCAAAGGACACAGAAGTGAGAATATGAGCAGAGAAAACAGCTAAGCTGTGCCCAGACTTCTTGATCCACAGACCTTGTGTAGATAATAAATGTTTTGTTGGCTGGGTTCCATGGCTCACATCTTTAATCCCAGCACTTTGGGAGGCCAAGGTGGGAGGATCGCTGGAAGCCAGGAGTCCAAGACCAGCCTGGGCAACATAGTGAGACCTCATCCCTACAAAAATTTTTTTAAAAAATAGCCAGATGTGGTGGTGCATGTCTGTAGTCCTAGCTACTCCAGAGTCTGAGGCAGGAGGATCACTTTAGCCTAGGAGTTCAAGGTTACATTGAGCTATGATTGGATCACTGCACTCCAGCCTAGGACAGAGGGAGACTCTGTATCTAAGTGGGAAAAAAAATGAGTTGCCTTAAGTTATTACATTTGTGGTAATTTGTTATCTAACAATAGGAAAAAAATCAAGCTATAGGCTAATTTCAAAAAGTACTTCATTTTTGTGAGAAGAATAGATGTCAAATTTATAGAATGAGGGATTATACTATTAGGTGATTACTAAAATGACCAGAAAAATACTTCTTTGGAAGGTAGTAGCCAATGCCAATTATGTTATGCTTAACTCACAATATTGAGGGGTGTGTTTCAAAACAGGGTTTCAATACAAGTAATATTTGATTACAGCTTATTAGGTCAGCATTCTTGTAAATTCCCTCTCTTTTATAGGCACACTAATTTAATCCTTATACAAAAAAATTGTAAAATAGCTATTATTCTGTCTTCATATTTCAGTCGCAGATACTTAGGAAAATTGCCCAAGATCACGAAATATAGTGTAGCATAGCTGGGATTTAAAGCCAAAGCAATCTGGCTTCAAAGTAAAACAAATCCTTATGATTAATATAATATTTTTACCTTCTGAATAAACATTTAAAATGTTGAAGAAATTGCAAGTTAATTGTGTTTCAACATATTTAACAGTTGGATGATCAAGGTGAGTAAAATTATTCTAGTCCAAAAAAACATCTCTCTCTAAAAAGACTTTCTTGATTCCCTGTTAATTCACACTAAATGCAAGAAATAGCTGATATTCTTGCCCACTGCTGCCTCTCATCATAGGAAACAAAATTAAAGATTTGACTGCAAGCATACAAGAACACAGAACAGGTTCATTGTTATTGTATCTTTGGTTTTATACCTAATTTTGTAGATGAAGTAAGATTTTAAAAAATTTTTTATATGTTCTTCAAAAACATTTGTTTTCCAAAGAGTATCCTTCTTCATAGATGTTTTTAAACGGAATTTAGTTTTCACTGAAAGCCAGCAAAGGAAAGCATTAAAACCACCTTGTTCTTCTCCAATAAAATGTTATTATTTTAGGTTTTTCCCTATGTCAAGTGCTGTTTGAAAGTGAACCATACAACAAACCAGATGCTATATACTGGATACAGAAAAAGAGAGAGAGAGAGATATCCTAAGTCTCACCATATTTCTGGATACAATTGAAGATATTTCTTAATATAATTTCCACAGAGGATACGATAGGTTTTGAAAAGATTCCATGATATGGTAGGTTTTGAAGTCTTCTTTCTTGACTGTCTATATTAGTCTATATTATTTCTACTGGGCTCGATCATACCTTTTCTTATATTATTATTTTCCCTCTTAGACGTGTCTGCTTAAATAGATTTTAAGCATGAGTCTTCTCAAATTATTTCTTGAATAAGTGATATTACATAGTGGGAGATACAGTCATATGCTGCATGACAATGTTTTGGTCACTCATGGACCTCCTGTATGAATGGTGTCCCATAAGATTATAATACCATATTTTTACTGTACTTTTCTATGTTTAGATATGTTTAGATATATAACTACTTGTCACTGTGTTATAATTGCCTACAATATTCAGTATAGTAACATGATATACAGGTTTGTAGCTTAGGAGCAATAGGCTATACTGTGTAGCCTAAGTGTTTAATAGGCTGTACTATCTAGATTTATGTTAAGTACACTCCATGATGTTTACACAACAATGATATTCCTAACAATGCATTTTTTCAGAACATATCCCTATTGTTAAGTGACACATAACTGATTAAATCCAAAACAACATTTTAGGAATAACAAGGCACATCAGAGAACACCATTGATTAACTCTTTCATGCCTTTAGTTACTGTGTCAATGTTGAAGTGTTCCAAATAGCATAAGCACCTACTCAATTTTTCCTTTAGGGAGTAAAAAAAAAAAAAACAGACAAGCCTTAGTAAATTGAAAGGAAAACAAATTGATCCTCATGAAGTACATCACTAAAAAATAATGGAGAGTGTTAAAAATCTAGTGAACATTTTTTCTTTTAATCCACACATGCAAAAAATAATATAAAGTGAAAGTTTGGAATTACATTTGACATAGTTTTTGTTTCAGAAGATGCTATTTTATGCTATATTGTTTACAGCTGCTTATATATATGCAAAAATCTATTTAATATCCTTTTTAAATACATTTTTGCTGTGTACACTCTTTTGGGTTTTGATGCTTTATGAATATAGGTAATGTCTCCCTCAACAATTTCATAGCTTTCTAAGAGGGGTGAGAATGTTCTGTGCTTCTGTCATTGTTTCCAGCACCCACACAGTGTTTGTATACCGAGAAGCTTAATCATTGAGTGTGGCTCTGTTGTTTGCTTGCTTCACCTTATCTGCTGCATCTATTTGACTTTTCATAGGCTCAAAGTCTCATAATTAACCTATCCCTTTTATGTTTCATTAAATTTCAATTCTTAATACATAGTTCCATAAGTGGAGGATGAAAATCCCTTCATGTTAAACAAGCATAATGCATGAACACTTTAATCCTCCCACTCCGTGCTCTCAGGCATATAGTGAAACATTTCTAATCTAAGCTTCTCTAGCAAAGCTGAGGACTTAAGTCCAAAACTGGGAATATATGCTTATCCAGACTGTAACACTCTGTAGTTATCAAGAATTTATTTTAAAACCATAGAATTTTTACCATGGTAGATAAAAAGATGCCAATCTTGATTTAAAAGAATTTCTCATGTAGTGTTGTTAAAAGAAAAACTTTAGACAAATTAAATTTAACGAAGTTTATTTGAACAAAGAACAATTCATGAATCAAGCAGCACCCTGAACCAGGAGAGGTTCAGGGAGTTCCACCCAGCATTGTGGGCAGGCAATATTTATAGACAGAAATATGAATTGACAATATAAAAACAGCTTGATTGGTTATAGCTCAGCATTTGCCTTATATGGACATGTTATGATCAGTTGTCAGCCTGTGATTGGCTGAAGCTTGCCTGCTGTGATTGGCTGGCTTAGCTACTTGTTATAAGAGCATGCTCTGAATTAGGTTGCAGTTTGTTTACATAATAAGTTAGGTTGCAGTTTGCTATGTAGAAGCTTGAAGTTAACAAGGAAGCTTTAGGCCAAATTTAATTTAATTTAATCGAGTAAAGAATGTTTATATTACTAATTGACAAATATATTTTTTATAAAAACTTACATCATTTTACTTTTTAAAATTTATTTACTTTAATTATCAAATGACAAATTGTATATATTTATGGTTTTGTTTTAAAATATGTTTCAAAATTAAAGGGAATAACTTATTGAATAATTGCAAAGTTATAAAAATTTTAAAAAATTATTACTTTTTTCTACTTTCATTTTGCTCTTCTTTTAAATTAGGAGTATAAATCTTAAAGAGAAGATTTCAAGGTGAATATTGTTCCATCTTCTTAGAAGCAGATGCAAATTTCTAAACCATAATATTAAAAAGGAAAGATATTTTATAAAAAGATTCTGTTGGACATACTAAAGTAACATTTAGTCTTCTAGAATTATGAGGATAAATGTGATAAATTTGCATTTCATACAATAAGCAAGCAAAAAATGGGCATTTAGTTATCTTTTATTCTTCCCACTTTATCCTGAGACATGCTAGCACTATACTTACTTTTTAGGTTTTTTTTTTTTTTTTTCAAAAATGGAAGACAACAGCATGAGTAAGAATAAAAATAGCAGCCAATGAATTTTATTATAAGAGAGAATTATATCTGTTTTCTAGGACTTTCAAAACAGTTAATTAATATTTACAGAGCAGTAGTTTAATGAATTATAAATAACAAGATATCAGCAAACTAAATGAAAAAGACTTTATCAGATCAGAAGGAACAAGTTCAAGTTGAAGCCTTATCATATTAATAGATCAGATAAATAAACCCAAAGGTATTTATTCAAACAGATTTAAAGGCTTGCCTTCATTGCCTTAAAAAAAAAAAAAGAAAAGGAAAGGTATTTCAATTCTCCAATTAATTACTTTCTGGCCTAAGTCCTAGCCAATCTCTTCTCTGTGTAATTCTAATAAAATTGCTCCTTGCTAATCTTACTTCCATCAAATTAAATACCTTCTATCCTTCCTTCCTGATTCAAAGAATCATTAAGACATTTCCATTAGACTTTAAAATAACTGAGTTATGCTGCTCAAATTTTGCCAAACTCTTATTTTTCTCTTTCTTGGAATTGTAAGTGCAAATGATTCTAAGGGGGAAAAATAACACTACTTATAATATTTTGGAAGACTAATGTTATTAGAATGTATTATTATAATTTTACAACTTGAATCAAAAATTTCATTCTTCTCTCCTTGCTCTATGTAGCTTTGAATAAAATTTCCTGTCTCATCCCGACTCTTATCTTATTTCTACCCTCTAGAGTGAAATTTTGCATTTCTCATTTTCCTGGAAATTTTTGTCTGTTATTCTCTTGTGGTGGTTTTTTACTCCCTCCACAATGCAGGAAGCCTGACAGTGAATTGTTTAGTGTCCATTTGGCTGAATCTCAAACAAGTCTTAAGGTATGAGGCAGTAAACAAGTCTTACAGTGTCAGGTAGAGATGTGTAGCAATCAGTGGGAAAGTAGTAAAATTATAAGAATGTACAATTTACATAGCAAGTTGATATTTCAACATAAAACAATCTGGCCTTTGTCTACTTAAACCATGCGTTGACTTTTTCCATTTCTTTTACCTGGTGTTGTTTGCAAATTGGCAGAATCTTCATTGTTGAAATGTAGAGTATTTTCTTAATTATTAGATGCAAAATTTTATGGAAATATATTACTTTGATTTCAGGTTTTCATCTAACTCATTTGTTGCACAGTATTAATTTTTATAAGTTAATTAACATTAAAAATCAAAGCTAAAATACATTGTATGCCATAATTAGCTGATTTTGTTTTTGCAATTTACCTATATCTCTATAATTGGATAACCAGGATATTACATCTTCGTACTTCAAGCAATATTCTAAGACTGAGTAAAATGGTGATTACATTTCACCTCTTCCTCTTATTTCAACATCCCTCTACAAACCTATTTCCTGACTTGTGGAATAAGCAAGATAAGATGACAATTCCCTCTGGAGTGTATCAAAACATGCCAGAGCAATAAAAACTATGATAGCAAAGATTAAGGTTTCTGACCCCAATTGTGGCATCTCGGCTTTTTA
>CM052445.1:24255866-24272190 GCA_028533085.1 Varecia variegata | reverse complement strand
AGACTGAGTAAAATGGTGATTACATTTCACCTCTTCCTCTTATTTCAACATCCCTCTACAAACCTATTTCCTGACTTGTGGAATAAGCAAGATAAGATGACAATTCCCTCTGGAGTGTATCAAAACATGCCAGAGCAATAAAAACTATGATAGCAAAGATTAAGGTTTCTGACCCCAATTGTGGCATCTCGGCTTTTTAGAGAGCCACTGGAGAATGGCCTTGAGCCTTGCCTCTATCTCTCTTTCTCCAGTCAGTGCACAAGGTGTTTCACAAACATTTTGAAACTAAGAAATCTTTCTTTCAGAATTGAGCTCTAGGGATGATTTAAATCTTTTTTAACCCACTGGCAAATTTCTCCAACCTCGAGGGTTAATGGACCATTGAGTCAATAAACTTTTGAAGACACGAAGGAAAAAGTTATAGACGTCTACATGGGGGCATATTAAAGGGAAAAAATAAGTTCTTTTTTTCCCGTTTGATTTTTTTTATTTTTAATTGATAAATATACATATTCATGGTGTACATAGTGATGGATCAATGCATATAGTGTATAGTGATCAGATCAGGGTAATTAGCATATCCATCATCTCCAACATTTATCATTTCTTTGTGTTGGGAACATTTGATATCTTCTAGCTATTTGAAACTATATGTTATTGTTAACTATAATCATCTTACAGTCGAACACTAGAACTTACTCCTATCTAGCTGTAATTTTATATCCCTGAAAAATCTCTTTATCCCTTCCTTCCCCCTACCTTTCCCAGCCTCTAGTATCCTCTATTCTACTTTCTACTTCTATGAAATCAACTTTTTTAACTTCCACATGTGAAGGAGAATATGCAGTGTTTAACTTTCTGTTCCTGGCTTATTTCAGTCCATATAAAGCCCTCCAGTTCCATCCATGTTGTCATGAATGAGAGGATTTCATTTTTTATGACTAAATAATATTCTAGGATATATATAGACCACATTTTCTTTATCCATTCATCTGTTGTTAGACACCTAGGTTGATTCCATGAGTTGGCTATTGTGAGTAGTGTCATAATAAAAAAAAAATCTTATTTAAAAGAGATAATAACTGAATTATGAAAATAAATGAAACATGCAATCAGAATAGATCTGATTGTATTACCAATAAACTGACTGTTGACATAGACTTTGATTTCCTATTGTGTTTAAGACACTATGTTAGGCATAAAGATGGATTTGGCACAGAGCTTTCCCACAGAGATCCTTACACTATAAATAAGAAATGGAGACCATATATAGGGTAGAATATAGTAAATGCTAAGTGCCATGAGAAAGGCATGAATCAGCATCATAGAAGATCACATGTGATAGTTTTCATGAAGTAAAATGAAGAAATACTTTCTAGGGAGAGTAGAATTTGAGCAAGGTTTAAAGAACTGATAGAATTTAACTATGGGAACTGGGTAAAGAAAAGACCATCCACAAAGAGAAAAAAAAAATGTGTCAGCAATAAAAGTTGGGACTTGTATACTAAAGAATTTTACTTTAATGCTGTAGAATAGATTTTTCAAAATGTTTTTTTAAGAATATCAATCTGTTGAGATGTAAATGGATATTCAATTAGAAAGAAAAGATTCTCTGGAAGAGTTAACTTCTCTGGAAGAATTAAATTATCCCTATAGATCAAGAGAACTATAGGGCTAATCCCCATGGAGTAAAGATTATTATTATGACCACTACTACTACTGCCACCACCACCGCCATTGGTACCACTAAATAGGAAAAAAAAAGAAAAGTATCCTGATTGATTTTGTGCCTTAAAAGGGTAACATAACCAGCAGTGTTTTATAAATAGGCAAAAACAGGGACGATAGGGTGATTTTGCTAAAGCAGAACCCAGATCATGTCACTTTTCTAATTGTTGCTTCGCAGCGGCTTCTCATTTCACTTAAATGCCAAAAACCTTATTCTGGCCGTTAAGGATGTCAGTTTAGTCACTGCTATCTCTCTGTCTTTATCACCTTTCTCCCTCTCTCTCTCAACTACTACTCCAGCCACACTGCTCTATCACCAAACTGTTATAACTAACCATCTCATTATAACCTTTCCATAACTTCCAATCTTCTTACCCTACTCAATTCTTATTTATCAAACTTATCACCCTCTCACATCCAAACATTTATTTATTTATTTATTTATTTTTGCTATCTGTCACCTGCAGTTGAGTGATTGTTCCAAGAAAGGAGGGACAGATTCAGTTCCATATTTCCAGCACCTAGAACAGTGCTCAGTATGTAGTAGTTACCTAAATAGTTATAGAAAGAACCAAATGGAGAGAAAACTAAAGGTGCAGAGATTAATTGAAAAGTGTTTTGTAACAGTAAATATGGGAGGAAATAAGAGCTTAAATTTTGGTATGATTAGAGTAAATGAAAAGATTAATATTTAATTACCAAGTATTATGTTACTCATGCATTATAATGGAAAAGGCTGGACTGTGGAGGCTGATCTGGCCCAAACCCTAGACTCTCATGTTAGTGGAGTGGCCATATGCAAAACACTTCATCTCTCCGGACCTCAATTTTCTCCTCTGTAGGAAAAAAATAAGTTCCCTTTTCAGATTGCTATAGTTTATAGAGAAAATGAATGTCCAAATTATGGCCTAGATGCAACTACTGACATCATTACTGTGTCACATATTAAAACACATTTTAATTAGGATTAGATTTTTTATTTGTGTTGAGACTCTGTAGTAGATTTTAAATGCAAAAGAGTACACAAATTTCATGATTTCTATATTTTCCATAGTTCTTAGTATGGTCCTATTATTATTATTTTGCACATGATACTGAAAATCAAATAATAATAAAAAACCACATTTCTTGAACATACGTGATCTGATGTTAATATTAACCAAACAATATAGCTAATATGTTTTACAATTTATCCATGGTCATACAACATATAAATGAAAGAGCTGGCATTCAAATTCAAATCTTTCTGGACTTCAAATTCCTCTCATGCTCTTTTATATACCTACTATGGCATTTTACAGTTCTTTAATTGATACATTTTTCTCTAGATAAGGTTCATCTCTGTCTTACAAGTTTTCAAAAATTTAGCTTCTCCTTTATCACATTTTACACTTATACCTAAATTGGCTATTCACATTACCTCTTTCTTCACAGACTTCCAATGGCTTCCTACTATATGTTGATCCAAAAATAAATGTTAGATTGTGACCTTTAAGTGTTTACTCCAAATTGTTGTTTCTAGCTATTATTTGCCATCTAAGTTTATGACCCTTTGAACACAGCTCCACAAATGCATCTGCAATCCAGAAGTTGTGGCTTCCAAAGTGTAGAATGGTCTTAAATAAAGGAATGTAAATTAGTATAATTTGGAGAATTTTTTTCAAAATCCTGCCTCATTATTTTAATGGACTTTTCCAGGCATGGAGGTCAGAGCTTAAGAATCTTTTAAAGCTCCTTCAAAGTGATTCGAATATACCCCTCACTCTACAAGTCCTGGTTGGAAGCTACCATCCACGAGAATAATGTTTTTCAAATATTCTACTCTGCATCCTCAGTGCCTAGCTTACTGCCTATATGGCAGCAGCATGACCATAGATCATATCCTCTTCTACTTGGTAAGAAAGAAAAAGAGACAGAAAGACAACCAGAAAAGCTCTCATCTGTGAGTTAAAGGTTAATGGTTAAGTTAGAACTAGGCTTGAGTTTAAAAAGATGTTGTATATATAATTTTCAGAAAGAAGTGGTGTTTGTTTTCTAGGCAACATTGGAAAGAAACAGTATAAGTGAAATGCATATAAGATTGAAATGACCATTTAATAGAAGACAGAGAAGAAATTAGCGTAACTGGAAAGTAACAACACACATATATAATGAATTTAAATACTTAGGTTGGTAACACATATAACTTTTCTGCCATTCCTTTTCCTAGTTTGGATGTAGCATAATGGGATTTGAGGCTCAGTGATTCCCACATTTTAAGTGTTTTCAAGCTGAATTTTTAAAAATAAAGTCACTACACCAGTGTATTAATTCTTATCTAAATGAAAGGTAGAACTATCAACTAATTACCCTGCTGCACAGATGTTCTCTGATCTTTCTGGCCTTTATATCTTTTTATTACATGCTTTGTCAGTCTGGATTGACCCTTGCTCACTTGGCCTCTTATTACAAAATTTAGCAAAGAACTCACCTCTTTAGTAACCTTCCCCTGACCCCTGCAACATTGGGTTAAAAATATATCCCTTATGCTCTCATAGCATCATATTATTCACCCCACAACACCAGTCACATCTTTAGCATAGTTGCCAGCTTACTTATTTTCCTTAGCCATATTCCTTTAAGATACTCTACTTGAAGGAAAGACATTATTTACTATTAAATTCTAATCACTTGTTTTACTGTTTGATGCATAGTAGTTTTAATTGTAACAGTTTCGAGGAGAATTCAATATCTATAGTGGAAAAATCAAACTTGAAAACTTGTTGCTATAAGTCAAAGTCAATGGGAACCTCGATAAAGGGAAACGGGGAAATTAAAGCCACTAATTTGGATGGAAATGTGAGGGAGGCAATTACCACTTTCTCTCTGATGTTGCAATGTGCACTGATAAAGGAGTCTGGAACATATATAGATGTCATTTTTAGGTATACAAGAAATAAAATGCTCAAAAAACAATAAAGTTGTAATGTGAATTCTCTATTTGTATCTAAGTTCATTTTAAGTTTAGCAATTTTTCAAGTAGCTATATAGGTTTTCTTTCTTTGCTTATAATACAAAATACATGTTCATTTTGATTTATTCAATTTTTATTGTGAAAATATTATACAGATTGATTCTGAGAGCATTTTTTCAAGTAAATGATTCTTCTATATTACAAAAGGATCCAGACCTTCTTTGTTAGAAATTCTGTGAAACTAAGATATACCGATTATTTGAGATATGTACAAGGTATTGCTGGCATTAGGCTTAGTGTCCGTTTCTTAATGTTTTTTTCTCTGATCAGTTTTAGTTCCCCTTTTAATAGTATCGTCATAACCTGTTACAACATATGGATGTTGAATTAACTTTGTCTCTTCATGGCATCTAATTTGATATGTAGAAGTTAAATAAAATTTTATTTATTTTATCAGGATTTATCAAAGACAAAAAGTTATAATAAAGATCCTCTCCTGTCGCCAAGCCTACCTTCAGGGAAATATTGTGGATTAGTACTGCCTTGGTTAAAGTCAATTGCAGGAGCAGCAGTTTTATATGCAGAAAAGTAACAGGCTCTAATAAAGGCAGTTTCTAGGTGCCATAATTATAAAATTATGTGAAAACATTTATTTAGTTCACAGCAAATCCTTTATGAAATGGAAGATGCTGGAGCTGAAATACAGCCAGATTTGGTAACAGCATGCAAACAATCTTCAGAGTCAAAAAATCATTCAGAAATGTCTAATCCCCTAACTGTACCAAAGCTGACAGGTGCTCACTACACAGAACATTAATTTGGGAGATTTAGAGGAGATTTTAAAGATAACCTTCTGTGCCCAATATGTTAAGAGCAAAATGTCTCAGAATAAAAAGAGTAAATATTTCATAATCAATAGGAAAGAAGAAGATACAAAATTGAGCAAGAGGATATTTTCAACCTCAGAGTAATTACACAGTTTCATTAAGCTTTTCTGTTTACACTGACAGAGTGGAATCTAGGCAAGAATATGAAAATAAAATCAGAAGTATTTCAGTTCATATATAATAAAAATTGCAATAATCAGAAAGATGGATTACAATCTGAAGGTGTTTGATGTATAATACCTTCAGCATGGTCCTATGAAATACTTTTGAAAACCTAGATAAGGGCTAGGTACAATCATCTCCTCTTGCTTCCCAAATTTCCCAGTAGTGCAATGAGCTGCATCCTATCCTAACAAACTTCCCAGTGCCATGAAAGCCAACATAACAATTTTTTTGCAAAGTCTTCAATGTTCACCTGTATCTTCAAGTAAGTTCTAAATAACTACCTTAATAAACTAAAAATCAACAAGTGAAGGAGTTTACAGAAAAGCAGAAAATATACTGAACAAGAATAAAATGACCAAAATGGGAAGCATACATTTGATCTTACTAAGAAATGTCAAAAGTGACATTAATCTGATTTAAATTTCTAAGAGTTTGCAGATCAAAGGAGGAAATGACTTTTTAAAATTATATTATCTCTTAATATTTTTACTTGGTTACATGAACTTGGAAACATCAGATTAAAAATGTCACACAAGAAACCCACAAAAGGAAGACCTAGGGAAACAATATACCATGGATTAATGAACCAAGGGTAAAGAAGCTAAGACTTCAGAAACTATAGCTTGATGCTTTTTCTAAATATGGTCAAAATATTCTTCTATCAGAATGACTTTAGAAAACATAATAAACCAATCAAATTGACAAAAAAAATTATATCTGTGTATTTAGTACTTACTAATTTTCTAGTGCTGCCTAGAAGTAGACCAAGGTGGGTAAGTGCATGCAAAAACTTTTATTTCACCCAGCTAATCTGGATCCACTCCTGTGATATACAATTAGTTGTATATAAGGTCTTATTTCTACCCCAGCTTTGCTCTCTTCCCATTAAGCCTACAAACCTTGTTAACATCAACAAAGTTTTTGTGAATATTTTCAACTCCATTTTCCAGTTTTTTGAACCCAGCCAGCAAACTCAAAGCTGAAGCAATCCAACTGACTGATTTCTTTGTTCCTATACCTAGACAGTTGAATCCGGCTGGAGAAAATCACAAAACCCTCAGAAAATTGCCTCTACAAAGTAGTGTTCTCTGACCTCAACAGGGCCATTTACACTGCTCATCAATTTTTTCTCTGTTCTGATAAGATTTTTCCCCATTTTCCATAATATCTAATCAAACTATTTCTTATCTCAACCAGCCTACCCTATTACCTTCCCACTCATTCTCAGCTGAAAAATCTTGTCTCCTAATTCATAGAAATATAAAACTACTCAGATAAGAACTCCTTCAAATTTCTGACACCCCATCTATAAAAGTGACAGTGTGTTACAACTAATTTCTTTCTCTCATTATGATACCAAATATCTCCTTCTGACTTGAGGTTAACTCCTCTACTTGTTCTCTGGATCCCATGAATGCTACCTTGAGAGTTTTAGTCCAATTATGAGAACTTATTCTATTTTTTTTCATATTTTCTCCCTTTTTGTACTAGCACTTTTGAAAAATCCTGTCTCTCCCATTTGTTCTTATGCTTCATGCCTCTCCAGTTTTATCGCCTCTATTTCCTGGCATTGCTGAGCTCCTTGAAAAAGACGTCCGAAGTCCCCACATCTGTTTCCTCTTTTCTCATTTACTGTTTAGACCATTCCATTATAAATTTCATCCCTTACTTATCCACTGGGTAAGCTCTTAGCAAGACTTTTACTGATTTTTTTTTGCTTTATCCAAAGAATATATCTATTCTCCAGGGAGTATTTGATATTGTAAACCATAGCCTCCTCCTTGCAACCAAAATTCCTTTAACTTTATCAATGTTAAACTCTTCTGACTCTTCTCCTATCCCTCTCTTTGTTCCTTCTCAGCCTCCTTGCAGATTTACCTTGGTGAAATCACCCATTCACGGGACGTTATAACCTGTGTGCTGATGATTCCTTTGACAGATTCCGCAGAACTTGCCACTCACTGAGCTTGCCTGATTCAATAAACTTGTACCTGGCATTCTGTGCATTAAGCTATGAAAAGATGAAAGTGAACTTCTACCTTCACTTCCAGTTAGGGATCTTCATTTTCTTATCTTCCACAAATCAAATTCATTTGCAAGCCTTAAAACCCTAATGTTCTGTTGGTGGGTAAGATTGGTTAGACACGTTGTAGTGTCTGTCCTACCTTTGTAAACTTCAAGTGATAAGCAAAAGATTAAATCCTAGAGACAAAAGTTTAAAATAACAAGAGAATGACTTTATGATCTTTTATTAGAGAAGAGAATAAAAAGATGAATTCCAAACTAGGAACATATGTTTACAATATCTGTGACTGACAAAATAATAGTAACCAGAGTCTATAAATAATTTTTTTGAATAAACAAGCAAAATAAGAACATAAACAAAACACACAGGCATTTCATAAACAATAAAAGAAAACACAACTTGCTTCCACATATAAAAAGGTGTATCATATCATTACATAGAAGAGAAATGTATATTAAAATTCCAGTGTAAGTTGATTTTCAATACATTTCAGAAGTGAAGATGTCTGACAACAACAAATGTTGGCAAGGATGTTAAGCAATGTCACACTAGCAGTAACCAATTCTAATACTAGGCATCTTCTCTGAGGAACGTTCACTCATGAACATCAGGAAATGTGCATAAGCATGACTGAAGTGGTATTGTTTATTATAGCAAGGAAATAAGAAAACCCCCAATGCTTATTGGTATAGATAAATAATTTGCAATGTGTTCATACAAAAATATTATGGAGCCATGAAATCAATAAAATTTGTAGCTATGTGCATCAAATTGGACGAATCTTGAAAATCAAGCTACTCAAAAAAATTTATATAAGAAACTCATAAATAGAAAAAAAATAAAATATAGCTTTTGTATGTGTGTGTGTATACTAGAAAGAAAATCAAAATAATGTTTTTACTACTAAGTTAGCATAGTAATTACTTCTAGATCTAAGTAACAAAGAAAAATTAAATCTATTAGGACTACACAGTAGGCTTCAAATATACTCATTTTATTTCTTTTTTTTTATTTATTTCAACTTATCATGAGGGTACAAAAGTTCAGATTATATATATTATTTCTTAAACTGAGTGGTAGGTAAATGAATGTTTTTATTTTATTATGATTCTTTATACACATTGGTTATATACTAATTTTTTAATTCATGAAGAATATTAGTGAAAAGAAAAGAGCTATCTTATTAACTAGAAGAGAGCATAAGGCAACTGAAGTTTTTGAAAGATGTGAGAAGTCTCTTGAGGCGGGCAGAATGATCCCTCAAAAATTATCGTGTCCTAATCCCCAAAACCTATGAATATGATTAAGTTAAGGATCTTAACATCTAGAGATTATCCTGAATCACTGGGGTGTGTTCAGTGTGATCACGAAGGCCCTTAAAGATGGCCGAGGGAGACAGAAGGGAGAGTAATGGGGAGATGTGACTATGGGAGAAAACACAGGGAGTTACAAGACTGTTGGCTTTGAAGACAGAGGAAGAGGACTGGAGCTGAAGAATGTAGGCAGCCTCTGGAAGCTGGAAAAAGCATGGAAACAGATTCTCGCTTAGAACACCCAAAAAAGGAACACAATCCTGGAAACAACGTGATTTGAGTCCAGTTATATCCATTTTGGACCCAGAAGACTAAGAAAAGAAAGTTGATTTAAGCCACTAAGTTTGTGGTGATTTGTTACAGCAGCAATAGGAAACGTGCTTTGCAACATAACGCATATTTACCTTATTGTAGGCCTCTTTCACGTCTAAATGATCCTTGAGAACGTCTAGAAAGAAAGAGAGAAACTTACCACAAATACTGCTGCTGCCACCGCTGTCACCACCACCGCCGCTTGCTTTGTGGTTAGCATGTGAGTCATTTTGCAAAAATTGACTACATATATCATATATTTAAATGCAGCAATAAACTCACAGAGCCAGAATCATTATGCCCTTTTGATAAATAAGAAATCTTATTTATCAAATGAGTTCAGGATAGTTATTAGCTACTAAAAGTCACATTGCAACTCAACTTGCATATGACTAATATTTAAAAATAAAAATAAATTTTATTTGTGAAAGCACAAAAGGTAAAATGATATACCTATTGATAACTCAATTACTATATAAAATATATATGTTATTATGTGTATAATATTCTACAATTAATATAGATCTGAATATAACTCTCTATATACATATATAAATTTATATACATATATATGATGTGTCAACATTTTAAAAAATTTCAATCAGGTAAAAATTCCTCGAAATGTCTGCATGATTCCTAAAAAATGCTAACAATAAACAAGACTAATCTTCAAATGCAAACCATTGTGATAGAAAAAAAGCAACATTTATAAGTAGTTCTTAATGAACTTATTTTATGCATGTATTGAATTATAATGGATACTGGTTTACTCAATTGCAACACTGTGGAGGGGAGTAAGTAACAAATATATTTCCCATTTTTTGGTAAGACTCAATCACTATGACATTTTTACTTTGTTCTCCATGAAAGTCACATTCTATTGAAGTGACAGAGGGAGTGAGAACAAAGAGTGAGTCAGATAGAGAATGAGAGGATGTGTGTGGAGGGGGGAGAGTGGGGGACAGAGAGAGAGAGAGAGGGAGATAGTACCAAAGATGGTGAATTGGGATTATTGAGGGAGGAATAACATGACAACATTGAGAGAAAAACAAACAAACAAACAAAAAAAATTGCTTACAACTATTTCTCTATTGTAGCATTTTTGGGGAGTGGGGGTTTATAAAAATGTCAAATCAAGTATTGAGGAAAATTGGCTTACAAATGCAGAACTCTAAAAGAATAACCTAAAAAAGAGATCAAAAACAACATAAAAAAGGATTAAGTTTAAAAAGGTAGATGGAGATCAACTTTCCATTTCACTGTTATTTAGAGGCAATTCAATGGCCGCTTTCAACCTTACATAGAAACAGGAATTGATGTTAATGGCATCTATGGAAAAAAAAATTGCCCCAAATACTCCAACAAAAAGATTCCAAGAAAGTAATTATGCCTATAATGTTGTTATTGCTCTATGCCTCAAAACTAGAACCACGTATTAAAAGATAGAAAGTATTTGAAAAAAGAAAGTCAGGCTGGGACTCATAACTCTGGTGCAAAAGTCCCTCTATATCATCAAGCCCTAACTTTCAGGCGAACGGTTGTCCGTTTAAAACCCACACAATTATATCGTGTTTCTATAGATCACACTTCTTGCAGACAAAACTGATAAGGTCACCTGAAAGATACAGGTGTACAAGTTTAAGAAAATACATACAGTGGATGTTTACTTCTACTTGCTTTTAAAAAATCTGGCAAATAGTTACAAAATTTTACAAAAATAGAGTTGATCTAAATTCAACATATATCTACAGCTCTCTAAAAGTTCATATGCCCCATGTTTATTCACTTATTCTAAACTTGATTTTTCCTTGTGTGTACTTGACCAAATGCTTATGAATTTTCAAGCTGTCAGGATCAAATAAACATTGAAAAGTAAATAAAGGCATTGCTAACACTAGAAAGGTAATATGATGGATTTGAACTGCAGCAGAGAATCCATGACGAAAATGCATCCTCATCAAACAAAACCCTCTCATCCTTCTCCTCTCTGTGAAACTTACATTCCATAATTGAAGGCTGGGACCTTCTTTTTGTTGATTTTATGGCATGTGTAATAGAAGTTAGTCTATCTATTCATGTTCCTGAATATTAACACACTGAAATACCTTTAAGTATAGTGTATGACATTTGGATGTAGCTGCTTTAACATAGACACAATGGACCTTGGAATCATTTTGTTCAGACCCTGAAAAATTATTTTAACCCTTTTAAATTGCCATGTCATATACATAACAGACATCTTTACTCCATTTCTGAGCCTCCCCCAACTACAAGCTCATCATATCCCTGACTCCAGCACCACCGGGATCACAGATGTGATGAAAATCTTCATTTGAATATAGCACGGAGAGATCTGGCCAAGGCTTGGAGTGGAAAGAAAGGGGAAACAAATGGGGCAAAGCTCGGAGACATCAAGTTCAGAGATGTGCAGTACAGATGTGATGTAACTCATAAGAACAGTTACTTTACACTTAAAACAATTTTTACCAAACAGTTTTGTAAAACTGCATCAAAACAGCTGTATCTGTTAGAGACCATCAGTAAACAGATGGTACTCTCCAAGGGTAATTAAGGAGAGTTTAAGGAAGATGTTTTCCACATGTGTAGGCAGGGTTAGGGGAAATGACTGGGAATGCGGGAACATTCAGGAAACGGCAGCCATGCAAAGCTGTTACCACCCCAGCTCTGAATCCATAGAGTATAGCTACAGCTCAGCTCTGAACCTATCCAGAAGTTAAACGCCAAGGGAACTTGTTGGAAGCTGTAGATAGAGGACTACTTCTAGGAGCAAAGAAAGGAGTGGAGAACAGTGAGTGGTGGATCTGGAATAGAAAATAATATCTAGCACAGTACTCCCCTTTTGCCCATCAGGATACACTATTCTTCCTCTGTTCATCAGTTATTAATATCATTACAGTTCTACTCAAAACCTAGATTCAAACACTAGCTACCAGCAGTACTCTTTTATATGATAAAAGGGGAAAAAAAACAAAAATAGGCAGGAGGAGGGGAAATACAAATAGTACGAAACATAGATTACCCTTTTAGCAAGAACAGGTTGATGCTCTCTTATCCTTGTTTTTGTTTGTTTGTAGACTTATAGGATCAATAACGCCAGGCTCCATCCAAATGGGCAGTTTGGATCTCATAGTCCCTTAGTCATTCATGGTCAAGAATTCAGTTACTGTTAGGGCCAGCCAGCAAGCATGGAGATGTGTTTCCAACATAGAAGAGTTATCTCCTGAAGAGGACGTGGCCTTACTTCAAAGCCCTAGGGCTGAGCTCTGTGATTACCACATGGGAGATTTGTCAGAGGCTATCACAATGTCCATATCTCCCAGAAACTTCCAGAACTGTATTACTAAAGGAGTTGGCCTGTTTGCCTGCAGCTTGGACTTGCTGTAAAATGATTCTATACAGATACTTTCTATGCTCTTTCAAAAACAATAAAACAAGTGTGTTCTTCTGGCAACTCCAACAACTTCCATATTCAAGGAGATATATTATTTTCATCAGAAAGTGTTATCTGATTTTTAAAAGCTGATTTTCTTGAGCAAGCCCCAAAGAGGGCTTTTTTTTCTTTGCTTCTACTCCCATTACTTTCTACCCCAGCCCTCACTTGGCCTTTTCTTATTATGTTCCCAACTCCTTCCCACAAGGAAGAATTTAGCTCTTTTTCTGTGTGTGTGTACAACATAGGCAAACTGAGGTCACCAACATAATTCCTGAAATAGGAGAGGTCTGCTCACTCATTCAAGATAATTACTTATTTTGCTCTCCTCTCTAAAAGAAATGATGCATCAAATGAGGGTGAGGCGCTATTTCTTCAGGAGGTGACTTTATTTTAGCATTTCATTTTATATTGTGAAGTTCTGTACCACTGAATCCTGTTAGAGTACTTTGAGAAAGTCTTTGTGGAGTGAGGATTTTAGCTGAGGTACAATCCACATTGGTAGATTTTCTGTATTAATTAGAGCAACATGACTGGCAGGGCTAGGATGATATGATACTTATTTTATGCACTGCAGCTTGGATAAAAATGGTTGGATATACAATAAGGGGAAGTAAGGGTTGTGTTGTAAAAATTTGCTTCACCAATTTGAATATTTATCTTATTGTAGGACTCCTGGGAGATTCCAAGTTTAACTCAACATATGGTCTGTAAATTTGAAATTAAATTTATTTGTATAAATTTGACACAATAGGAGTTAAGCTCAATTGAAAGATATAAGCATATGGTGGATTTACCACTAATTGAGAGCCTTACACTTTGAGAAGTAAGTGGGAGATGAATTTGGTAGTTTTTAGTTTCATTTTTATGACTATATATAACTGAGCAGATTACTTATGTTCTTCCTTGGTTGTTATTCTAATGCATAGGTGAAAAAGATTTCTTTTTTTTTTTCTTTCTTTTTTTTTTTTTTTACTAAAGTGCATTCACAGAAATAACTTTTCAACTTAAAAAAAATTAAATTGATTTTTATACATGCCTATATTTTATATGTAATTTTATGCATATGTGCACATAAACATGCACATATACATATTACTGCCCACCCACCAGGTATTTCCCTTCTTCTCTGACACTAAAACACTAAATTTCTGTCTGGTAGGAATCTCTAATCTCAGGGAAGCTATGGCCCTTCTGTTTTTCTATAGCACTTGTTCATAACTCATTCTTTTCTGCCAATGACCGCTCTAAACTAATTCACATGACATTAATCAATCAGATGTCAAGGAAGAATTTTTTTTTTCCCATTAGAAACACAAAACCTGTGAGTAGAAAACTTTATTTTTCCTCCTTCTTTCTTTGAAAATAGCCATGGTGCTTGTTTGCTTGCATTCATCAGATGTGGATGCTTCAATGTTCAATGTTCATTAGAAGATAAACGAGGAGATTTGATAGACACTGTTTTGCACGTTGCATTCCTCACTTTACTTGAGTATATGTTGTACGTGAAGAAGTTTTAAGCATTGGAAGCAGCTCTGCTTCCACAGCGCAACAGTAAAGAAGTCATCTCTCCTTTTAAAAGCCAATTCTTTCTTTGAATTCTATTCCTTCATGCCTTCTTAGGAATTGTAGACTATTGATTATACTTTCTGTCTCCTGTATAATCAACATGACCTTCTCAAACCATTAATATATGATTCATTACAACCAAGCCTAATCTATTAAAATATAAAAGCCCTTCATTAAACTCATATCACCCTCTCATATCATTCTCATATTTTTCAGTATAATAATCTCTATTATCTGTCTCCCTTTTGCCACTTTGTATTTGTTTTTTATTGCTGTTGTAACAAATTACCAAAATGTAATGGCTTAAAACTCTACAAGTTTATTATCTTACAGTTCTGGAGGTCAGAAATCCAAAAGGAATTTTGCTGGGCTAAAATCAAGGTGTTGGCAGGATTGTACACCTTCTGGAGGTCCTAGGGGAGAATCTGTTTCTTTCGCTTCTCCAGCTTCTAGAGGTTGCCTGCATTCCTTAGCTTGTGGCCCCTTCACCATCCCTAAAGTCAGCAACAAAGTGTCTCTTTGACCTTGCTTGCTTCATTACATCTCCTGCTCTGTAACCCATATAAACCTCACTTTTATAAGAACCATACTATTACACAGGATTCCCACACCAGAATAATTTAGGATAATTCTCCCATCTCATGATCTTAACTTAATCACATTGGCAAAATACTTTTCATCATATGAAGTAATATGTTCACAGATTCCTGAGATCAGGACTTGGACATGTTTTATGAGAGACATTATTCAGACAACCACACACCTCCAACAAAATTTTCAACCTTGTCTAACCTAGTTTCTGCCCTCATCACTCCACTAAAATCACTCTGATGAAATTCACTATAGATCTGAATCTCTTAAATCCTACCCCCAAAATGTTTTTCGTCCTCATATTCTTCCTAGATTTGAATGAGTTGACAACTATTTTTAAGATGTATTGGACAGAGGTAGGGGGTGGGAGGGGATAGGTGTATACCTACATGATGAGTGCAATGTGCACTCTCTGGGGAATGGACACGCTTGAAGCTCAGATGGGGGAGTAGAATGGGGGGGCATGGGCAATATATATAACCTGAACTTTTGTACCCCCATAATAAGCTGAAATAAAAAAAATAGTAAAAAAACAAAAAAAAAGATGAGCTTTTCTCTTAAAAATCTCTCTTTCTTTAGCTTCCTTGATACTATACTGTCACGGATTTACTAGTTCCACTTTCCTTTGCTGCTGCTTCTTACTCATGTTTAAACAAAGAACACACTTTTCAGATGTGATTATAACTCATAAATATGATGAGTATATTTTCTTCTGGACCTCCCCCTTTCTACCTGGCTGCTCTCAGAAATGTAGACATAGACTTTAAGCTGCATGATTCATTTGTTGTAAATTAAACATTGAGTAGAAGGGCTTAGGGCCATGAGCTTTCCAAACAGGAGAAAAAACATATCTTTATTTCTGCCAGGAAAAGTGAAAGAGCCAGGAGACATAAATATTCTACCATCCTTTGCCTGTCCTCTTCACTTCTGGCTGTGTGCGGGCTCCTTCCCAATTTTACTTTCTATTACAGCAAGGTCTCACTGCATGATGGAATAGCTCTGGACAACTTCTACCAGCTTCCTGCACAATATAATCACCACACAAAACCTAGGCTCCAAAATAACTGGTTTTGCATATCAAGATTCCTAGAGATATGTTTCCTCCCTACCATTTCCCTGGGCTTTTTCTTCCAGGGGTTTGTGTAGAATTCTACTAAGATAAGTGATGATAATAGTAGCAGAGTTGTACAAAATGTTTCCCTTTTCTCCATTCATTCCCCATGAGTCCCAAGTAGCACTTGTGAGGGGAGATGTGAGCCCTCTCTCAGCACTTTCTCTTTTTAATCTGCTATCATTTCCTTTTCTAGCCTACAAATTCTGGCATGTGAG
>CM052445.1:24239925-24255766 GCA_028533085.1 Varecia variegata | reverse complement strand
TAATATTGATATGGGAAGCAATTCAAGTACCCAATTTGTAAAAAAGGAGGAAACAGTAAAATATGTATTTGAAAAGAGATTCAATACACATTTAAAAACAATGGGAGTTAGAAAATAAGGTAAAATGTTCATATAAAATATACATGTATACATATATATTTGAAAAGAATCACAGTATTTTTATTATGGTCTTAGATTTAGAATAAGTGAAGTAAAATTATTTTTACGGAGGTGCCAATTTCCCTCATTACTGCCTGACCTGGAAGTTATTGAAAAATGTAATTTTATAACCTGGATCTTCCATTCCTATTTCTAAAGATACACTGTGGCTCTGAATTTTATTACATAGAAGCAAAATGACTCTCAGAGAAAAAGAAATAGCACATCTTTGCTACAGAAAAAGTGACTTTGTGTTGGAAACTGGTATTTCCGTTCTAGGAAACTTTAATCCAACTCACTCTGTGTGTGAAATAATGAGCCTGAGAGTCTATAGACGCTTTTCTCCTGTAGCAAAGGTCGCGAGCCTTGGGTTGTCCACACGGCAGCTGTTTGGGCTTTCCGGGTACACGCACCTCATTTGAAAAGCCTTTCTGTGTGATTGCCGCTGTGACTCCATCTGTCAGGGCACAGCACATTTCAAGGGTCAGGGTGGCATATTCAAATGCTGAATTTGGACAAGAATCTTAGGAAACATTATTTTGTGGACAATTGCAAAATGGCATTTGGTCATTTCAAGTAACATCTCAGCAGGGTTCCACTTCAAAGGTGTTGTCATTTTACACAGTGGTTAAATACAACTTACTTTTTTCCAAAAAAATTCCAGGAAGATTAAGTTAAATGATGCATTGAAATGGCCATTACAAGGTGTGAGAATATGATATTTTTAAGGCTAGCCAAATAACATGACTAGATGAAAACATTAAATATCACTACGGTGCAGCGTGAGGTGAACTAAACAGGGTTTCCTGCTTTCAGTCATGCCCCTGCCAACTTCCCACTTCCCTCACTATTATTGCCTTGCACATTATATTAAATTTAACAATTTAAGATCAGTTTCTTTCCATCTGTGGGTATATCTCCGGTATAATTATTAAAATACAAATGTAGCAAATATGTGATTTATTCTCTTATAAATTATTGTCCTGGGAGTAATTAGAAAAAGCAGCACCCTCGGAGTTACTTAGAGATTTGGGAGCAGAGGAGTATGATAAAAATGATAAGTGATTAAAGGACACATATTGTCTTTATTTCAGTTTTAACAGAGAACTGACTCTAAGTGTTATAACTCTTCAGAAGCAGTCTCACAAAATGGTGAAGAGGGTGGGTGGGTCCTAGAATCACAGTACCAAAGTTTTAATCTGGGCTACAACCACGATTAGTAGCACGGCTTTGGCTCTGCTGTTTAACTTCTTTCTGCCTCAGTTTCCTCTTTTGTAAAATATGGATGATGATAGTATATAACTTATGGGTTTATTGTAAGTATTAGTTACACTAACAAGAACAAGTCAATTACAACAGTATATATCCCATTTTAAGTAATAAGTAAATATTTACAACTATCAAAAAGGACTGAATATTTAGTAATACACATATGGCTCTTAAAATACATGTTTCTTAGGCTAGAAGCTGCCAAGGGCATAAAGCCTTCTCTTAAAACTCATGGTAGGACTTCTTGGAAGTACATCCCCAGCCATATTCTCTCTAGCTAGCTCACCTGTGTTTATAAATTAATTTGAAACTTTTATATTCATTAGAAAAATCAATGAATACTTACCAAGTTGTGTTCAAGGTATGCCATTTTAGGGTCTAAGCATTTTAATTCCACTGACTAGTATAAATGTAGGCATATTTTCTCATCCCTTTTTGACATAATGAGCATTTTAATTTAAATTTAATAGTTTTCAAATAATTTAGCACTTATATTTTTATGAAGCTTTTATCTACTTAGAGTTAAAACATGTACTCTACATATGTTCAGTTATTTCAAATTCCAAAAAATTTTATACCACCATAAAATATACTTTTTGTGGTTTTTATTATTTAATTATATTCTATATAACAGAAGAAAAATAAAACCAGTCAGAATAAAATAATTTTCTGACACATTCCAACCATTAAACCATGTACTCTTTAATGTTTCCTCATTAGTCATCCAAATGTCATGTAATAATTTTGTTTATTTGAAAAATAAAAGTGTAATTATAATTGTCATCTCCAATAACTTAAAGGCATTTTTAAGATTGGTGGTGGTAGGTAGAATATAATGTTACTCATCATTGATGAGGTTTCCATTCAGTATTGAGGTTTATAGCTAGTTTTTGTGTTTATAACATGCTTTTTTCATGGGAATATGATAAATAATTATAACTGTTATTTTATCATATTTATTTATGTAATATTGGCTTGCTGTAATTACTATATTTGTACTGCATTTTAAGCTTCCATACCTACTTTACCATGCTAAGTTTTGCTCTTATACATGCATTCTATATTTATCACAGTTATTTCTTGTATTACAAGACTGAGTTTTCATAAAAATTAATCTCAGAAAAAAGTCCATTTACATTAAATATCTTTATATCTAATATGTAAGCCTATGTTATCCAAAGCCTTAAGCTAAGTTTTAAATTTATTGATGAAGCGGGGCCATGTAGGGGAGAGCCAAATGATTTGGCCCCAGCAATCCATTTGATCTTCACAACTAAGCTATGAGGAAGGCAAGCCAGGCATTAATTTTATGACTTAAGATTCTAGAAACTTGAGGCATAGAGAAGTTTAATGATTTTTAAATTTCAATCAAGTAGAATAAAGTAGATCTAGTTAATTAAACAATAAGAGAGAATCAAAAAGGGTTTTGATAAAAAATATCTAAGAAGGCACAAATTAATACTAACACAAGAATAATTATAATAAATGCCACTGGGATACATTAGTTTTGTAGGACTGCCATAAATTACCACAACTTTGGCAAAACAGCAGGAATTTATCCTCTCACAATTATGGAGACTTGAAGTCTAAAATCAAGGTGTCAGCAGGGTCATGTTCCCTCCAAAGGTGCTAGGGCAGGATCTGCTCCTTTTCTCTCCCAGCTTCTGGTGGATCCAGGCATTCATTAACTTGTAGTGACAGCACTTCAATCTCTACCTCCATGGTAACATTACTTTTTCCTCTTCTGTATGTCTTCTCTACGTATCTGTCCCAAAACTCCCAGAGGCTCTTTCTTATAAGGATACATATGATTGCATTTATGGGCCCACCTGGATAAATCAGGATAAACTCCTCTTTCAAGAGCCTTAATTTAGTCACATTTTGGGGCATGCAAAGTAATATTCACTCTTTTCATATAGAGGGTAAAATTCACAGATCCTGGGGATAAGGATAAGGGCACATCTTTTGGGGGCCACCATTTAGATCACTATATGGTCAACTCCATCTATCTGAGGAGATATTACATAAGGGGAAAAAATCTAGTAATATCTCATCTGTAAGAAATTTACTGAAATAAAAAGGATATAAAGTTCTGAATCTGAACTGTTAGAGCTAAATACTACAGGCAAATAGGAACTCTCACATTAGTGAATATAGAAATTTTAATGTCAAATGATATACAATTTAAGCCGATATTATTAGGAGTAGTAGGAATTTAAATACTTACAAATGGAAAATAGATTAAGAAGTTATAAAAAATTTAAAACCTCCAATCTTATATATAACCCTCAATTTTATAAAGAACAATTAAAATAAGAAAAGAAAACAAATAAACTATTGTAGTTGGACATTTTAAATTTACCTCTCACAAAGGGATATGTCAATCACATAATATAAAGGAAATATATATATATATACAAAATTAGAATAACATGATTAATATGCTTGAAAACAGGATATAAGTAATAGAAAGAAACTTTTGTATCTTGACCAAGTCTGTACATTAAAAATTAATACCAGGTGATGTTACCAAAATGGCAGAGTAGAAGAAATCTGGCTTCACTTTCCAACACAGAAAACTAAAACAAATATACAGTGCCAAGATTATCGCCAACAATATCTTAAAACTCAGTATTGTAATTACTGATAAGCATAGGATTAAAATTCATAACTGGCAAGATTATTAAAAAGCAAAGATATAATAGTTATAAGAATTGGTGGGGGAAAGTCAAAGCACTATTATTTGAAGATGATATTATTATCTTCATAGAAAACCCATTAATCAAGAGACATTTCTAGAACTACTAAATTTCAAGAAATTTAATAAATTTCTTGTATGCAAGTTCCACCTACAAAGCTATCTGTGTTTTCTATGTCATCGATAGTCCCTTAAAATATAATAGAAAAATATAATATGAAAATATTATTTGTAACATCAAAGATGGGTGCTTTTTTTTATCAAATACTAAAGCAAACCAGAAAGGCAAGCTTTAAACAAAACAGGGTGATTTTTCACTAGTGCAGAATCTTAAAAATAATATGAGTTTGGTGGACTGAATTGTGACCAATCACCCCCCACACCGCCACCCAATTAGGACAGAATTTGTGTCCTGTCCTAATCCCTGGACCTATAAATATTATCATATATGGTAAAATAGTGAAGATTTTCTTATATGGAAAAAGATATGGCTTAGTCTCTGGATTGTGAAGGTAGCTCTACAGGCCATCACAAGTGAGCGTGTGGAAGAGTGAGATTTTATGCATAAACAGAGGAGAAAACAACATAAAAATGGAACAGAAAGAGATGTGGCCATGAGCCAAGGAAATCAACAGCAGCAGGAAGCTATAAAAGGCAAAGAATTCCAGAAGGAATGTGGGCCTAGTAACACCTTGATTTCAGATTTTGTCTTCCAGAACTGTGAGATAATAAAGTTTTCTTCTTTTAAGCCACTCTTTTTATGGTAATTTGTTACAGCAGCCACAGGAAAATAATATAAATTTTGATACTAAAAGTGGTTCTTGAGAAATATAGTATTAAGGATAAGTTTTGTGAATTGGTTCTGAGTTTTCTGGAAATTGTTCACTAATCTGATTAGATTTAGAGGCACAAATGACTCTATTTCCAGTGATAAAGAGGACAGTGGGAGCCCATGGTGAGATGCTATAATAAAAACGAGCAGAATATTACCACTGGATTCTCCTAATTAAACACACACACACACACACACACACACACACACACACACACACATATGAAGGCAAGATTCTGGGTTACCATGTGTTTTATACCTTAGAACATTTTAGTTAAAGTAATTAGTATAATGAGATTGGATCGTTGCTCCTAACTGCACTGAAGAAATTGGAAGAAAAAAGGGATAATCACATCAAAATCCCAGCTCAAGCTCTGGATAAATGACCTGAGAGCTTCTGTGCCTTCTCTGAAAGAAACCCTATTTCCTGTAGCTATAGCATGGGAACTGAAAAACAGAGTCTCCTCCTGAAGAGTGGATGGATCACAAAACAAATTGAATTCTCGTGAGTCTCGACAGGTGTCTTCTGCGAAGCTCAGAGCACAACTGGAAAGGAATGGGATCCTGAAAGTTGTAATGGGGACATGTAGTCAGATTCTGGCAAAGCTGGAGACACAAAATCCCTAAATTCTGCTGAACCGTCCCTTTCAGTCGTAGAAACCCTTCCACCGCTCCTACCTGAAGGGGTTATCCTCACTTTGCCTGGAGAAATTGTAATAGCCTCCCTTGAGGTAGTTTCCTTTCAAGGAACTGCTGGTTTTCCTCAGTACCTCTCTTTGGGTGAAGTCAAAAGTGTAACGTATGAGAGTGAAAGATAACAGTGGAAGAAACATAAAGTTGAGTCAGGCCAAATTTATTGATATGGGTCAACTAAGCAGAGGATCTGGATTCAATTTTGCAGCTTGAAGGGTTAGAAAGTGCTCTAATAGTTTGGTTGCTTGGCTGAAACATGGACGAAAAGGTGGCTATAGTGAATCCTTGTAATGGTAAGTTGCTTCGGCATCCATATTGAATATGAGTTTATCTTTCTAATCCCAGAATAGAGCTCAGTTAACACATTTTCCAGTTCTACACCACATCCAAATGGATCAAGCCAGTGGCCACAAATAAGAACTTACAGGCATCTCTCCTGCCTAACAGATTGGGCTTTCTCATTTCCCTAAGCTTTCTTTAAATGGACCATTCAGGCATTTACCTGCAAACCTAAAGTGACCCCCATGCTATTTATTCCCTTATATGTACTGCTAGTTGTCACATGCTTCTCTCTCTCTCTCTCCCTCTCTCTCTGCCTGACTCTTCATTCCTGCCTCCTTTAATCCAGAGACAGAGGACTCCCTTTCCGACTCATTATCCCCTCCTTGCCCAGCACCTGTAAGTAAAAATTTTTGAACTTGTTGCCTAGAATGGCAGTGTATGGAATTTACATGGTCCATCTGAAAAACTACGGGCTTTCCCTCAGGACACTGGGGAGAACACAAGGTCAGGCTCCTAGTGCCAGAGCAATGGTCAGGCAGGCACAAACTGAATACATGTCAGACAAGAGCCACAAACGTCTGCTAGTATGAACAAGTTTCCCATGTGAAGGACTCTCTGGTCATGGGTCAAACGAATGGGCACTAGGCCGTCTATCAGTTAAAAATGTATCACATGAAAGACACACTGTAAACACCCACACCTGGCTCCCCTTCATTTCCTGTTAGCGTGGGGTTGTGAGCCACTCTGGTACTGCAGCTCCAATTAGCTAGAGGCTCACAAAACAGTGGCCTATACTAAATGAAGTAGAAATGCAAGAACTTCCTGGATATAGTGTAGAGGAAGGTACAATTGGATCCCAAGGTGACAGGGGATAAATTTAATCACCAAAGACAAGGTAAGCGAGGTTGCCATAAAGGATAGCAGACTCAGAGCAGTAGCCAGAGTAGTCTGCCTTGCAGAAACCTATGGCATAGAGTAGCTGATTATGGTTTCCCTAGAGAAAAAAAATGGACAATATATGAAATTCTTACTTGATCTGTGTAATGGAAAAGTTCTAGGTTGAGTGGACAGAAGTTTAACTTGGATTAACTTGGATTAGCAAAACAGAGACCCATGCCCCCTCTCAGTCAATTTCTAGACTTGAGCCTGTTTTTAGATCTAGAACTCTTGAATGAAGGGGTTATGAGATCACCTTGAGGAAGAACCTAGCTATACTTCAAAAAATTTATACCATTAGTACTTTTTTCAGCCTTCTCGGAAGGGACATGTACCTTTTTTTGACCAGGTTTATTATGAATTATGTAAAAGGAAACATTCAGATCTTTTCAGACATTGGATTGACACTAATTCCAAGAGATGCAAATGATACAGTGGCTCATTACCCAGAGTAGAAGGGTATGGAGGTCAGGTGATCAAAGGAATTTTAGCTCAGGTCCATCTAATTGTGAGTCCAGTGGGTCCCCAAACCCATTCTGTGATTATTTCCCCAGCTCTAGAATGTATAATTGGAATACACATACTCAGCACCTGGCAGAATCGATATATCGGTTTCTTTACCTGAAAAATGAGGACTATTTTGGTAGAAGTAACCATGTGGAATCCACTGGAACTGCTCTTATCTAGAAAAAATAGCAAACCCCAAAATATATCACATTCATGGAGGTGTCTCTGAAATTTGTGCCACCATCAAGGACTTGAAAGATGTGGAGGTGCTGATTCCCACCACAACTTTATTCAACTTTCCTTATTTTTCCTATGCAGAAAACAGATGGATCTTAGATAATGACACTGGACTTTTGTAAACTTTACCAAATGGTGACTCCATTTTCAGCCGCTGTTCACAGCTGTTCCAATGTGATTTTATTTTGTCACAACCCCTGTTTTGTCATTATTGATGTGGACAATGCTCTTTTCTCAACGCCTAGCAGAAAAGACCATAAGAAGCAGTTTGCTTTCAGATAGCAAGCCTAGCAATACACTTTCATTGCCCTATGTCAGGGGTATCTCCAGCTGTATTTTGTAATTTATTCTGCAGGGAACATGATCATCTTTCTTTTCCGCGAGACCTCAGCCTGGCCCATTATTTTGATGATATTATGATGCTTCTTGCTAGTGAGCAAGAAGTAGAAGCTACTCTAGACTTGTTGTTAAGACATTTGCAGCCAGAGGGCAAGAAATAAATCTCTCCAAAATTCAGCGTACTTCTACCTTAGTAAAATCTCCAGGGGTCCATTTGTATGGAACATATTGAAATATCCTTTCTAAGGTGAAGGGTAAGTTGTGGCATCTGCCACTTCCTCCAACCAAAAGAGAAACATAGTGTATAGTTGGTCTCTTTGGATTTTTGTAGGCAACATATTTTTTGCTTGGAAATGGTACTCTGGGTCATTTACCAAGTAATCTGAAAATCTGCCAGTTTTGTCTGGGGCCCACAACAAGAGAAAGCTGTGCACCAGGGCTAAGCTGTCATGCAAGATACTCTGCCACTTGGCCCATAGAATCCAGCAGACATTGAAAATCCAATTGCTAACACATTTATGGGAAGGTGCTCATTCTCACTAATAAGTAAAATAATGCAAATAAAAAGGCAACAAGATACCACTTTATGGACATCAGATTGGCAAAAAATAGAAAGGTAGATAATATTAGGCTTTGGTAGTGAAAAGGGAAAAAAGAACTACACATATCCAACAGTTAAGAGTGTAACATGATTAGCTGATTAGCCAACTAGAGTGAATTTTTGGAGTAATTACTAAAATTAAGTATACCTAGAACCTACCACTACCTATTATGGGTCTCTGCCCTAAAAAAAATTATCTGCACTATTCTGTGAAGAAAATACATTTGAAAATTTATTGCATCATTGTTTCTAGTAGAGAAGACAACTCAGGTTCCTATCACTAAAGAAACTAAGCAAATGTAAAGTATGCAGCATTAAAAGCATGAATTTGATGTACTCTCAGAAGCACCAATACATCTTATAGAGCATACTGTTGAGAATGATAGATAAAAAAAAATAATGATCTCCACAGCACATCATTTCTGTAAATCAAAAATAAATACAAAGACAAAAAAAAAACCATGATATATTTTAGAAGGCTGTGTATATCCAAGGACATCAAACACATTCAAAATTGTCTCTGGGTGAGAGAGAGGAATAGGATTAGTGCAGATGAAGGAGGAAAAAATAAAATAAAACAAACAGTGATTTATGACTGACAGTAGTGTGCAATAATCTGGAGAACTGGTCAACTTAAATGTCAACATCTTAGCACAAATAGAGAAAATGGAAAGAAACCAAGTAATATAATCATAAAATACTGTTAGGAATTAGCAAATTGTTGGATATTTATATATTTGGCAGTGTATATTAAGATGGTTTAAATGCATGCCATTTACCCAGTAATATAGTTAGAGCTATTTATCATAAGGGAAATAGGCTGCGGTCAAATCTTGTGTTACATGACATTCATCAACACAGTATTCAGAAAAGTGGAAAGGTTAAAAAACTCTAAAAATACAACAATATGGAATTGCTTAAATATGGGAGTGGTTTAATAATATATAAGAGACCTATTGAAAGTAAAGCTTATAAATTATGTTGTGGAGATCCTGACATGGAAAAAATCCCATGAATTTTATTTTTATTTTAAAAAATCAGACTACAGACTATAATATGGAGAATATATATGAGTGTAACTTACATAGAGAATGATTGAATATATAGAAGTAAAATTCTGATAGTTTTCTCTTAGTTCTGAAACTAAGCAAACATGTATTAAGTATTCAATGAAAAAAATACAACTATTCAATGAAAAAACCCCAACTCTGATGTATACCTCTTAGAAAAAACAGTAATTACTTCAAGATGTAAATTGTTATCTTCTGCAAGAGCATTGCTGATCATTCATGAATAGTTCCTAACTTGGCTGTCTACAAGTCTCTATAACTTCTCTAGCCTTCAGGGAGCTATTTGTCTTTGCATTTTCTAATCTTGTGGATTTATATACTAGTAAGTCCAAGGGCTACTTCTTAGCCTCAGGGTAGCTACACATATGCTTTTTATTTTTTGCCAAAGCTGCTTTCCCCCCCTTTAAAGCAACTTTGTATGTTCTTTCAGGATCATTAGATCCTTTTTTATAAGACTGGTTCATTTTGTTGTTGTTGTTGGCTCAAAAGAAAACATATTACTAACCCACAAGTCCTGCTAGTATTAATTTTGATCATTATGAAGAAATGACACATCAGGTCAGGGAGGACACATTTCTTGATTTATTTTTAATTTTTTACATTGACACATAATAATTGTGTATGTTTATGAGGTACATAGTAATGTTGTAATACATATAAGGTATAGTGATCAGATCAGTATAAATAGTATATCTATCATCTCAAATATTTACATTTCTTTGTGTTGGGAACATTCAATATCCTCCTTCTAGCCCTTTGAAACTATATAATATATTATTGTTGACTATAGTCACATTACAGTGCTATTAAACATTAGAAGTTATTCCTCCTATCTAGGTGTAAGTTTATAACCTTTAAAACATCTCTCCCTATGCCTCTCTTCTCCTGCCCTTCCCAGCCTCTGTTCTACTTTTTACTTCATTGAGATCAACTTTTGTCTTTAGCTTCCACATATGGTGAGAATATGCAGTGTTTAACTTTCTGTTTCTAGCTTATTTTACTTAACATAATGTCCTCCAGTTCCATTCATGTTGCTGCAAATGACAGAATTTCATTCTATTTTATGGCTGAATAGTATTCAATTCTGTATATATATCACTTTCTTTATCCATTCATCTGTTCTTAGACACTTAGGTTGATTTCATATCTTGGCTTTTGTGAATAATGCTGCAATAAATGTAAGGTTGCAGATGTTTCTTCAATATACTGATTTCCTTTCCTTTGAATAAATGCCCAGCAGTGGGATTGCTGGATCATTTGATAGTTCTATTTGTAGTTTTTTGAGGAACCTCCATACTGTTCTCCATAGTGGCTATACTAATTTACATTCCCACAAACATCCTATAAGAGTTCCTTTTTTTTCAGCATCCTGGACAGCAGTTGTTATTTTTTGTCTTTTTTATAATAGTGATCCTAAACTGAGGTAAGATGATAACTCGTTGTGGTTTTAATTTACCTTTCCATGATGATTAGTGATGTTGAACATTTTTTCATATATGTTTTGGCCATCTGTAAGTCTTCTTTTAGAAGTATCTGTTCAGATCATTCACCCATTTTTAAGTGAATTATTTGGTTTTTTTGCATCACAAATTTTAGAATTGTGATGTTTGATTTCTTGGAGTATGCTGGATATTAATCCCCTGTCGGTTGAATAGTTTGAAAATATTTTCTCACATTCTGCGGGTTGTCTTTTTACTTTGTTGATTGTTTCATTTTCTGTGCAGAAGGTTTTTTGGTTTCATATAATCCTATTTGTTATTTTTCCTTTTGTACCTGTGCTTTTGAAGTCTCATTCATAATATCTTGTCCCAGATCAATGTCCTGAAGCATTCCCCCCATGTTATTACCTAGTAGTTTTATAGTTTTGGGTCTTACATTTAGGTTTTTAGTCCATTTTGAGTTGATTTTTGCATAAAGTGAGACATGGGGTCTACGTTTCTTCTTGTGTGTATGGATATCCAGTTTTCGCAGCACCATTATTCAAGAGACTGTTCTTTCCCCAATGTATGTTCCTGGTGCCTTTGCCAAAAATCAGCTGGCTGTAGATACATGGATTAATATCTGGATTCTCTATTCTGTTCCATTTGTCCATATTTCTCTTTTTATGCCAGTGCCATACTTTTTTGATTATTACAGTTTTGTAGTATATTTTGAAGTGTGGCAGTATGGTGCCTCCATCTTTATTCTTTTTGCTCAAGATTGCTTTGGCTATTTGGGATCTTTTGTGCTTCTATTCAAATTTTAGAATTGTTTTTTTCTATTTCTGTGAAGAATGACATTGGTATTTTTGCTTTGGGTAGTATGGTCATTTTAAAAATATTAATTCTTCCAATCCATGAGCATAGAATGTTTTTCTATTTGTTTGTAGCCTCTTCAATTTCTTTCATCAGGGTTTTGTAGTTCTCCTTGTATAGGTCCTTTATCTCCTTGGCCAACTTTATTCCTAGGTGCTTTGTATCTATTGTAAATGGGATTGCCTTCTTAATTTGTCAGTTAGATCATTGTTTGTTTATAGAAACATTACTGATTTTTGTATGTTGGTTTTGTATCCTACAACTTTACTGAATTTGTTTATCAATTCTAAGGTATTTTTGGTTCTACCTAAATGTCTATTCAGATTCCTTACCCATTTTTAATTGGATTATTAATATTTTTTTGCTACTGAGTTTCATGAATTCCTTATAGGTTTTGGATTTTAACCTTTTATTATATATGGGGTTTCCAAATATTTTCTACCAATCCATACCTGCAGTGGCCCATTCTTCCTTTTCACAGAGATTTCCCAATGGTGCCCAAGGCATTAAAAGTCCAAAACTGAGCTCCTTATATTTTCACAAAAGCGTTTTCCTTCTAAGTCTGCCTTCCCTTTTCAATATAGAAAAGCTTCGTTCTTTTGGTTTCTCAGTTAGGTATCTAACTCCTGTCTTCTTTTTGCCCTTAACATTTGATCCATTAGCAAAGCCTGACATCTCTTCTCTTCTCCTTTTGCTAATCCTAAGTGTTTTCCAACTTCCTAGTATGGTTCTAGATGCTCTACAGTTATTAACTCATTTAATTAGTTACCATTATTATTATTTTTTTTTCAGAAGAGGACACTGAAGTAGACAATTATTAAAAACAAAAAAGATCATAGTCTTACATGTATCAAGTGACAGGACAGGAATTACAAACTCATGCAGGTGAACTCTAGAGGCTGGTCATCTGACCACTGCATAATATACCTGTGGTATAAAATGATCTTGCTACTTCTCATAACCTCCATTGTTTCGATTTTGGCCTAAGCCATCATTGCGTTTTCTGTGATTTGCCACAAAACCTAACTTGGCTTATCTGCTTTCACTATTTCTTTCCATTTATCTGACAGAACAATTGAGTTAAAATATAAATCAGATCATATCACTACTCTGCTCAGAAGGCTCCAATGGCTCCCATCTCCCTCAGAGAAAATACAAAACCCTTTGACAAGATGCCCTGTATGATCTGCCTCTGCTCCCTCTTGGACTTTGTTACCTACTATTGTCCCGCATAATCTCCTTTTTACAGACCACTGGCCTCCCGAAGGTTTCTGAAAGACATCTGCTATGTATCCACCAGACTGCCTCCTCCATGGGAGTCTTGGCATAAGAAATAAAACTTTCTCCTGTTAACTTCATGCATTACTCTCTTTACTCCTTTAGCTCTTATTCAATTATTATTTACTTAGTGAGTCTTTTCTTGGCCACTGTCCAATATTTCACACCCTCCTATTTCTAGTCCACTTTTCTGCCTTATTATTTTATCTTAGCATTTACCTATCATGGTATTAGTCATCGTTCTCCAGAGAAACAGAACCAATAGGAAATATACATATACACACACACACACATACACACACACAGAGAAAGAGAGAGAGAAAGAATGAATTAATTGGCTGTCATGATTAGGGAGGCTAAGAATTTCCATGATTTGCCAACTGCAGGTTGGAGATCAAGGAAAAGCTCATGGTGTAATTCCATTCCAAGCCCAAAGGACTGAGAACCAGGGGAGCCAATGGTGTGAATCCCAGTCCAAGTGCAAGGGAAGACTGATGTCCCAGCTTAAGCAGACAGGCAAGAAGCAAAAGGGGTGAATCCCTCTGTCCTATGCCTTTTTGTTCTATTCAGGCCATCAATGGATTGAATGATGCCCATCCACAGTGGGGAGAGCAATCCACTTTATGGAGTCCACCACTCCAAATATTAATCTCATCTGGAAACATCCTCATAGATTTTCCCAGAAATAATGTTTAACGTGGGCACTCCGTGACACAGTCAAGTTGACATATAAAATTATCCATCACAATCACGACTCAACATTCTTTGTTTTACTTGTCTTCTTAATTTGTTTGTTTCTCCAAATAGTATGTAAACTTTGTAAATGCAGGGATTTTTGTTTGTTTTGTTCACTCTAGTATCCCCAGAGACTATAAAAATGCTGGGCACATTTTATATGCACAATAAATATTTGTTGAATAAAAATTAACAAATAAGAATTTATACTTTGATTCAAAATTCAAGGTTATTATTAGCTCTTTTTTTCAAGATAGTCCTATTAATGTTCAGGTTTGAGATTCTTATGATTCTGGTACTGGTCAGTATGTTTCTTATTAAATTTGAGACTCTTGCAATAATTTTACTTTGTTTTATAAATGTTTTATAGAATCATCATCTTTTTAAAAGAAAATTGCATTTTTCTATAATTCTCTGAAAAATCTCCATTTATGAACCAGCTACAAATAAAATCCAAATTTTTAAATTTGTAACTCAAAGCCAATATGTGGTTCTAACTTGAAATTTCCAACTTCATCTCACAGTAGCTTTCTCTTTAAACCATGTATTAGTGCCAACTCAAACTATCCATTTCTTATAAATGCCACTAATTTTTAAACATTTTTCCCCACTCTTCTCGAAAACCAGATTTGATTGATTTGATCACATCTACCATGGTATAATCTTTTTCATCCTATTAGAGATTTTTTTTCTGATTATCTTTTCTTCTATGAATTTTTGTTTGAAATCAAAAGACAGAAATTTTTTTCCATATACATTTGTAGCACTTTGTCTTTATACTCATTACTAGCGATTGTCTTTTTTTCTCTTTCATGAAGCTAAGCTCTGTGAGAATAAGGACTATGTCTCAATTACTGCTGCATAACCAAATCTATGACTTAGCATATAACAGATACATTTTACCTGTCTGTTTATTGACTGAGCAATTGAATAATTCATTAATGTACCACTCTTTTTGTTGGCTAAAGGAAATCTAATTAATCTCTTTAATGAATTTCATCCTCCCATCTTTCTAATTTTGTAGGTTTTAAATCTAAAGAAAAATGAATTTAGGTAAAATTTATTTTAACACATTATTTAGACATAGTGTGTTATGTCTAAAGTCACAGGTTAAATTATTATTTCATTAGCATCTACTAAAATTGAGCATTATTTAAATATAACATTCTGACTAATTTTCTGAAATCAAAATAGATAATGGAAAGGTATATTTACCAGTTATCAGTGTTGTGTTTATTGAAGTATAAAATTTTAGTGAAAGCCTTCTTAGGAAACTTTATATAAAATAAATATATATACTAAATGGGAATATGTGTGAAACATATTTAATATGTTAAGTAAACTCATTCTATTGTCAATAGCATGTTTTAAAAAAGCTTCAAAATACATTACGTACAATTGAAAAAGTTTCAATTTCTTGACAGTTTAAGGAATACTTTGTAAATTGTTTATCATGATTTTAAATAAAATTACTTTATAAATTCCATTAAATTGAAACATTTTCCATTTGTGTTCTCTATATCCTAAATTTTAACAGAAATATTTATTCTTTGAGCAATGCCATTATTATCAGAAAACTTCTAATAGAACTTGCCATATAATTCACTTAATCATTTCCATTTGCCATGCTAACAACAGTTGGTAGGCACAAACTCTTTCTTTCTTCTTTTCCTTCCTTCCTTCCTCCCTTCCTCCCTTTTTCCCTCCCTTCCCCCCTCCCTTCCTCCCTTCCTTCCTTTCTTCCTTCCTTCCCTCCTTCAATATTTACTGAGGATTAATCTATTTAGGACAAGGATCTGGGATAGAATTATGGATACAATATTGAGCAAAACTGACAAGATCATTTTTCCTAATAGATATTTCAGTTTAGTAAGGAGTACATTCATTAATCAAATAGTCATACAATATTTT